>JASPKZ010009813.1:492500-1085000 GCA_030220185.1 Diploptera punctata | reverse complement strand
TGTCCGCGACAGCATATGTTTATCTCTCATGGATAACTCACAATAACCATTTTTGTCTTTCATTGATGCCAAGAAGATCGAGACAAGTTCGTAGATTCCTGCGCAAGCACAGCAGCACATGACGGGTATTCTTTTACGGATAACTCACAATAACGAATTTTGTCTTTTAGCTCATTTATGCCAAGAAGATCAAGATAAGTAGATTCCCGGGCAACAACGGATAATCAGCACGGGAATCTTAAAATAATTACATATACATTTATAATTATTTTCATTTTACTTATTCAACTAATCATAAGAAGTACATTAATTTTCGTCTTTCAGCTCATTTATGCCAAGAAGATCAGGATGAGTAGATTCCCGGACAACGTCGGGTAAACAGCACGGATATTTACGATATAAATGTTTCCTCCTACTTATTTAACTAAACATGAAACATATTAATTTTCGTATTTCAGCTCATTTATGTCAAGAATATAAAGATAAGTAGCCTAGATTGCCGGGCAACGCCGGGCAATCAGCACGGGGTATCTGAAAATATAAATATAAAATTATTTTTCCTTCCTCTTATTCAACTAAACATAAAAACACATAAATTTTCATTTATTTAGGCGCACGCCGGGTATTAGCTAGTTTTAAATAAATGAGAATCATTAAGCCAACCCTTAGTGGATGCGTGGCGCAAATGGTTAGACACTCACCCTCCATCTTTGGGTCACGATGTATCATCTCGATCTCTCAATCTATGTTTCATTATGGACATTACGGTGCCAGGGCAAGTTTTACTCGGTGTTCCGCGTTTTCTCCTGCCCGAAACTTCAATCCATCATTTCTCTATAATTATGTCCTCCAGTTCGTTTCATTTTATCTGCTCGTATGATGGTGCGATATATGTGGTCCTTGTCTTTCATAGGTTTTCAATAATAGAGGGTTTATCTCATCACGCAAGGTTTCCGAGAGACAGGAATTTATAATTTCTAACACTAATATTTTCTATATTCGTAACTACACAATATTCGAACATTCTGACTCACCTAGAAAGTAAGAAATTACGATTTTCTGCTATATTTCGCATGTGGAGCATCCCTCTTGATGGTCCAACAATAATCGGCCAGCATATTAGGATTCCATTTGCCTTGATATTTCTTTTCCATAGCTGAAATCTCCTGATGAAAGTGTTCCCCGTGCTCATCGCTCAATGGACAAATGGACGAAGAAACTTTATTAAAATAATAATTAATGAAATCCATTAATTGAAATTTAAATAAAAAAATGTGGGTGATGGAGAAATTCCGAATACATATTTGAAAACACGATAAAAAACTGCATTAAGTACAACTATTGGTACTCACGAGACAAAAATCATATTGACCAGTGTTGATAATAATAATAATAATAATAATAATAATAATAATAATAATAATGATAATAATAATAATAAAAATAATGATAATAATAATAACAATAATAATAAAATGTATTTTGCATGGCTACTAGTTCCCTCCCCACTCGGCAATGTTCCCTCCTGCCACATGCCTTACGAATCACCAAGACTGCTACAGTTATCAGTACTGGACTATAGGTCGATGGATTTTAGGATGGAAAAATCCAAGGGGCAAGTCCTCCGGGAGGGACTTTAAGCCGTGGATCCCGAGATTTTTATGTTTGTAAATGAAACGGAAGCCTGAATAAAGACGTCTCTGTGCCGAATGTACCGACTGATGTCCATCTAAGTAATACCGTACGTTAGTTGCCTACTGGGTATCTCACTGAGACGATATGCCGACCTAATATCACTCGAAGACATCTTCTTCTTCTTCACTTCACGGACTAGGCAAATTGCCTGTTCCGCCTCACAGTTGTTCTATCCATCTTTTCACTGGCCTTCCTACATTCCTTGAACCTCTTGGCTTGTAGTTGAATGCTGCTCTTGGTAATCTTGATACATTCATTCTTTCCACATGTGTAAACCATTTCTATCTATATTCTCTGATTTTCTCATCCAATGGATATATATTTAACTCTGTTCTTATATCTTCATTCCTTATCTGATCCAATCTTGTGCAGCCTTTTGTTCTTCTAAGGAAGTTCATTTCTGCGCTTTGTATTCTACTTTGCAATTTTTTGGTCATTAACCCAAGTTTCACTCCCATAAAGTAATGCAGGAACTGCCAATGTTTTATAAAACTTCAATCGAAGACATCAATAGGTAAATAATCGTAACTAACTTAGTGTGTCCTAATCTCCACACGAAGAAGAACGGGTATATCATCATCATAGGACATTCACGAATTTAAGCCATTTGTTGATCTGTTTCGGCCTCAAGAGAAACACCATCCAGAAGTCTTTTCAGTGGACCTTCTGGTCTTCTTCTTCCTGCAGGTTGTTATCTTAACATTTGTTTGGGTATACTGTGATCTTCCATTCGATGAACATGTTGCAGCTATCTTGACTTATAATCAGACATTTTGTTTTCTAATGGTTCCACGTGTAATTCTTCTAAGATATCTTCATTTAAAACTCTCCGTATATCCTTCTGTTTCAACGTCCATACTTCGCTACTATACAAAAGAGTTGGAAGAGCCCTAGTGTTTTATACACTTTTAGTCTTGAATGTTTTTGGACTGTGGCTTGAAGATAGAATTTATTAACCCTAAAATTCTTAATATATTTGATATTTTTACATTTACATCCTTTTCTTCTTCATGTGAGATATTGCAACCTAGATATGTAAAATTATTCACCTGCTCCAAAATTCTATTGTCATGTACAATTTTACTTCTGACAGGATCTACACCTTGAAATTTTTGTTTTCTCTGTAGATATGTTCAATCCATATTCTTCTATAAAGATTTATTCAGATTCCATCTTAGTCCTATGTCATTTTATATTTGTGACGTTTGTGCCATTTTTATTTTTTAATTCAATTTTTTTTATCGAAGCTCTAATTTCCCTTGAAATCAGTTCTCGATAATTCAAATGTTTACAAAAAACACTTTATTTGCTTTACATTTTCCCTAATTATAATTATATATAGGTCAGAACTCACTGAACAAGTTGTCATATTTTGGATAGTAGGATAATCTTTAACATTGTTATTACAGTATAGTTATTTTTATTGCAGTATAGTTATTTAGGTTGGCAACCCTGAAATGTAGGAAGTTGAACTTTCAATCATGATCGTCATTGCTGTAAGGACGACAGAACGCACTATCTCAAAAAAAATATTTTGCGGAGATATTTGTTTTTTTGTTGATAGATGGTTATGGGGTGATCTCAAAGTGATTAGCTGTTGTCAAGGTTGTGGCAACACAGACCCACAATACTCAAATACTGAATTGTCAGAAGCCTAAAGATACATCAATTTCACTGCAATTAAGTAAAAGTAGGGTGGATTCCATACTACCTACATAAATTCAAATAAAAAACTGAAAAATACACAATTTATTGTTGCAGTATGTGAATAATTACCTGAGAGAAATATATGTTTAATTTATTTTCAAAAATGTGAGAAATGGCTTAAAATGAAGTGAGCAGTTGAACTGAAACTAACCTAAAAATCACCATATTTACAATGTACACTCTAATTCAAACCAGGAAGTTACTACAGACCTTATGGGCAATGCCAGTGTCCCCCTACCTACAGAGGATACATGTTGCCAAACTCTTAATAACGGTATTTGTTTGTTAAGGAGGGGTGGAGCGGCAAGGTTAGCAGTACTTTTTCCAAATCTATGTACTATACACCTTTATAAGACATATTACTAATGCCTACATATATTTGTTTTCAGGTCAGTACGACTCTTAGCAGAGAGTTTCACTAATATTTCACATTCACAATGTAAGTAAAGAAAATTACGTTATTATTGTAACAGCATTGGAATAATTATTGTACATTACGTTGAACTAATCTTATTGTATAGGTATTCAAAACATTAGAATTGATTATATCCAGCATTAATGACGAGTATTTTTAAAATAATACATTTTATATTATCAATAACAGCAAGAAATAAAATTAATAATACTAGCATAAAAATGGTTATGTCAACTAGAGAATATACCAAAATTATTTTAATATTGGTGGATTTCAAAATCTCATTTCCGTTTTTATTCACGTTTTTCTGAAATTTTAATCTCTTTTAAGGTTTTAATTTTGAATTGATTTGGATTTTGTTCTTGTATTCATTGCATAAGCAAAATTTATGACTTGTATATTATGAAATCTAAGTATTTATTATAAATGATTAATTACATATATTTGAGAATAAAGTACTTAGGAAAATTTTTGGACCAAAGAGAGATGAAGAGACAGGTGAATGGAGAAGACTACATAACAATGAACTACATGGTCTTTATAGGAATCCAGATATAATAAGAACAGTTAAATCTCGTAGACTGCGATGGGCAGGACATGTTGCACGTATGGGGAATGAAAGCTTATTGTAGGAAAGCCAGAGGGAAGACGCTCAGTTGGTAGACCAAGAATGAGGTGGAAAAATAACATGAACTATGATTTGAGGGAAGTAGATTATACAGGGAATGATTGGAAAGCATTAGCTCAGGATAGGGATGTATGGAGAGCGTATGTCCGTGCGGCCATGAACCTACGGGTTCGATAGTGCCAGTGAGTAAGTAAGTAAGTAAGATTAATTACATATTGTAAATTTGATTTGTCGATCTTCATTTTTATGTCGATTTGTAGTGCTTTAAGGGGACCGACTGGTGAATTTAAATTGTTTTTTAGTTTCCATCTGATTGTTTTTAAATTTTTGTCACATACATTACGGGCCTATAATAGCGTTTCTGTAACGTTTGGTGTTTATAAGTTGAATAGTTTTAGAATTATGATTTTTTAAAACTATATTTTTAATATTTCTAAAAAATGCTCCTTTAGATGCATTTTTAAATATTTTCTGATTAAATTTAAGAATTGGAGTCTTTTGATTCCACTAAACACATTTGCTATGCAAAAAATATTCATAAAGGGAAGATTCATTTTTGGAAAACAAAATATTTTCATCAGTCTCATTATTTGTTTCATCAAAATTTAAAAGAACAAATTTGTCTTAGACCAGTAACTACATAGCAGATTTCAATTAGCATATATTGGGGAGTCTGACCTAAAACTTTTGCTTTGATATAATAAAAACTGCATTGCAAGGAGCATTTTAAGTTTTGGAAAAGCGAAAAAAAAAATAGTAACAGAAAAAAACGCATATTAAAATCATCATCCTCATCCAGGGATTAAGCCTGTTGGCTCGTTCCGGTTTCATGAAAGTCAAAATTGTTAAAATTGTTCAGACCATCTTCTGTGTGGGCGTCCAACATTTCTCCTTCCGTGTGGTTTATAATTTATTAATATTAACATTAAAGTAATAATTCTGACCAAATGTGGATGGGTATTTAAATCCTTATGTCACGGATACAAATTTTGCTGCTACAATACAATTTTTTACATGAAAATGATCCTAAAGAATCAGAGTTATTAAAAAGCAAAAAAAAAAAAGAACAAAAAATGAACTTTTTGCCAATTTTTTAACTTTTCACCAGTCGGTCCCCTTAGATGTATGGTACTTTCACTGATGTAATTCAATGTTGAATTTAACCCTTAATTTGCAATGTGTCCTAGAGCATATATCAATTGGTTTAATTATTTATTATTTTAAAGAAAACAGTAGAAAATGATTAGAAATTACTTAAATATGTGCGGAATCAAGCAGTATATTAATAATAACAGTTATGCACGATTTCGTTTTCAGTGCGGTCCGTCGAATTTAAATAACTAACACGCGAACTTAGTGTTTTGCCAATTTAAGGAATATTCAATCTGTAATAAGTCATTTACTAAGAAGTACAATCTTGATAAACATTTAATTGTGCATAATAATAAAAACAATTCAAATGTTCGGTTTGTAACAAATTATTTTATACAAAGACAGGTCTTTATAAACATTAATAAACCGTACAGAAATTATTCGTGATTAGTTTAAAATGCAAAATAGCATACAGTTTAAAGTATATGAGAAAACATTTACGGTTGGGCGTTTTAAATTAAATATAGCTATACGCAATTAATTTATTGAGCCATTATTTGTGATCTTATTTAATATCGATTCTATTCCCTTTATTTTTTCCGGTCGATTTTTAAAGCTCTGAATTGATGCAGGTTTCACGTATGTATTTTATTGCTGCATTTTCTAAGAGATCACGCAAGAAATGGTATTAAAGATAACATAATACAATAGTAAACATTTGAAATAATTAATAAATTGGCGGGTGGTACTTTATTTAACGGCGCTCTTCAAAACTCAGCTTAATAGCATCGGAATTAAAATTTGTACGTGAAATGGCCACGATATTTTATCAAAGGCCTCTTATTTTAGTTTTGAGATGGAAACAATAACATTTTAAATAAATTATAGTAGCCTATAATATTATATTTTATTCAGAATTGTTTCTGTTAGGTATCCTCAACCAAAATATACTATATTATTTATTAATTGATATATTATGTTGTCTCTTGTTAAGGATATCTATTATTGATCTCTAACGGCATGATATCAATTTTGTCTAATTTGCTAATAAATTAATTTTAAATCTACGAAATCATGCATCCATAGTAATTCTGCCCGAAGGCAGGCCCTTCACTGCAATCATAGCATTTTCATGCTATTATTGCAGCTTTACTAGGGAATTGTAGGTGTGGTAGCTTCCCGTTGCTTTCCACACCGGTGAAGGATGATGATGGTGATGATGATAATGATGTCCATATGATTTCGGGGACTGTTTTGGCCTTAACGTTGTCCTGACATTTGTCTTACAGGTGAGGAAAAACCCCGATAAAAACCTCACCCCGACCGGGGATCGAACCCGGGCCCGCTGCGTGACAAGGCACAGCGGTGGATTTGCGAAATCATAACAGTAATTTTATGTTCCTTTTAGACAACTGAACAATATAACTTATAGTGGATTTTTTCTGAATTTGTTTTGAGAAGACGAATTTTATATAGACAAAATGAATTGTGGCTGGGGGCATAAACGGCAGAATCAAATGTAAAGGCAATATTTATCCGCGTTTTTAATATGCTACTATGCAAATAAAGATAGTCCAAGTTTGAACTGAAATCACCTGTTCCGCCATTATTATTCTAACAGGTGGATACAAATGTATGTACGGGAGAGTTGGAATATTCTAGCAAGAAAATTATAAAGCATACCTTTCTTCATAATAATAATAATAATAATAATAATAATAATAATAATAATACTTTATTTATTCTGGCAGAGTTAAGGCCATAAGGCCCTCTCTTCCACTCAACCAGCACAAATACAAATAAATATTCGACAAATATAGATATACACTATACTAATTATAAACAGTTAAAGATACAATAAATGTAGCAATGTAAATGTCATGTACAAACAACATTTTTATGGGTAATAACAATAATGATACGATAATAATAATAATAATAATATAAATATGATACATTATACGGGAAACACCAATTAATATATATATATATATATATATATATCTTACACTGGATAATAATGAAGTCGAGTTTAGAGCAAATATAAATTTAGATTTCTTTTAAAAGATGCCAATGTCCGGCAGCCCCTTATTTCTTGTGGTAGGGAATTCCAGTTGCGAGAAGTGGAGATGGTATATGACATGGAGTGATGTGATGTCCTATGTTGCGGTATATTAAGTAGGAGACTATGTTGTGATCTTGTGTTTAGGTTATGGTTTGAGGATGGATACTGGAAACGGGATGATAAATAATTGGGAATCGAGGTATGTAGGATCTTAAATAGGATAATTAGACAGTGCGATTTTCTTCTCTCTTTTAGATGTAGCCATGACAATTCGTGGAATAATGGAGAAATGTGATCGTATTTTCGAACATTAAATATGAATCTGATACACATATTATGGACACGCTGCAGTTTGTCCGATAATCCCTCACTTATGTCAGTTAGTAGAACGTCACAGTAGTCAAAATGCGGCATATAGATGGAAAGAGAAAGGCGCTTGTCATGTGGCCATAAATGGCACAATGCATAGCATTCTCAATAAATGTTCATATATGTTAATTACCCCGCAGAGTATATGTAAATATTGATATATTATTAGGGCCTATGCTGACTTACGCTAATACAAACATATATCATCTGGCTTAGTTTTTGCTTTAATTATACCAACACCTGGAAGAAAGTGGAAAAATTCCAAACAGAAGTAATATATTTGAAGAGAAAAATTATACGCTCAAACCGGGACTTGAACCCGGGACCCTTGGTTCTCTAGACCTTGTTCTACCAACTGAGCTACCTGAGCAAGTACCGATCTAAACGCAAATCTTTCTCTATATACATTGTAATTCCCATCCACCAAATGCTGTGAAGCCATGCTTCTATCTTGCAAATGGCGGCTCCTTTATTAAGAAGACATATTGGGAATTATACATTACAGCCAGTACGGCTTTTTCCAAGTTTTTATTATTGATTTCGTACATCTCAATGATGGATAAATCATATTTGAGAGAGAAAAGGCTTTTTCCAAGTTTTATTATTGATTTCGTACATCTCAATGATGGATAAATCATATTTGAAGAGAAAAATTTTTCTCTTCAAATATGATTTATCCATCATTGAGATGTACGAAATCAATAATAAAAACTTGGAAAAAGCCGTACTGGCTGTAATGTATAATTCCCAAATATGTCTTCTTAATAAAGAGCCGCCATTTGCAAGATAGAAGCATGGCTTCACAGCATTTGGTGGATGGGAATTACAATGTATATAGAGAAAGATTTGCGTTTAGATCGGTACTTGCTCAGGTAGCTCAGTTGGTAGAGCACTTGGTCTAGAGAACCAAGGGTCCCGGGTTCAAGTCCCGATCTGAGCGTATAATTTTTCTCTTCAAATATGATTTATCCATCATTGAGATGTACGAAATCAATAATAAAAACTTGGAAAAAGCCGTACTGGCTGTAATGTATAATTCCCAAATATGTCTTCTTAATAAAGGAGCCGCCATTTGCAAGATAGAAGCATGGCTTCACAGCATTTGGTGGATGGGAATTACAATGTATATAGAGAAAGATTTGCGTTTAGATCGGTACTTGCTCAGGTAGCTCAGTTGGTAGAGCACTTGGTCTAGAGAACCAAGGGTCCCGGGTTCAAGTCCCGGTCTGAGCGTATAATTTTTCTCTTCAAATATGATTTATCCATCATTGAGATGTACGAAATCAATAATAAAAAAAATAAGTAATATAGATTAAGAAGCATTTTCTAGATGATTTAATAAACCATAAAATATCCTCCAATACGTTACCAAACAGTCCAAGATCAATTGAATCAGTCATTTCGAAAAAGGGATCATCTCCAATTTTTCTGAAATTCACTTCTTTCATTATTCCATGTTTAGATACCAACTACCATCGTTTTCGTGTGAAAATGGATCAACTACACTATTCCTTTACCACTTTCCACTTTATTCAGTAGCAATTTCAGATTCAGTGCTTTATCCTGAACAAGTTGAATCAGTTTTTCTTCCTCTTCTGTAAAATTTGATCAGCTGTAGATGATCCCTTTTCGAAATGACTGATTCAATGCAGTTGCATCATTTCGTCTTGAAACTGGTCATGGTTGCTTGGCAGCACATCTACATAAAATTAAGCTACTAGACTCTCCACACTGCATAGTATGCAAGAACACAAATACAATAATGAACAAGGATCACTTGATGTTCTGCGCTGATCTTCAGAAAATATTTGGAACACCATTCCAAATTGCTGAATATTATTGCGAAGCCCGCAAGCGAATGATGACAAATCAAGAGCTTCAGAATATTTGAACACTACTACTACTACTACTACTCCAATACGTGGTCTAGTAGCTACAATGCCTTCCCTTAGCATGAGATCGCGGGTTCAACCCAGCGGGATTTTCAGTTATATTATCACGAGTATGCTTCCCTCAGAGGAAGTAAAGTTATTGTATTGTAAATTTATGGTACATATTATAAATGAATATCAATACTAAAATGAGAGGTCTCTGATTAAAATTTAGCTTTTTGATATCCGTGTTTTAGTTGAAATGTCAATAATCTGATTAATTAAAGAAACTCATTAAACAAAATAGTTCTTTCTTCCACCTACTCACAACAACAAAAGCTTAAACCAGTTGCAAAAATGTAATTTAAATAGCAATTTTTCATTTTCATTTAATAAAACAGTTTTGTTTTTGTCAATTCTTATTTGACAAGGGAACTGTCAACTATTTGTTGCCGAAACCTAACTTGAAATTTCTCTCAGAGAAGCGTTTGTGATGTATCAAGGCCGTATTTTAAAAAATCTGCCACTTTTAACAGCAAGGCACAGAAATCAGCAATGGCAACCTACTGTACAGAGCAGTTGGACTCCCTGATTGATTAAAAGTGGATTAGGGCAAGACGCGGCGCGGACGGGAGTTAGTGAGGGTTAACGAATCTACTAATTCATGAGTTATATTACTTTCCAAGAGTTTAAATGAGAGATTGGGCGCTGGATTTTAGTGCCTTGCAGGTAAATGCGGCAGAATTTTTTGACACTGCCTTGGCACATCACGCAACAACAATTGAAGAGTAAAAAAATTTTTTTAATGCACATGTTACCATAATTGTATGAATAATTGTAAGAATCTGAAATGTACCCATAGGCCCTATTATATTTAAATAAAGAGAAGCCTGGATGCCCTCCCAATATAGATTCATCCGAAAGCCAAACATGGCAAGATCCCGCGTGTTCGACTATTCCGATTGAGGTTTTAAGCGGTTTCCCTCAATCCAAAGAGCAAATGCTGGAATAGAACCGCAAAAGGTCCGCTTCCGACTTCACTCTGCTAATTAACTTCAAATTTGAATTCAAAATTTAAACCGGGGCTAATGTATTTTACAGGAACCTATTAAGGAGGACCAAAATGGATCGATCACCGCCAACACTTAAGTGATGGCCGCAGAGCTTTCCATCTATCTATCTATCTGGCACATCACAACGCTTCTCTGGAAGAAATTTAAAAATAGGTTTACTTAAATATTGTTTAATACTAATAAAACTCACATCAAATTCCGTTGAGGTGAATAGTCATTCCCACTGTTGGGACAATCGGCACTTGATGTCAGCCTGGTTGTCAGCCCTGCGTGACGGCCGTCTTCGCCACCAGAACAAGCGTCTGACACTCATTTCCGTTAGAGGCTGAGTCGACCCCAGAGCCATAGTGCCGCCAGAAGGTTTGGGTCAGTTTAAAAATCCTGACCCCACCGGGACTCGAACCCTCGACCTTCCGGCTTGTAGCGTAGTGCCTTAACCATTACGCTACGGTTCTAATAGGTATTATGTAATGCATACGTACTTCAATGTTTATATCTATGTGAACTAAATTTGAGAAAGATAAAATTTCAGCTCTCCCGTCCATCTTCCTTAGCTATTTTTTTTTCAAGACTGCTGTCTTCCATTCTTTCTACATGATCTTTGCAATATTTTCGTCTGTCTATAATACATTTGGTTATATCTTGAACTTGACATTTGTCTCTAATTTCTGTATTGTGTATCTTATCAAATAATATTTCCATTGAATAATTCTTAAAAACCTTTATTTCACATGTGCTTATTATTTGTTTACTTTTTGTTGTAGGGTAGCCCGGGCTAATTCGCACATTTCAAATTAAAAGTTATATAACCTTCGGGAAGATGTTTTCAAGGAAAATAAAATATATATTTATTATTACTGAGTTATCAATAAATGTATACACATTATTTAAAAACTCATAAGTGTTAACACTAATAAACAAGAAATATAAATCTGAGACATGACGTGGCTTAACATTATGAACTTAAGCGGGGCTATTTCGCACAGACAGGGGGCTATTCCGTCCACATCTTAACATTACAATCATTTACCGAAAGTGAATTGTTTATTGCCAAAGGGACCAAGACACACCTTATGAAAACATTTTAAACATCTCTGACATCTGATCCACTCTCCCATACATATTGATTTACCTTACACAACAAAAAAGAATATGGCACATCATCTTCCTCCACATTCACTGTTGGCTGAAGTGGAAGTGGATCGTCTTCATATGACGAGGAATGTGTGTTTATTTTATTTGCATGTCTCCTTTAATCCACTTCATGTAAACCCCTTTAGATTTATATGTGCGAACCGTCTGTAACATTTTAATAAATAACTTCTGATAGTTTACTCACATTTTTATGAAAGAATAATATCTTAAGCAGTGTACGGAATAGCCCCTATTATTCTGTGCGAAATAGCCCCCATATACTACATTAAAATAAAGCTGTATAATTTCATAACCACCTATAATTTCTAAATTTAATTAACTGATATGATAATTGCAAATGTTTACTATAAATTTGCACAGTAATTATTGGTTTACATCAATCTACATAAAAATTGCAACTTAAACAGTGAGATGTATAAACTACTCAAACAGGTATATGGCTCAAATAATACATACCGTGGTTGACAAAAGCTTCTCTTACAACAACTTACAACCTTTTTTTGAAACAAACAGAAGACGACTGAATACCAGACAGACAGGGGTTGATAAGACGTGGGTATCCGTCCTTGAAAATTCCAAAGGTTTCTAGGAAGACACAAAATACTTAAAGTGTGCGAAAAAACCCCGTGTGCGAAAAAGCCCCGGGGTACCCTATCAGTCCTAGTTTCTGCTCCATATGATAACTGGACGAACTATCGTTTTGTATATGTGGATTTTGCTTTCTATTGATACATGTTTGTTACGCCAAATTAAATATTTAAAATATCCTGATATTTGTCCTGCTTTACCAGCTTGTTTCATTACTTCCTTTATTAGATTTTTAGTGTTTGTTATTAATACATATAAACAATTACATTCTGATACTTGTTTTATGATTAATTTATAAAATAACATGTAAGTAGTTGTGAAGGTAAAATCAATTTATGATTTATAAAACAAACTAAATCTAAGCCTACCGAATGATCTATAGATTTATGATTAGAAGAAATGATAAAATAAATTGCTCTACTTTGATTATGGGCCGCTGAACAGGAATGCATGTAATCATGATTTGAGAATCGCGGAAGGATATGTTGAGACAATAGAGTCATTCTATTTGATATTAATGCATTACTAATGTCGGCTCTCTTGAAGTAGCCTATACCAGAGCAGGCCGTCCCTCCTCAAATATTGACATACGAACAAGCCGCCACTGTGGCGGCAGCCCGTGATCTACCATTCCAGCTTCTTCCTTCATCAACCGGTGCAGGAGTGTACAATATAACACACCTCATTAAGTAAATTTAGCCAACAACTCCAACCCTTTATTTCACAAAACACTAATTTCTCGTGCCAGTTGTGGCGGATTGCACTAAAAACAAAATCATGCATGACTGTTTTTAGGTTTATTGTGTAATTCGACACACATTTAAGTCATTATTACTCGTTCATTTTCTTTAGTTTCATTAATGATCTAATATATAAAAATGAATGTTTGTTTGTTTGTTCGTACTTTATGCGCGGCCATACCGTTGATCCGATTGTGATGGAGCTTTTTGCAAAATGTTCAGGAGATTCCCGGATGAACATAGGCTATAAGAGAGTTGTGATACTCAACTCCTACTAAATAACTAACTCACTGGCACTATTGAACCAGTAGGTTCATGGCCAAACCAACTCCTACACCCTTAAAAATCGCCCCTTATAGTGGAAAAAGTGAGAAAAGTATCTCTTTGAGCTTAAATGGCTTAAGCTGCCTAAAACCATAACATATACACAAAATTAATGTACACAGAATTGAACATCTCAAAATACTCTACAAAAAAATCCGCGACAGCATATGTTTATCTCTTACGGATAACTCACAATAACCATTTTTATCTTTTATTGATGCCAAGAAGATCGAGACAAGTATAGCACCACATAGCGGGGTATTCTTTTACGGATAAGTCACAATAACGAATTTTGTCTTTTAGCTCATTTATGCCAAGAAGATCGAGATAGGTAGATTCCCTGGCAACACCGGGTAATCAGCGCGGGAATCTTAAAGTAATGACGATATCTTAATATGTAAAAATTTCGTGTCACGTTGTTTGTCCGCGATGGAATCCTAAACTACTGAACCGATTTTAATAAAATTTTGCACACTGTTTGCAGTTTGATCCAACTTGAGAGATAGGGTAGTTTATAACTAAATTTATAGTCGCATTATTTTTATTGCAAATTATTTGTTTATTATTTAACAAAGTGTTATAATTGTCTGTGAGTTCCATACGATTCTAACAGATGGCGGTGTAAGGTAATTTGTTAAGGTAATTGGCTTATTATTTAACAAAGAGATATCCAGGTGGCTGTGCATTTTGTTGCAACCGCGAATTTCAATTGAATTACAAATATTGATTATTTCATAAGTTAAGTGTGTTCAGTGTTTATTTTATTTTCAATATATTGATAATAATATTAATTTCGTGTGTAAGTATTCGTTTTAAGTAATCTGGCTGAAAGACAGCAACTTAATTTACATTTGACTGGACCGAGAAGGGACATGTTATCCACTAACAACTTTGTAATTTATTAATTTGTTACAAACTTGAATATAAAATTAATCTTCTTCTTCTTCTTCTTCACTTCCTGGTTTAGGCAAGAATTGCCTGTTCCGTCTTCACTAATAGATCTAAGACCATTAAGTCCGTCCGAGTTTCCATTGTGAAGAATACGAGTAATGTGTTTTCCTCTGATCGCGGTACCAGCGCTACACAGAGTAGACCATTGGTGGGGCTGGCACCTCGAAGCTTTAGGTCCAGCTCCTGGATGTACTAACCCCATCTAGAGGGTTGCCACTTCCTCCAACCTACTAAAAATTAGTTGTCGTTGTGGACTTTACTCTTGTTTCCCCGAGCATGGGTCTCTTATCATCCCAGAGAAAGGACCCCCCTCTTCCCATCAGTTCTCCGACCCAAATCGCCGAAGGGATTCTATACCACAACCTTGATTAGCAGGTCCACCTCGAGCAAGTTGGGAGAGGAGTTGATATGCAGAGGCTGTGTGTTTGCAATGGAAACTATATTGCGCATGCATACACTTGGACCCTATAAAATTAATAAAATCTAAAATTCAACATTTTATGCTGATTTGTGCTTCTTATCAATTCTACGAAAATTTTCATCAATCATTTTCAAATTTTGACCTCAAGTTCAAATCTCAATCCCATGGAATTTTATACCGGCTATAACGTTTCCGTCTTTATTCGTAAATAATAATTTCACTTAGTTTACTACAACATAATTTAATGTATACCTTAGCCACAGCAACGCGTGGCCGGGACTTCTAGTACATTTATAATTATTTTTAATTTTACTTATTCAACTAATCATAAGAAGTACATTAATTTTTGTCTTTCAACTGATTTATGCCAAGAAGATCGGGATAAGTAGATTCCCGGACAACGCCGGCTAAACAGCACGGGGTATCTAAAAATAATTACGATATAAATATTTCCTCTTACTTATTTAACTAAATATAAAACACATTAATTTTCCTATTTCAGCTCATTTATGTCAAAAAGATCGAGATATGCAGATTCCCGGGCAACGCCGGTAATCAGCACGGGGTATCAAAAAAATATAAATTTATAATTATTTTTTCTCGTATTTATTCAACTGAACATAAAAGCACATTCATTTTCATTTATTTAGGCGTAGCAGCGCACGTCGGGTATATGCTAGTACTAAATAAATCATCATCATCATCATCATCATAGTACATCGAACCAATAATTCATGTATCTTATAGGATACATTGTCAATTAAAAGGCTAAATAACTCAGTGTTATTATTATGTACAAATAATTCGTTACACCACGTGGTATATTAGATTTGATTAGTAGAAAAAGGCAACCTTATTTTAAGTTTAATATGTTACCATCTTGTCCCGCACCGTAGTCGAACGGTTAAGGAAAGATGCCTCGTCGCAGAGCTATGGGACTTGCCCTTGTTCTGGTCTTCGTGGAGCAAGACATTTTCTCATATAATTTCGGCCATTATGGGTCCGTTGACCACCCAGAATCGTAAGGAATTTGAGTAGCTATAATAAGAAGCGGCTCCAGTTGAGAAAACTAACTATAACTACTGGGGGACCCGATATGATGATCACATGTCACCCCTACACTGGCTGTTTGATCGTCTACCACAATCAATATTAATAAAATTCATATGAAATTTCCTGATAAAATAAATATATATTTTGGCAGGTACTTTCGTCCTCAACTATGCTAAAATATTATATATAAAATATTAACTTTAGGCCTTTCAGAAGTTAACTTCCATCATCAGCAGGATGGGTATATGCTATAGGTTGCTGATGTTGTTTTATGCCGTTGTAGGCGATTGATGATCAAGTGTCGTTTGTAGCAATTCAAACATTACAAATGACACTTGAAGATCATCAACGGGGATTGAATCTGAGGCAATGACGTTACCACTGGATTATTATTATTATTATTATTATTATTATTATTATTATTATTATTCACTCCAGGGATTAGGCAATTGCCCGTTCCGACTTCATAATGCATCAGCCCAACGTCTTCTAGGTCTTCCAACATCACGTCTTCCTCTTGCTTGATAATTTCTTGCTAACAATGGATATCTCTCCTTACTCGTTCCATCCATGTGATCAATCCATTTCTGTCTGTAATTCGTGACTTTATCCAATAAAGGCTGTACTTTCAATTCTTCTCTTATATCCTCATTTCTTATTCTATCAAGTCTTGTACATCCTTTTACTTGTCTTAGGAACCTCATCTCCGCCGTCTGTATTCTATCCTTCTGTTTTTTCACTGGAGCCCAAGTTTCACATCCATACATTATTGTGGGAACCGCCATAACATTATACATTTTTATCTTGGTTTCTTTTCTAATTTTATTTTTGAATGTTCTCTGTATTGTTCCACATACCGTCTGAAATTTATTTATTTTGGAGTCAATATCTCTTTCCACATTGTAGCCAACATCACAGCCGAAATATTTGAAACTTGACACCTGTTCTATACTTTGATTTTCTAAAATAATTTTGGATCTCACTGGATCTCTTCCTCTAAAAACCATGGTCTTCGTTTTCTTACAGAAATCTTTAGATCGTATAATTTACATATTATTATTATTATTATTATTATTATTATTATTATTATTATTATTATTATTATTATTATTATTATTATTATTATTATTATTATTACTACTACTACTTATTAAGTTCGATCTCCGGTGAAGACACTTTTTCTGAAGAAGTATTTATCGGAGCTTTTCCTAAACCTGTAAAACAAATATCGAGAAACAGTAAAACCTAAATAGTGTCCGAACTCTACTTGGCCATCATAATCATCTTATCATATTCGCCTTGATTACTTTACCTGTGTGACTGAATTGTGTGTTCTATCTTAACTGTTCGTTCTGTCTCGGAGGTCCATATTGAGCTGATTCCTCATTCGGGAGGTCCTCCATGTCATAGTGCTCTCAAAAAGTATGTATGTGGTCCAAATATCACATCCTCTTCCGATAAACCCGGGTGGTATGGGATATGTAAACTACCTAAAATGGAGAGGTTAAATTAAGAATAAGAATGAAATGATAATCCATAAGTCCATAATAATTCTGCCCGAAGGCAGGTTTTTCACTGCAATCATAGCATTTTCATGCTATACTTTGCAGCTTTACTAGGGAATTATACGTGTGGTAGCTTCCCGTTGCTTTCCACACCGGTGAAGGATGATGATGATAATGATAAGGATGATGATGGGATGATGGCTGGATGATTTTCGAGGTCCGTTGGGCCCTAAGCTTCCTAAAATTTGTCTTACAGGTGAGGAAAAACCCCAAAAAAACCTCACCCAGGAGCCTGTCCCGACCGGGAATCGAACCGGGGCCCGCTGCGTGACAAGGCAGCACGCTACTTCGAGACCACAGTGGTGGACATTACTGATAAAATGGTTATTAATTTTGTTTCTGTCTTAAGATAGGTAACTATTAGTTTTTCAAAGTAATGTCACCTGCTGATTTGAATACCAATCGCTGGACACCCCTGTGTAAGAGACAAGTCAGAGTTAAGTGCTCATAGTCGACGCACAAGGAATAATAAAGACTGAAAAAAAAGGACATACAATAAATAAAAAGAGATACACAATAAAAGGATTGGAGATGTTCTTAGTGCGGGTAATGAATTCAGAGAGAACAGGTAGATAGTCTCTCTCCCCCCCCTCTCTCTCTCTCTCTCTCTCTCTCAACTCCCTACAACCAGATTGTATTTTCTACCATGTAATTATATTCAACAACGATAAAACTCTGTATTAAATTGATAAGTGTTTATCTTTTTATACTTGTTTTATTTCTGTTAATTATATAATATCCGTGAAACTAAATTAGCACATTCAAGGAATCCAGTTTTTTTTCGCAAATCACTCTTCTTTAAATACAGGGCAATTCAAAATGAATATGGGACAAAAGGGTATCCAGGCTCTGTTTCTCCAGGTTTCCCTTTTGTTACATGTAGGCCTATGAATCACCAATATTCTATACCAATTCTGCCCGAGGCAGGTCTTTCATTGCATTCATAGCATTTTCATGCTATGCTTTGCAGCTTTACTAGGGGATCATAGGTGTGGTTGCTTCCCGTTTTCCACACCTATAATGGATGATGATGATGATGATAATGATAAGGATGATGTTGACCGGATGATTTTCGGGGACCATTGGACCCTAAGATTCCTGACATTTTTCTTACAGGTGAGGAAAAACCCCGAAAAAAAACTCCTGGAGCCTGTCCTTCCGGGAATCGAACCCGGGCCCGCTGCGTGACAAGACAGTACGCTACCGCGAGACCACGGCGGTGGACTAATCACCAATATGGAAAGGATATAATTATAGAACAATTAATTTTACAGATTTATTTCTGTTCTCCTTCTCGCCTCGCAGAATTTATCGAATTCCGAATAATTGAGGCTATTGATGTTATCATGAAAATATTTTTGAAATATTTTACAGATCCTTACCGAACCCACCTAGTAGATACCAAAAATTAACATGACCAAGAACAATTTTTTTTCTTCTTTTTTTTTGTCGAAATTGAGTTTGAGGTGACGTTAGATTCTTCATGCAAACCAATATAATTTAGAAGTGTCAAACAGTAAAATATAGAGTTTAGTGTTGGGCTTATATGCCTTCAAGTTTGGCATACATATAGGCCTAAAGTAGTAACTAAGTAGAAGTTGTACACTACATATAAGGACCTTATGTGTGTAGGTATGTGTTCGTTAATTATCTATCATCATCATCATCATCACTCCAGGGATTAGGCAATTGCCCGTCCCGACTTCATAATGCATCAGCCCAACGTCTTCTAGGTCTTCCAACATCACGTCTTCCTCTTGCTTGATAATTTCGTGCTAACAATGGACATCTCTCCTTACTCGTTCCATCCATGTGATCAATCCATTTCTGTCTGTAATTCGTGACTTTATCCAATAAAGGCTGTACTTTCAATTCTTCTCTTATATCATCATTTCTTATTCTATCAAGTCTTGTACCGTAGGCCCTACATCCTTTTACTTGTCTTAGGAACCTCATCTCCGCCGTCTGTATTCTATCCTTCTGTTTATTCACTGGAGCCCAAGTTTCACATCCATACAACATTGTGGGAACCGCCATAACATTATACATTTTTATCTTGGTTTCTTTTCTAATTTTATTTTTGAATGTTCTCTGTATTGTTCCACACACCGTCTGAAATTTATTTATTTTGGAGTCAATATCTCTTTCCACATTGTAGCCAACATCACAGCCGAAATATTTGAAACTAGACACCTGTTCTATACTTTGATTTTCTAAAATAATTTTGGATCTCACTGGATCTCTACCTCTAAAAGCCATGGTCTTCGTTTTCCTTACAGAAATCTTTAGATCGTATAATTTACATATTTCATTTAATGCATGCATTGATTTCTGTTAAGTATTTATATTCTCAAAATATCAGCGAGATCCGACAATTAGAAGTGGAGGTTTACTTGAAACCCGATTTTAAAAATTTACTCTAGGAACCGCCATATTTGGTTCGTTGCATTGTATAGGATACAATTTTAATTAATTCTCAGTTTGGTAATGTTTTCTTTAAGATACATTAGTTTAATTAATTTAATATTTAAATAATAATACCGGTAATAATAATAATAATAATAATAATAATAATAATAATAATAATAATAATGACAATGTTTCATTTATTCTGGCAGAAGACTATAAGGCCTTCTCCACTCATGTAGCAAAAATATGGAAAAACATATTTAAAATATAAATTATATATACGATATACTAAGGATAAAAACTTGAAAATCACATTGAAATTGCAGTATAAATTTCTTGTACACACATAATTTTATACTATAAAAATTAATAATGTAATGGAAAAATGAATCAGTAGTTACTTTATTTAAATTGGCCTCAAATCATACAGTAGTACGCAAATAGATAATAATCAATGG
This sequence comes from Diploptera punctata, assembly GCA_030220185.1. Taxonomy (NCBI): domain Eukaryota; kingdom Metazoa; phylum Arthropoda; class Insecta; order Blattodea; family Blaberidae; genus Diploptera; species Diploptera punctata. Next base: position 1,064,421 of record JASPKZ010009813.1, on the reverse strand, counting down.
GTTATGCATGATTTGTATTCTCTGCAGTCAGATACTTTTAAATTAGCTGCCATTAGTAATTGATTTTCTCAAATTTAACATAAGATATACAGGATGTTTAAGAATAAGTATTACAGATTTCTAGGAGTTGTATATAAAGTTTTGATAAGGAACTCATGCCCAAAAACGTACCATTTTGATGTAAAATGAGTTTGAAGATCGAAACACAATGGACTGATATCGCGTGTCTTGTATTTCAGAATAAGTGTTACAGGGATTGTGTTACACCTGTCGAGTAGGAGGTAGAATTGCACGAATTTTGGCGACAGCAGAAATTATTGAACACACACCAGGTCTTTTGAGGCGTATGTATGAACATATGCGTCGCAGGTACACTTTAACACTTTGTGCAACGAACAACAGGGTCGCCACGTGGAACCACACTTGTATTACAATCCCTAGAAGTTGTAATACTGATTCTGAAACACAAGCCACTCAATATCAACCATTGTGTTTCGATCTTCAAACCTATTTTACATGGGAATGGTACATTTCCGGACATAGATTCCGTTTGAAACCTTTATTTACCAAGTCCCCTTTACAACACCTAGAAGTGTGTAAAACTTATTTTGAAACATCCTATATATACCGTAAACCAGCAATGTGGGACCATAAATTCGACTTTCTGAGGAATTCGCTTTGTTCTCGCATTTCCTGCGTAACGAATTTTTTGTATATATATTTTTAGGAAGTTTCAGTTAAAATGACCTATTTCCGACGAAGAGTATACGTGTCATACCTCAACTGCAGTTCGAGGCAACAAAAATAGAAACTTTTGAATTTGGTGTCTTTTCATATTGGATTATTCATATATATATGGGTCCGAAACCTGGACAGTAAGTAGAAAACAAGCCAACAAGCTGTTAGCAGTAGAAATGGTTTTTTTGGAGGCCATCGACAAGAATTTCAAAAAGTGATAAGGTCAGAAACAGCACAATAAGAGAAATTATACAAGTTGAAAATAAAAATATATATTGGTGTAATAGAAGAAAAACGTTTGAAATGGTATGGACACCACTTCAGAATGGAAGACGAGAGAATACCAAAGAAGATTCTTATTTGGAAAGCTAAATGAAGAAGTGGAAGAGGCAGGCCTTACAGAACGATGGATGGATGGAGTGAAGATAAGTATGGAAGCTAGAGATTTGAGGGAAGAAGATGATTTCGACAGAAACCACTGGCGACAAATCACTTTGGGTTGAATGAAAAACACTGCATTGTGGAATATTCCTAAACAAATAAAAATTACACACACACACACACACACATATATATATATATATATATATATATATATATATATATATATATATAGAGAGAGAGAGAGAGAGAGAGAGAGAGAGAGAGAGAGAGAGAGAGAGAGCTGCTAGAATTGAAAGTATTTATCGGTTCCGTCCTAAACGTTATCGGTCCGTGTTTAGCTCGATCTTCATATAGCCTATGTCTGAAATTCCTATGGGTTGGATTTTTAAAATTATTTCTGGTGTTATTCTTTGAAGATGTTGGAACCAATTGCATTTTATTTCTCTTACACATTATTGCAGTACCTTTATTTTTAATTAATTTCTTATTTCTATGATTCCGGTTTATCTAAAATTGCATTTCCTAATACATATATCAGAAACTTCATTTCAGGTGCATGTGTTCTTTTGTTTGGTCTTTTAATAGACCAGGATCATTGCCACACATCAAACAAATTAATGCCACTCTTTTATGGAATATCATTTGTGTAGTTTTATGTTCTATTGTTCTTCAATTATAAATTAAAATAGCTATATCGTTTAATAGCCTATAAATCTAAATTTATATAACATACTGCAATACTAATATAATAACAGTAATATAATTACAGAAGAATCATCAATTAGGCTAATGCATTCGGATTTTAAATTATAGGTAAGCGTCAATGTAATGTTGAAACCAATGTTTAAAAACTGTATAAATTTATATTGCGCAGACTCAATAAAGAGTCAAGATGTTTCAGTAGCGACCCTACCGTTATCAAGGCAATACTGAGGAAGTTAAACCTGAAAAGAAAGCCATATATGAGCCAACAGTTGATTATTACAAAGGCTATTTAACTCAAGCCCCAAATGGGAGTTAATGACCAATCACGTTTCAATGATTTCTGTTTTACAACCAATCAGATTCGTGTTTCACGAAATATTTATCAGTGTTATAATTACCATATTATAGAACTCTAAAAATCTGGGATGATCAAATAAAACAATTGCTTGAAGAAAAAAATGCAGCTTATAAAAATATTTGAACACAAAGACAGTAGAAAATGAAGTAGAATTCAAACGCTGTAGAGCTATTGTTAAGAGGGAAATAAGAAAGAGACATAGGAAAACATGGTTAAATTTTGTTACACATTTAGAATCAGATTTGCATAAGCTCCAACCTAATGCCTTCAAAATAGTAAAACATTTGAATAAAGATATGAAAGAATCTACCAAAATTAAATTGCGGAGGTAACAAAGGAATTTTTTTTTTTCATTATTATAAAAGTCTTTGGACTGAACATATCTATGAAGATACAATTTTCCGAAATAATAATGGAGACAGATTCCATACATATCATTGGAAGAATTGAACAATAGTTTAAAGAAATTTAAAAAATGGGAAGGGTCAACTGGCACAGATGTCTTGAATTCTGACTTGTACAAATATGCAGGCAAACAGTATTCCATGAAAGACTGTTGTCCTTCTTTAATAATGTATTCACAAATGCAGATATACCACAAGAATGGAAGACAAGCATTGTTTCGAACACAACACCCCCCCCTTTTGTCCAGAAAGTAGACAAGAGAAAAATGGACAACTATAGGGAATCATTTGTTTTCAACACCTGCTAACACAAAATTTATGCAGACATTTTAAATGGAAAATGGAAAAGGTTCAGTGAAAAATTTCCTTAGGGAATGTCAAGATGGCTTTAGGAAAGTATCGATCTCTTTGTATTGAATTCAGCATTTTCTGTTTAACTACTTGCTTGAAAAAAACATAGAATTCAACTTAGAAACCCATTTTGCTTTCATAGATTTTGAAAAAGCATTCGACACAGTCAAGAGATCAAAACTCTTAAATATATTGGAAGACAGAAATATACCAAATTTACTTCGGCAGAACATACAAAATATTTACAAAGACACCATAAAGATTAAATTAAATAACAGATTTTCTGAAGAAGGAATTATAAATCGTGGTGTGAGACAAGGCTGCCCCTTATCCCCAACACTTTTGCAATTTATATCAATGAAGTAATATGTTGCTGGAACAAAACATATAAATTTTGAATAAGAATATCAGAAAATAGAAAATTAAACACCCTATTGTTAGCAGATGACCAAATAATAATAGCAAATTCCGAAGATAATCTACAGAAAGGTCTGTATGAACTTAACAAAATTACAGAAGAATATGGATTAAAGATATCTACAGAAAAGACAAAAATTATGGCATTTCAAGGTGTAGATCCTGTCAGAAGTAAAATTGTACTGGACAATAACATTTTGGAGCAGGTGAATAATTTTACATATCTAGGATGCAATATCTCATATGAAGAAGAAAAGGATGTAAATGCAAAAATATCTAAATTTTTAAGAATTTTAGGGTTAATAAATTCTATCTTCAAGCCACAGTTAGTCCAAAAGCATTCAAGACTGAAAGTGTATAAAACACTGGCTCTTCCAACTCTTTTGTATGGTAGCGAAGTATGGACGTTGATGAAACAGAAGGATATACAGAGACTTAGATCGGCTGAAATGAGATATCTTCGGAGGACTGCAGGATACACACTACTAGATCACAAAAAAAATGAAGATATCTTAGAAGAATTACACATGGAATCTTTAGAAAACAAAATTTCTGATTATAAGTCAAGATGGATGCAACATGTTCATCGAATGGAAGATCACAGAATACCCAAACAAATGTTAAGATATCAACCTGCAGGAAGAAGAAGACCAGGACGTCCACTCAAAAGACTTCTGGATGGTGTTTCTCTTGAGGCCGAAACAGGTCAACAAATGGCCTAAATTCGTGAATGTACTATGATGATGATGATGATGAATTATATTTAGCTTTCTTTGGTAAATGTCAAAATGTAATTATAGCTACGATATATACATATTTTTTCAAAAACAAATAGTCCAAATCCCTCTAAATTTGTAGGCATATGCGTCTTATTTCTATATGGAAAGCTACTATGTGAACTACTGCACTTGCAGCTTAAAAGTGTGTCCGAGAGTCTTTTTAAGAAAAAAAGTAATGTCTAACAAGTTGAATTTATAGTTCAATTTTGTTGGGTTACGGAATATATTTTTGTTTTGTTAATTAAATTGTACGATGTGCTGATACACTGTGAGAAAAACCAACATGGCGGCTACTAGATCGATTTTTTAATTTCGGGTATCAGTTTACATCCGTTTCTAGGGGTCGGATTTTGTTGAATTTTCGAAAATACCGCACCTTCCTCACTTTATTTCTATAGAGTTATGTTGTAAAAAATCGAAAATTGCGCCCGCTAGACAGGTTTTTTTTAAACGATTATACGTAGACTTCAAAAAGGCATACGATTCAATTAAGAGGGAGAAGTTATATAGTGTCCTGCTGGAGTTCGGAATTCCTAAAACGTTAGTTAGACTTTCCGAATGTGTCTAAATGGCACAAAGAATATGGTGCGTGTAGGCAAACAGTTTTCGGAAACTTTTGAAATCTACATTGGTTGAAGCAAGGAGATTCACTATCTCCTCTACTATTTAATTTTGTACTAGAGCATGCCATAAAATCTTTAGAGGATGAAGAAGACCTACAACTCAATCGAATTAATAAGCTGTTAGTTTATGCTGACGATGTAGTACTAGTGGGCGATAGCGAAGAGATACTAAAGGCCAACACGCACACACTATTGAGTAACACTAAGAAATTGGTACTAGAAGTAAATATCAATAAAACTAAATATTCACACATAGAAATGCATTATATAATGGAAATGGGCAGTTAATAACAAATGAGGGAAATTTTGAGGAAGTGGCTGAATTCAAAATCCTACGAACAATGATCACAAATAGGAATGAGTTGCACAAATAAATTAATCATAGGTTCAATTCTGGAAATGTGTGCTATTATGCATTACAGAGACTCTTGACGTCCCAACTCCTTTCAAAAAATGTTAAACTGAAAATATATAAAACTATTATTCTACCAGTTATATTATGTGGATGCGAAACATGGACTCTTACTTTAAGGGAAGAAAAGAGATTACGAGTATTTGAGAATAAAGTACTTGGGAAATTTTTTGGACCCAAGCGAGATGAACAGATTGTTGCATGGCGAACTACGTCACACGTGAACTCCATGGTCTTTATAGGAAGTCAGATATAATAAGAACAGTTAAGTCTCGTAGACTGCGATGGGCAGGACATATGGCTCGATTGGGGAATGAAAGGTGTGCATGGAAGTCTCTGGTAGGAAAACCAGAAGTAAAACGCCCAGTTGGTAGACGAAGAATGAGGTGGGAGAATAACATTGACTATGATTTGAGGGAAGTAGATTATACAGGGAATGATTGGAAAATATTAGCTCAGGATAGGGACGTATGGAGAGCTTATATCTGCGTTGCCATGAACCTGTGGGTTCGATAGTGCCAGTGAGTTGGTAAGATTTTTAAATTTTCTTTTCATCTTATAATTAACAAATATTTTCAATTGTTTAAATATTGTATAACAATAAAATTATTTTTCTATGTTATATTATTTTTCTTTGTTTTTTATATACATTGGACAGGGACAGTCTACCAACAATTTAATTTATCTTGCCTGAATACATTTTATTATTAGTTTGTCTTAATAATAACTATCATTAACTGTTTATATAAAATTATAGAATATTCACCTGAAAGGTCCGTCTCCTCAACTTAATTATCATTTAACTGTAGCGCTTTCGGGACTTGTCCCATCATCGGCAGGATTCAAAACTGGTGTTTCACTGAAGATCTGGTAGAGGGGGTTGCATGTATTGGGTTCGTTTTCGTTTATCAGGCTGTCGTTGTGAGCTGCTTTCATGATTTCCATCTCTTCGAGTACATTTATCTTCGCTGGATTATTTTCTCTGTGCATCACTGTTAGGGTGTTTTCAATATTTAACATGCGATGTCCTTCATGGATAACGTGTTTTGCATAGCTTGATTTACCTTCTGCGTGAACGAAGTCTCGAAAATGTTCTTTGAATCTGATGTTAAAACTCCTGTTTGTCCTTCCTATATAAAATTTTGTTGCAGTCCTTACATGTCAGTTTATAAACTCCTTTGCTGTTGAAAATGTTATTTTCTTCAATGTTATTGTTTATTATGTTGTTTAATTGTATTGGTTCTGTATGCTATTTTTACGTTTTTATCGGCTTTCTTTAGTGCATTGGCTAATTTTGTCGTTTCTTTTCCTGTGTATGTAAGTGTTATCCATGTTTTCTTGTTGTTGTCAGATTCTTTTTCTAGTTTAGTTATGTTGGTGAATATTCTATAATTTTATATTAATTTTGAATAAACCTCAACGGAACACATCATGAATCTTATAAAAGTATCATTAACTGGTTGTAATATAGATCGTAATATAATATATATATTATCTTATTGATCAAATCTTCATTTAGTATTTAATATTAGAATTATTATGTTATATTCTGATGTAATATATGTTTGTCCTGGTGAATGGAAGAGAAGGCCACATCACCTAAACTCCACGAGGCTAAATAAATAAATATAAATAACCCCACACCTAATGATCAGATTTTGTTGAATGAAGCTCAACCCCTTTATTTAATTTACTATATTTGTCGAGTTTCGATCCGTAAAAAAATGATGGTCGCCTACATATAAAATTTTGTAATGGCAATTTTCATTCTCTATAAGATAGAATCAAAAATAGTACTTACTTACTCACTGGCACTATCGAACCCGTAGTTTCATGGCCGCGCGGACATCAGCTCTCGATACATCCCTATCCTAAGCTAATGCTTTCCAATCATTCCCTGTATAATCTACTTCCCTCAAATCATAGTTAATGTTATTCTCCCACCTCATTCTTGATCTACCAACTGGGCGTTTTCCCTCTGGCTTTCCTACAAGAAGCTTCCATGCAAGTCTTTCATTCCCCATACGTGCAACATGTCCTGCCCATCGCAGTCTACGAGACTTAACCGTTCTTATTATATTTGGCTTCCTATAAAGACCATGTAATTCATTGTTATGCAGTCTTCTCCATTCACCTGTCTGTTCGTCTCTCTTTGATCGAAGAATTTTCCAAAGTACTTTATTCTCAAATATAAAAAATAATATGCAAAATCAAAAATAATATGCAAAATAAATTCAAATTTGGTTTTATGCGAACAATCTCAATAGCTCCACACCTTCGGAATTTGCCAACAATATAGCCTATGTAGTTTACAGAGAAGAATTTATGTAAATCAAATATTATTTCTTTTGTTGAAATTATTACAGTTACTGTTAGAATAGTTTTTCTGATAAACTGCAGTCTTAAACCATACTGACAGCTTTAAAGATGGCGGTTGTGGGTGTTTTAAAGTATTAAGGCTTGATTTACGTGCTCAAGTGCAGTAAATAAATATAATAACTATTGGTAATTATTTTGCACTGCTTGTACTTGGCAGTAACAAGTATTTGTCACTTACTCCTTGATTTTGTATATCTGTTGTGCCACATCTCTGCCGCTGTATCATGAAGACACACGCCACCATTGTTTCGCAAAGAAGCTTGCGTGTGTCTACTGTATCTTCATATTTCTCCACCCACATGCGCAGGGAAGTCACGAGCATGGCGTAGTCTATGGCTCTGAGGATCGCAAAAGAATATTAGCTATTCAAATTGGAATTCGTTGACCTGCAATAGCATATACATCATATTGCAGAGCAATGGAATGGCAGAAGCAGTTTATACAAAGTGCAAACCTATAAAGGGTGGTCGTAAATTTTAATGTTATTGATTCTATGATCACGGTTTGAATATGTATATAATGAAGTGGCTTAAATTATTGTTTTACTTACCTCCTTGAAGTAGCAAGATATATTAAATTATAAATATCGATTATCGCAATCATATGACAGATGAAATTAATTATAAGCATTTTATTGTTATTTATTCCCAGATATTAAGCATGGTCTAATTATTCGAACTCCTAAATCCCTTAAGAGTCTATAATCGACATATTTATTAATTCATGTTAACATACTTAACAATTTCAACAAAATAAAATTACTTTTTAATATATATATGTTATAATTAAATTTTTGACATTGAGCAATGCAAGCTTAATATGACATAAGAAAAATAGATGTCTGGATGGAATTTGAGCCCGGATCTCTTGATTGGTACTCGAAGGTGCTATCCATTACACCACCAGGCAAATCCAATACAAACAGCTATTATATATATATATATATATATAACGTCCACCGCTGTGGTCTCGAGGTAGCGTGCTGCCTTGTCACGCAGCGGGTCCGGGTTCGATCCCCGATCGGGGCAGTTTTTCTGGGTGAGGTTTTTATAGGGGTTTTTCCTCACCTGTAAGACAAATGTCAGGAAACGTTTAAGACCCGAACGGTCCCCGAAATTATATGGCCATCTTCATCGTCCTTATCATTATCATCACCACCATCATGATCCTTCACCGGTGTGGAAAGCAACGGGAAGCTACCACACCTACAATGCCTTAGTAAACTGGAAGCTTAGCATGAAAATGCTATTATTGCAGTGAAGGACCTGCACTCGGGCAGAATTACTATGGATGGATCATGTCATATTAAGCTTGCATTGCTCAATGTCAAACATTTAATTATAATATCCATAAATCTTGCTACCAGGTGGCACTGAAGACCGAGTTCTCGCTACATCTTGTAATAATGGAGAATATATATATATATAAGAAACATAAGTGTTTTTATTGGATTTATGTGGTGGTGTAATGGATAGCACCTTCGAGTACCAATCGAGAGGTCCGGGTTCAAATCCCGTCCAGGTATTTATTTTTCTTATCATGTCATATATATTATAAAATAGCCTGCAGATAGCAGGGCACTACTTTTTCTCTTCAAAACATTTACATGTAGGTTTCAATTTCTTAAACAGAACATATGCAGCCTCTTTCTACAATAATTGTACTTAAAATATACAGTTTTACATCGGTAACTTCCCTAACTGTAGAGTGACAAGTTTTACAAAGTGAGAGTAAAACAGTATCGGTGAAATATTCAGTTTTCTTTCAAGAAGCTATTGTGGAATTTAGTAGTCTACATATAGGAGGATGAGCTATAAAATACATACTTTAAGTTTTATATTCTAACTAGAAGTCCCGGCCACGCGTTGCTGTGCCTAAGGTATACGTTAAAAATTTAAATTAAGTTGCTTTCTTTCAGCCAGTTTACTATTAATACATACGAAATTAATAATATTGAAAATAAAATAAACATTGAACATACTTAAATTATGAAATAATCAATATTTGTAATTCAATTGAAATTCGCGGTTGCAACAAAAAGCACAGCCATCTGGATCTCTCTCTCTTTGTTAAATAATAAGCCAATTACCTTACCAAATTACCTTACACTGCCATCTGTTAGAATCGTATGGAACTCACAGATAATTATAACTCTTTGTTAAATAATAAACAAATAATTTGCAATAAAAATAATGCGACTATAAATTTAGTTATAAACTACCCCAAGTCTCAAGTTGGATCAAACTGCACACAGTGTGCAAAATTTTATTAAAATCGGTTCAGTAGTTTAGGATTCCATCACGGACAAACAACGTGACACGAAATTTTTATATATTAAGATAAACTTTATTTGCTAATTATACAAAATAAATGTAACTGACGTAACAAACAGCGCTTCTGCGTGATGTAAGGGTTTTAATTAAAAGTTACTTTATTTTGTTGAAATTGTTACCTGTGTTAACATGGAATTAATAAATATAACATGTTGATTATAGACTCTTAAGGAATTTAGGATTTCCGCTCCCCGATGTACAATATTCTATAGGTCCTTCCAACGTCGTTTCAGTCTTCCTACATTTCTTCGGCCTTCAGGTTATAATAAAGTGTCTGTTTAGATAAATGATTGTTTGACATTCTTTGTACTTGTTCAATTCATTTACATCTGTTTCTGTTATTCTCTTGTTTATATTGTATACTTGTAATTAATATCTGATAGCTTGACTTCTCTTTATATCTCTTACCCGGGATATACCTGCAAATTATCATAAGTAATGCCACGAGTGATTTCCAAATTATCGATAAATTCACGATTCACGAAGTGAGGAGTGAATTTATCTAGAGAAATTTGGAAATCAAGAGTGGAATTTGTTAGGACTATTTAACGAATAAAATTAAGCTGTTTACTCACAAATCATTATTTAACTATAGTTATTTTAAAATATGTATATATTTAATGTAAACGGCGATGTTTGAGAACAAATGAGAAGCGATATGTACGCTTCATCTGCTTCTTTTGTTTATCACTGCAACCAGATCATACAATTTATTGCCAAAGGAACGCAATATTGTAAGAATGCTCTCTAGTGGAGAAAAAATGAAACACATCAAACTGTATATTAATTCATTTCTGATGTCGTATGATGTAAATATGACAATTATATTTTTCTGGATTGTTACCTGGGAAAAAATACATTTAAGAAAGTGCAAACAGTGGTTTCTTTTTTTGGTGGTATAATAAATTGCTGCAAATGTTTTTATATTAACTCCCGCATGCGGCATGTCTTGACATTCATGCACTATATATACAATCTGGTAGCCGTATTTCTTGTGAGCTCAGTCACTGCAAAATAATGGTAAGACCTGTTCAGAATATTAAAAAGGAGGAGCCTTCTTTAATATGGTAATTATAACACTGACAAATATTTCGTGAAACACGACTCTGGTTGGTTGTAAAACAGAAATCATTGAAACGTGATTGGCCATTGAGTCCCATTTGGGGCATGAGTTAAAGATTCTCAGAAATCTCATTCCTATTTTCTCAATTTTATGTTTATCAGAGATCGTTAAAAGCCAAGTTTCAGCCCCGAATGTTGACGTTGTAATGGCTACTGTTTTGTAAAATTTCAATTGAGTTTCTCTTGTCTTATTTCTCAAATATCATCTTATTGAATCAGATATCTGTTGAAATTTCTCTAATTTCTTCTCCATGTCCAAAATTTGCAGGTACGATATCATGGTTTTACTTTTGTATTTACTGTCTTGTATGTCCTTGATTGACGTGGAAAGCAAATTTTAATTTGGAGAGCTAGCAGAATTTTCCACCCACTGTTAACTATCAATTGGTTACTCTGGAATGAGTTAAATTCGTTATTTATGTATATTAAGTTTCAGGAGTTGAACTTTATTTTCTGTTGCGGAGGAGGAGGTACTAACTTGTTTGTGGAACTGGCTGAATAAGGCAGAGATGGTCCACGCCCAAAACTACACACTTATAGCACGTGCCACTTGCTCTATACATATTTATTTTACTGCTGTTCACACACACACACACACATACACACAATCCAATGTAACCATTTCAAAGGTCAGTGAAAAACGACTTAACCTTACAAACGGTATTCCAATCGTTTCAGTCATAAATGATTAACTTATTCATTCTTATAATTTATTATTATATTTGATTTATATTCACAGGGAGAATATAGTTAGTGTCACATATGGAGAAGTTGTTAGGGTGCTATGTTATGGAGAAGTTACCATGCAACATTTGTAACTCTTTGATATCTACTATTAGCATCGTGTGCATTAGCCGGTACCAACAATATCGTGGGTAAACATTACAATTATAAAGTAGTGTTTAAATTCCCAATAAATGTCTTCTTAAACAAGAAGCCGCAATTCGGGTAATCGAGCAAATGCTTGTAGCATTCGGCAATCGGGAATTAACAACGTATAAGAGAGTAATTTGCGTTTAGATTGGAGTTCCTCAGATAGCTCGGTGATAGACCATTGGCTTAGAAAGCCAAAGGTCCTGAGTTCAAACCTCAATCTGAGCGTATAATTTCTTCTTCTAATATAAGCATTTCAATATTTATTAATATACATGAAGATATGTATTTATAAACAGACTAAAAGTATACGCCTGATTCCTTAAACTTATTTTTCATAAGTAATGCCACGAGTGATTTCCAATTTATCTAGAGAATTTGGAAATCAAGAGTGGCATTTGTTAGGACTATTTAACGAATAAAATTAACCTGTTTACTCACAAATCGTTATGTAACAGTAGTTATTTTAAAATATTTATATATTTAATGTAAATTGCGATGTTTGAAAACAAATGAGAAACGATTGGTACGCTTCATTTGCTTCTTTTGTTCGTCACTGCAACCCGATCATATTATTTATTGCCAAAGGAACGCAATATTGTAAGAATGCACTCTAGTGGAGAAAAAATGAAACACATCAAACTGTATATTAATTCATTTCTGATGTCCTATGATGTAAATACGACAATTATATTTTTCTAGGAAAAAATACATTTAAGAAAGTGCAAACAGTGGTTTTTTTTTTGGTGGTATAATCAATAGCTACAAATGTTTTTACATTAACTCCCGCATGCGGTATATGTTGACATTCATGCACTATATATACAATCTGGTAGCCGTATTCCTTGGAGAGTCAGTCACTGCAAATTAACCCTTTGCCAGCCCTAACGCTCCGAAGCGCTCGAGATGTAAATGTCTGCTGCCGGTCTAAACGCTCTAAAGCGCTCTTGATGAAAGCATCTTAAAAAATATTGCGTTGTGCGTACAGAACACGTGATCTCTTTATGTAGGTGTGATGAAATCACTTGGAAGGCATCCCTGTACGTGTGTAAATATGAACCAAGGATGAACACTTCTATAGGTCACAGATAATGAGGTTAAAAAGTGGCGAGTCCAGAAAAATGCAGCATGAAGATATGTCGGCGGTAGTGTGGCAAGACAAACGTGTTGTTCTTCTCCTTTCCATGAATTCCGATCCCCGGACTGATGGTTCAGTCACAAGAAAAACAGAAAAAGGCAATGAAGAAATAGAAGTTCCATGTCCTAATGCCGTCATAAGTTACACGACGCACATTGGAGGCGTGGATATAAGTGATCATAAACGCGAATATTATGGTGTTGGCTGATCTTCAAAAAAGTGGTGTAAGTTTCTATTACATTTTGTCCTAAATGTGTTGATTGTGAACTGTTTCATCTTATATGACCTGACAAAGCAGCCCTCGATTACAGCACACGGAAACAGGCAAGTGACCTTCAGACGAATCTTAGTGCGTCAGCTAATAAGTACGTTCATATCTCGCAAGCGTACAGGCAGGAAGATAAGTTTGCCCATCGGAACTGCATCCCCTAAACTTTTCATTATTTGGAAAAAATATCAGGCCGTGCAAAAATGCGTGCTTTGTGTATAGAGAAAAATAAAAAAGGCTCCATCTGGAAGGGGCAAACAGACAACATTTAAGTGTAAACATTGTGACATTCCATTGTGCCGTATGGGGTGTTTTCTGGAACACCACCAGCAGCGAAATGTGGAGGTGCAAAATTAAGTGAGTACGTTATTACATACGTAAATATATTAGAAATTAGATAAGAAAACAATTATGATCCTATCTTTTTCACTTTAATTATTATGATTTTTTTTCTTAAGGGGGAACATAGATTCTGCTATAAGTATCTAAATTTAAATGCCCATTTAAAAAAACCCAGCCATCCTGTCACTAGTAGAAAGGACGGTAAAGGGATAATGCTATGACCTATTCAGAATGTTGAAAAGGAGGCGCTTTCTTTATTATGATAAACTTTAATTGGTAAATTCTAGGCGAATTACGACTGTGATTGGTTGTAAATAAAAAATCATTGTAACGTGATTGGTCATTGACTCCCATTTGGGGCATGAGGTAAATAGTCAACCTAAATAAATATAAAAAAGTAAATTGATCCTACTGCAGATATTAGGGGACTCTTAGGATAATGGGAACTTAAGCCTACCATCTTTCCGTACAAATTAATGCAGGATTATGGTGTACAATCAAGCGATTAGAAATTACAACCTTCCTGGTCCCCAGATGGAAAATTTTACAATTTCATCATCATCATTGTACATTCACGAATTTAGGCCATTTGTTGACCTGTTTCGACCTCAAGAGAAACACCATCCAAAAGTCTTTTGAGTGGACGTCCTGGTCTTCTATTTCCTGCAGGTTGATATCTTAACATTTGTTTGGGTATCTTGTGATCTTCCATTCGATGAACGTGTTGCATCCATCTTGACTTATAATCAGAAATTTTGTTTTCTAAAGGTTCCATGTGTAATTCTTCTAACATGTCTTCATTATTTTCTGTGATCTAGTAGCGTGTATCCTGCAGTCCTCCGAAGGTATCTCATTTGAGCAGATCTAAGTTTCTGTATATCCTTCTGTTTCAATGTCCATACTTCGCTACCATACAAAAGAGTTGGTAGAGCCAGTGTTTTTACACTTTTAGTCTGGATTTTTTTTGGATTAATTGTGGCTTGAAGATAGAATTTATTAACCCCAAAATTCCTAAAAATTTAGATTTTTTTCATTTAAATCCTTTACTTCTTCATAGGGATATTGTATCCTAGATATTTAAAATTATTCTCCCCGCTCCAAAATTTCATTCACAAGTACAATTTTACTTCTGACAGGATCTAACCTTGAAATGCCATAATTTTTGTTTTCTCTGCAGATATCTTCAATATATTTTTCTGTAATTTTAAGTTCATACTTACCTTTCTGCAGATTATCAATTTTATCAATTTTACAATTTCATAATTAAAACTTTCAACTCCGCCGGGCATCGAAAACGGGACCTCAAGTCAGGAAGCAGCCATGCTACAACCTGACCTAGCACTGCAGGTATAAAACAATGCTCCAGTATAATGCACATTAATGTTTGCGTGCAACCTTATTCGAGGGAGTTTTGAATGGTTTAATACATAAATTATGTAGGAAATTCAAATATGATGAGAAGTACTGTCAAAAAAAAAAGATAAGTAGTGAGTTAACGTTATGAATCTTGAATAAGACCTTTAAATAGGAAAAACTTTAGAATAGTCACTACCGCTGCAGCTTTGCAGAAATTGTGATTTATTTGTAGAGGGTTTTATAATGTCACTAATAAAACCTCTCTATCTTACTTAAAGTTAAACATCAACACACTATACATATTTACTTATAATATTTTATTATTTCAGTATCTACTGTACGTCTAATATACTGAAATCGTTTTCATAAATTATATTTATAAATTAGGGACTTAATCTGCACTGCAAAATGAAAATATTATATTCACTTTGCATTAACAAGTATCGAAGCATATGCAATGATAGCACATTCTTATACAATAATAGGGAGTAGACTATACAACATTAAACCATTTTCGATCATAGAAACAAAACAAATAATAAAACGTTATTGAAAGAGGTCAATAAAAATTACTGATGAAAATAATAATAATAATAATAATAATAATAATAATAATAATAATAATAATAATAATAATGACTATAAATATTTTCTTTAAAAAAAGATTTTATTAAATAATATTGAGCATCAAAGAATAATTTTTTTTTGTCTCAGAAAGAAAAATATCTTATCCTGATAGTATTCTTTCTCCTGAATTCAAATATGATATCGGGTTTTCTCCATCACGCCAGGTTTCCGAGAGACAGGCATTTATAATTTCAAACACTTTATTATTTTCTACATTCGTAACTACACAATTTTCGAACATTCGAACTCACCTAGAAAGTAAGAAATGCCGATTTTCTGCTATATTTCTGCTGTGGAGCATCCCTCTTGATGGTTCAAGAATAATCGGCCAGCATATTAGGATTTCATTTGCCTTGATATCTCTTTTCCATAGCTGAAATCTCCTAAGTAAGCTCATTTGGTTTTATTTTACAATGGACAAATGGATGAAAAAACGTTTATTGAAAAATAATTATTTAAATCCATCAATTGAAATTGAAATAAAAAACAGTGGGTGATGGAGAAATTCCCAATACATATTTGAAAACACGATAAAAAACTGCATTAAGTGCAACTATTGTACTCATGAGACAAAAATCATGTTGACCAGGGTAATCTATAAAACTTTAACCTAAAAGAGGCAGTATTTAAATGTCCTTTTTATTTAGTGATGATCTGGTTTAAAACAGATTTTATTTATTTATTTCCTGTAATTCCTAAATGGAACATAGGACAGCAGTAAAGTTTCTCCAACGTACTCTACTTCCAGCCAGTCATTTCACTTGTTTCCAGCTTTTCTCTCTTTCTTTTGCTTCCTCCTCTACTGATCGCTTACAAGTTTTACAAGTTTTCCTAGGTCGTCCCCTCTTACTTACTCCTTGCAGATCCAATCTAGTGCAGTTTTCTCGGTAGCTCCGCCTGGTTTTCTCAATGTGTGGCCTATCCAATTCCACTTTCATTGTTTTATTTGGTGACATATTGAAGATTGTCTCTAAGGTTCTTCATATTATATTATTTCCGGCCATTTTATCTATAAAATACGCCTAAGACATCTGTTTACAAAGGTCTGCAACTTTTTATTTGTTGTTTCCGTAATTTTCCATGTTTCGCAACCCTAGAGGTGGACTGATTTTTACGTTGGTGTTGAACAGTCTAAGTTTTGTCTTCAAAGAGATGTTCATAGTTTTCCTTAGGGTATAACCGCGTAAAAGCTCCATTTGCTAGACGAATTCATCTTTTTATATCTTCTTCTGCTCCTCCGGTTAAACTTATTTTTAAATAGTGGTTAAAAAGTTTCATATAGCAATTTATGTCAAAACGTTAAATCAAGTATCAAGCATTATATAAAGATTTAAATATCATTAATATGATCCAAAATTAAATAGGTCTATTTCAGTGTGAAATGAATAATATACAGTAAATTAATATGCTTTGTTTCTTATATTACGTTATTGTTCAATATTTTTTTTTTGAGCTTGGAGTACTATTCCAATATACAACGAAATCAGTCGTTAAGATTTATAAGATCAGGTTAGTGATTGAGTTCTCTTTTGTTTATAGAGAAATAGTATTGTTTCATAACTTCGAGGGAGATATTGAATGCTATAATTCTGTTGTCTTAAATTTGGAAATATTGACACGTTAAGATATAATAACGATATATTTTTAGAATGCTGTATTACAGTAAAAGTTCTAAACCAGGTTTTGCTATCACTGCACTGTTTTTCCCTTCATGAATAATACATGAAGTAATTGTCCTATAAACTTTCGCCATCTAATGGAAGAACTTGATGACAGTACCTTAATTAAATTATCAACTTTTAATCTCTGTAGCAATTTTTTTTTCTTGATTTAAATGGACTTCCTTTGTATTATTCTTTATAATTACAAATAGTGATTTATCACATGACATGTAAATGGATTATCTATTACCGCTTAAGGAGCTTCGGAATTCCCTACAAAGTTTAAATGGGAGCACGCAGCACCGTAACATGGTTGGTTAAGGCGATATTAGTCCTGGGTAATTAGAATATTTTTTAAAATTCTTCCTGGCCACTTTTTCAACGCGGCAATTAGCAAAAAATCGAAGGAATTCAATGCATATGTTTTGGGGGGAAAAAAAATCTGCTCAAAGAGATTAAAAGAGAGCCCTGCACAGATAAAATCGGTTTACAACTTTTTTCCCAAAAGATTAAAACAGGACGAAATAGTGACTTTTTTCTACCATTATATTACTAGGCTCGTAATGTTGTACAGACTTTTTTCAGAGTTCAAATTGTAGCATTTCCTGAACCATCTATCTTGAAATGTTTGTGCAAAATATTTATAATTTCCTGCACTATTTGCTAAATTGTGTCAATCGTATGAATAATAGTGGTTCCACAGCAAATGTTAAAATTATTTTTATTCTTGAAGCATTTCTCTACAATTCTCAAGTAATCAAAAGTATACGACGAACAATTAAATACCTAAAAATAAACTGAAAAACATCGGGCTGTTTCAGTCTGACGTGCTGTCGGAGTAGAAGGGCCGACATGGTGAGGGAACGCATGATATCGGTTTTCAGCGCTCGAGCAGCCGATCCACAGAGAGACTTCCCTTCGACGGCGCATCGAAATTAAATAGCCCGATTTATGGAGACTTTCTTTAGGTGTTTAATTGTACTTTACATACTCTTGATTAGGTGGGGATTGTAGAGCAATCATTCAAGAACAAATGTATTTTGAACATTTGCTTCGGGGCACCATTATTGTCCATATGGATTCAATATTACCGAGAAAACTGTTTTTACATTTTAAAATATTAAAATAAATAAATAGACACCGTCGTTCTCAACTAGATTATTGTTTTTTAAAGCTGTAGGCCTTTCAGAAAGCGGCTTCCATCTTCAGCAGAAATGTGTGTACTACTCCTGAATATGGAAGCAGGTTTCTAAAAGGACTACAGTTTTTTTAATTAACCTAGTTCAGAACGACGGCACCTGCCAGGTAAAATGTAAAGGTATCCCACTACAGGCCTCAGGAGACTCTTGGGGTAGTAGGAGGTTAAGGCTCCCACTTTTCTGGACAATCGGCACTTGATGTCAGTCGGGTTGTCAGCCCTGCGTACGGCCGTCTTTACTCCCAGAACAAGCGTCTGGTACTCATTTCCGTTAGAGGCTGAGTCGACCCCAGGCAATAGTGTCGCCAGAAGGTTTAAAGTTTAAAAATCCTGCCCCACCGGGACTCGGACCCTCGACCTTCCGGCTTGTAGCGCAGTGCCTTAACCACTACGCTACGGCGTGCCCACATCGGCCAGGTATCTATTTAAATATTTTACTTTATGAGTATTTACCTCAACATAATTTTACTATGAGTTTTACTAATATATATATATATATTGTCCAATGCCACCAGTTGTCTTTTATGACATTTCTGGCTTTCTTCCCTGGCAGAATTGTAATATATTTATTTGATTGGGGCACCTGGTAAGGCGGAGGTACGTTACCCCGATGATATGAAGGGTGATAAATGAAAATGAAGTGCCAGGGAAGACCTTAACCTAAACTTAACATAAATTTCAGACCACGGGTAACCACAGGAATAATTTCTTTAAGGAAAATGTCCTATGGCTTGACCGGGAATCGAACCCGGGAACTAATGAAATATAGCCAGAAACGCTTACCACTAGCCCATGAGGCTGGTCGTATTTGTATTAATATTACGCATATGAACTCCAAATAAATTATATCATCTTCAGCATCAATGATTAAACCTTAAGGTCTGTTCCGATCTCAAGCTAGAATTATTGGTCTGTCCATCTTTTACATTTCTTCCAACATTTTTTTCGTCCAAGTGGTTTGTATTGAAGAATCTGTTTCGGAATCCTACTGTTAACCATTCTATTGATATAGTCCACCCATTCATCTCTGTATTGTTAAATTATATCATATAAATTATTTTTATAGAATAACAAGCTAATACCCGGCGTGCGCTGCTACGCCTAAATAAGTGAAAATTAATGTGCTGTTATGTTTAGTTGAATAAGTAAGAGGAAAAATAATTATAAATTTATATTCTTAGATACCCCGTACTGATTACCCGGCGTTGCCCGGGAATCTACTTTTCCCGATCTTCTTGACATAGATGAGCTGAAATACGAAAATTAATCTTCTTCTTATGATTAGTTGAATACGTAAAAGAAAAATAGTTATAAATGTATATCGTAATTATTTTAAGATTCCCCGTGCTGATTACCCAGCGTTGCCCGGGAATTTATTTATCTCGATCTTCTTGGCATAAATGAGCTAATAGACAAAATTCGTTATTGTGTGTTTTCCGTAAAAGAATACCTGCCATGTGCTGCTCTGCTTGCACAGGAATATATATACTTGTCTCGATCTTCTTGGCATCAATGAAGGATAAAAATGGTTATTGTGAGTTATCCAGAAGAGATAAACATATACTGTTGCGGACTGTTTTGTAGAGCCTTTTGAGATACTCAATTCTGTGTACATTAATGTTGTAAGTTTGTTATGATTTAGGCAGCATAAGCCATTTAAACGTCCAAAAAGCTACTTTTTTCACGTTTTCCACTACAAAGGGCAATTTTTAAGGGCGTAGGAGTTGAGTATCATAACTCTCTTATAGCCTATATTCATCCCGGGAATCTCCTGAACATTTTGCAAAGAGCTCCATCACAATCGGATTAACGGTATGGCCGCGCATAAAATACGAACAAACAAACAAACAAACATTCATTTTTATATGGTAGATTTACTACATTGTAATAATAAACTCAACTGATATTAATTCACTGAACTTTTCATTTAAATGTACGTAGTGTCTTAGGAGGATAAATTAGGTCCATTTAATGTGATCTCTCCTACACTTATCTTACGAGAATGCAAATGAAAACGCCCATCATCTGTGTGTACATAAATGTGATACTGTTGTGTGGAGAGGGGTCCCCATAGCTGCGGTTCTATTGTTTAATTTCCTCAGCACCCAACGTAGTCTTGAGTAAGATTGATTAATTTTCAATTAGTATGATCCGGTGTTTCCCTTGTTGTCGGAAAACAAATGCCGAGTAACGAGTCAGTGAATCGAATCCATTACACCCGTAACCAAAGAAACAATGTGCACACGCCAAGGAAAAACATCACCTGTCAACAGTTACTATTGTATCTAAACGATTGAGGAGATGGGCTCATTTAGGGCCTTCCTTTGTTATCTTATTCGCAATGATGAAGCAAACTATCCTGCATCACCCCAGAAAATTAATTACAAAGGTCCATTCAGAATCCCACAACTTATTACATGTGATACTGCAATATGACACTTCTATCATGTTAGGTAGGTAACATTTTATTTAACTAGGTTCTTTATCATATATGGGCCATTAGTGTCACGATTTCAAGCAAGGTATGAAAGGGACTAGAAATTTTGCATAGAAGCATCTTATTTTAGACTTCGGTTCTTTAAATATAACACATGTGTCTCAAAAAGAGCCAGTATTTTATTTAACAAATATCTTTAACAACTTAGATCATAGCATAACGATTCAAATTTGGACATATTAATGCCGATTAAATTTGCCAGAGGCCTCTTATTTTAGGCTAGAGATTCTTTTAGAATTCCATGTCGCAACAGGCCTAGAAGGTCCTTCGCCTATCGGTCAACTGCTTAGCCTCACACCCACATGTATTATTCACAGAGGTTGACATGATAGCCAAGTTAAGCGTTATATATCACATGGTCTGCTTGTCGGATCCCCTAGCCGTTATATCTTTTCTCAACCTGGAGCCGATGCTCATTGTACCTTCCGAAATGTGTCACGATTTTGGGTGGGTATCGGTCACATACTGGCTAAAATTCCATGAGAAATTTTCTCTCTGCACCATGCCTTAAACCGCTCGGCTGCAGTGCGAGACTTCAGGTTATTTTACGTGTCGTTATTCTATGACACCAGACCAACGTCTTTACATTTCTCCAAAGAAAGCCATGATCAATAAGATAAACTGTAAAAAAATCCATTTACGAGGCCTGGTATATGTGCTTTGGCGGTTTACTTCCTTTCCTAAGAGAAAAGAACGCCAACGACTCTCGACTAGTTTGAACCTCGGGATTCGAGTTTCGAGGGATCCAAAATTTCTGAATATCGCTTCCATTGAAAGGGATATAAACCTTTGAATATAGACGTTAGCCCTAACCACTGGACTAACCTAATAATATGGAATTTAAGTCCTATATAACGTCTAACAATAATAGGATTTGGCCTTTTTTATTTGCATTTTATTATTTGAAAAACTCTTATTTATTTTTAAATTATCTTTATTTCTCATCTGTATTTTAGACTTTCTCTTATATACAAGTAACGCCTATTTGTAGTTGCATTATATAATATTACACTTGTTTAATTTTTTGGCTAATTCACTGGCATTGTCGAACCGGATGTTCATGGCCGCGCGATATAACATATCCTTACATCCCTATTCTGAATTAACGTTTTCCAATTATTCTCTTTATAATTGACCTCTCTCAAATCACAATGTTATTTCTCCCACTTGATTTTTGACCAACCAACTGGGTGCCTTCCCTTTGGTTTTCGTACAAGAAATTTCCATCCACTCCTTCATTCACCATTCGTGCCACGTGTCCTACACTCACATTCTATGAGAAGTAGACACTAATTGTTCTCATTTAAATTCGTTTGCTATAAGTTTATTGATGTGTATTTCCTCTCTTCAGCTGTATGTTCATATCTATTTGCTCCAAAAAGTTACTTAGCACTTCATTCTCACTTATTCCTTCGTTATCTTTTCTACTCTCTTAAAGTAAGAAGTTATGTTTTGCATCCATAGGCCTATCATATTTTCACTGGATATCCACGGCTTAAAGATCTTCAGAAGAACTTATCCCTTGGAATTTTTCATCTTAAAAAAATCATCTTCCTCAGCCGGCTTTGGACCCCGACCTTTAGGACCAGAGGAAAGAAACATAACCCGACGCCGATAATGAGCTTATTTAATTTAATTAATTTATTTTATATAGATTTAATGATACTTTCTGGCGCATTTATTGGATTTTAATTAACTAAGTATCCTTTCGTTTTGTAATTCATGAATAGAATTATTCCACGCTGTGATTTCGGGTAGCGTGCTGCCTAGTTACGCAGCGGGTCCGGGTTCGATCCCCGGTCGAGACAAGTTTCCTGGGTTAGGTTTTTTCCGGGGTTTTTCCTCACTTGTAAGACAAATGCCAGTAAACTTGAAAGTCCAAATTGTCCCCGAACATCATATGGCCATCGTAATCATCATCTAGGCGCCCTAACCTCAGAAGTGTGTTACAATTACCGCCAATGCCAGTAGAAAACACCAGAATATCGAAGTGACAACCTGGGGCTTTGTATGATATATATGTCCATATCCATCCATAGTAATTCTTCCCGACGGCAGGCCTTTCACAGCAATGATAGGATTTTCACGCTATGCTTTGCAGCTTTACTAGGGAATTATAGGTGTGGTAACTTCCCGTTGCTTTCCACACCGGTGAAGGATGATGATGGTGATGATAAGGTTGATGACCGGATGATTTCGGGAACCGTTAGGTCCTAAGCTTCCTGACATTTGCCTTACAGGTGATAATTCGATTTTTCTTATATGTAAGATTGTACTGAGTTTTTATTTTATTGATAAAATAAATATATAAAATTAAGAGCATTCTCAAATTACAACACCTAAATTCTTTGTGTCTAATGGACACTAATGAGAAGTGTTAATTTAAGGATATGAGATAAAGAAAAACTTCCTTGTGGAGGCCAGTATTTGCACGCAACGCATCACATAATGATTGTGAAGAGCCTTGAGGGACCAGTAGCCATGTTTATTGCTGGTGGACTGTACCCAAGGTTTTGGTGATCATGTGGTGATACGAGCGAGGGAAAACAAATCATGGGAACATAGTCTTAAGCGTGATGATATTGTTACAACTTCCATTAAGCTACACAAGTGATCCATAAATTATAAATGGTTTCAACGACGTGCAATATATCCAACAAATTGAGCAACTAGTAGTGGAATAATTTTGCTTTTACTTCACATGTTCTTTTATAATTGGTCCATAGTAAGATGTTTTGTAATACCCGGTATTTATCGAGGATTTGTTAATGTTTGTAACGTAGATGAGACACACCCCCCCCCCCCCCCCTACCTATGATGTATTTAGTTCTTAGTGATTACTCTGACAATATATTAACTATGAGACAGATAATAGAAAAGAGACGAGAATTCAATTTAGCCACATATTTAGCTTTCGTTGATCTTGAAAAAGCCTTTGATAAGGTGATAAGAAGAAAATTGTGGGAAATAATGAAGGCAAGAGGGTAACCGGCTCAGCTTATAGAAGGAACAAAAGTCTTTATAATGACACGAAAATTATCCTTAATTTAGATAATTATTCCAGAGAAGAAATTTTGATAAATCAAGGAGTTCGACAAGGGTGTACATTATCACCTACATTGTTTAATATATATTTTGACGAGGTTATACGAAAATGGAAAAAAATCAAGTCCAATAGGAATAGAAATTAATAAGGAACTCTATATGAATATTTTAATGTATGCAGACTATCTGGTAATTATACAGAAGTCAGAGGATGATTTACAAAGAGCCATTTACATGTTGAATGAATTAGGACTATTATAATCTCAAAGTCTCAACTTCAAAAACTAAAATTATGGCTTTTCAGGGCAAAGTGTCAGTCAGAGCAAAAATAGTGATCAATAATGAAATAATAGAACAGATAACACACTTTAACTATCTTGATTCAGATATAAAATATAGCTATGATTGCGATATAGCCTACATAATAAATTAAACCGATATGAAATGGTGTGTGACACCATAAGAAGAACCCTCCAAAATACTCGAAGAGAAACTCAGTTCAGGTTTTATAAAATTATGGCTGTTCCCGTTCTTTTATATGGATCTGAATCTTGGGTACTTACAAAAAAAATAGATATCTGACACATTCAGGCCATGAAATGAAATTTTTAAGATCCGTAAAAGGATGTACACGCATGGATAGATTACACAATGAATCAATAAGAAATTAACAAGAGATATTTTCAATAGTTAATAAACTAGAAGAACACAAATACCAATGGAAAGAACATTTAGACAGAATGGACAATACAAGATTACCCAAGATTACCTACAAACCACATGGAAAAAGGTATTTGGGACGGCCAAGGAAACGATGGACTTGAGACCGGAACAGCTCGCATTGACCTAATCCTGGAAAGGAAGAAGAAGAAGAAGAAGATGTGATTACTTGAAATAATATAAAAAAATCGTCACGTAGGAATTGCGTAAAGTAAGCGAATTCCTCAGCAAGTCGAAGTTATGATCTGTATCTTTCTTTGGAAATACTTTACAACATGTGACGCGAAAAAATATATAAGTTCCAAGCATACATCATGCGCATGCTAACAGATGACAAGCGGTTTACACTATGGAATCCCGGGATGCAGCCAACATATACACGATATTTGTACTCGCGCTGCCAGCGAACCTAAAAGCTAAGTACTCTAACCTGTGAAAGACAACCTAAAATCTAGCATAACGCAAATTAAGTATTCTAACCTGTGAAATAAATCACGCTGATTTTGTTTAATATAAGTTAATTGTACAGACGCTATGTTGGCTGCACTGGGACACAGAATATTCGTTAAAATCAATATGGCTGCCATGTTTTCATGTAGTTCAATATCGTGAAAAAATTTAAATAATCGTTAGAAAACACGTAAAAATCATTGTAAATGGTGGGAAATAATTTGAAAAATGAAACTCTAAGAATAAAATTTGATAGGAGTGTATGAAGGAATTAAAAAAGTTGCTTCGCAGGTTGTGTAGTTTATCCCTTTCTTTTGTTAAATTGGAAAAAACTCAACACAATTTGTTGACGGTAATAAAGCGCCGCGCCGTCCGGTGTGTCGACCCTTAGGTACGTGTATCTCTTGACAGTTAACTAGATTTGTGGCTGATTGTAAGGGGTTCATATAGTCACGTTTGAAAGAAAGATTCTTGGGAGAATTTTTGGTGTAGTCGTATGTGGAAATATGTATAGAAGCAGATATAAAAGTGAGCTGTATGAATTATATAAACAAGAAGACATAAGAACATAATATTAGACTGTCAAGGTTAAGATGGCTGGGTCATGTGATTAGAATAGAGGTTAATAGGAAAGTTAAATTATTTTTTAAGCAGATATCCAAAGGAAACATCATCAAGGGGTAGACCAAGATCAAAATGATGGGATTGTGTGTGACGGGATCTGCAGAGAGCAAAAATGAAAAATTGGAGACAGCTCTCGTGGAACAGGCATGAGTGGAGGAGAGGCATAGAGGAAGCGAGGACCTAAATGCAAGACTCCTTCTAGTAGACGAGAGTTTATTCTCCTTAAAAGATTTACAAACTTTCACCTAATCCTTAGTCATTCTACTCTACTATTTAAAACGAAAACTACTTCCAACTAATCATAACTGGGTTGTTGTGCTAATTAAGAAGAAGAAGAAGAAGAAGAAGAAGTATAAGGTTCAACTGCTGACCGTTGCCTATTCGGTGGGAAGAGATTCAATATCTTCTTCTTCTTCCTTCCTTCCAAGTATTAGGCCAAGGCCTGTTACGATCCTATAGAAAATTTTCCCTCCAGCGTTTCATAGGACGGCCCAGTGATCTTCGTTCGATATTTGGTGTAACAGATGAAGACACAGAAGGCAGAGAACGTTGGAGAACTTTAATTAAGGGGAAATTGTGAATGTTTGTTGCAATTTGATAGTCTATAAGTCCGTAGTCATTTATATTTATTTATTTATTTTAATGCATGTTAATTACTAAGATTGTTTGGAGAAAACCCTCAATAATGAGGAAAATTATCAACAAAAGATGATGACACATATTAGCTCAGGATAGGTAGAATTCTATTTAGGCAAAAGTACTTACATGCAGTAACGCGTAAGAAAACCACTTTTTTAATTAAATAATATTACACAGAATTATAATTTCAAAATATCAATAAGTAAAATGAAAATCTTAGCTTTTAAAAGGATCAGATACCATAAGAGCTAAAATTATTCTGGCGAGGAAACCCGTGTGAAACCTGGTTTATGACATCTCCTATTTTAATTTTAAAAAATATTAACTTTTTATCAAACTTAATAAATTTGATTATGTCTTCTTCTTCTTCCTTCCAAGTATTCGGCCAAGGCCTGTTACGATCCTATAGAAAATTTTCCCTCTCAGCGTTTCATAGGACGGCCCAGTGATCCTGTCGTCCTCTTGAGAGTGGTATATAGATTATAGAACAGCTTTGGGGATCCCGATTTTGAACTCATTCTTTCAAGATGGTGTTTCCAATTTCGTTGGTACTGTTTAATGTATATTCCACGCATAGCGTTGGCAGTAGTCCCTTCAATTATTGTTGAAGTATATCGGTGTGCCTTTATCTCCATCCCTAATCTGGTGTAACCTGCTGTGCTGCGCATGAATCTCATTTCACAAGCCGTTACTTCTGCTTTCATGTTGTCTTTTTAGTGTCCATGCTTCACTACCATAGGGTCAACACTGGTTCTAGCCAAAGTGTTATATAAACGTAATCTGGTGTTATTTTTTTTTGTACAAGGGATGGTTTCATAACTTGATTAATAATTCCCAAACTTTTATTATAAACTCGGGAATTTTTTTAGGGATATCCTTTTCATCCCATATAGAGGCGATAATATTCAAGAACAGAACGGTATATTAAATTGATTATAATCTCTCGTAAAATTTGTGTTTCTGGAGAAACAGAATTTTACTATTTTATGGGTGCTTCCCATGATATGGAGCATAATTTTTAGTTTGGGTACTGGATATTTTCATATTAAATTTGGCACCTATTTTTTGTAAATTATAAATTGATCGTTGCAAATCATTTTGCCTTCCTTTGGCCAGCAACCAATCGAAGGGACTATTATTATGCTTTCAAGTATTATACGAGACTTTCCCGGATTCAGTATCTTATGCTAACTTCTTTAAACGTATGAGACTGCAGAGAAAAAAAAATGTATATCTGTAAGTTATTAAATATTGAATGTTGCATTGTTTGACACAAATTTAAATAATTTCTACTGATTAATTTTTTCTATTACTTTATTCAATATTATATATATTAAGTCCACCGCTGTGGTCTCGAGGTATCGTGCTGCCTTGTCACGCAGCGGGCCCGGGTTCGATCCCCGGTCGGGGCAGTTTTTCTGGGTGAGGTTTTTATCGGAGTTTTTCCTCACCTGTAAGACAAATGTCAGGAAAACTTTAAGGCCCAAACGGTCCCCGAAATCATATGGCCATGATCATTATCATTATCATCCTTACCATTATCATTATCATCATCATCCTTCACCGGTGTGGAAAGCAACGGGAAGCTACCACACCTACACAATTCCCTAGTAAAGCTGCAAGCATAGCATGAAAATGCTATGATTGCAGTGAAGGACCTGCCTTCGGGCAGAATTACTATGGATGGATATATATTAAACATAATGTATTTTATAGGATATATTATCAATTTAAAGTTAATTAAATTGTATTATATACTAATACATTGGGACGAAGCAAACATGGAGACTTATAGAGATATTTTTTTAAATTTCGGATTTCAGCTGAACTCCCACTTCTAATGGTTGGATTTTCCTGAATTTTGGAGAATAACTTCCTAATTTTATATTAGTATTATGTATACAGAATTGGCGTTGCGAAACATCGAAAATTGCGACCACTAGATTGATTTTTATATTTTAGTTTTAGATGAACTCCTACATCTAATGGTCCGATTTTGCTGGTTAACGAATTCGACCTTACCTTTTTTAGTTGATTGCTATACAGGGCCTACTAAGTTCGGTTTTGATAAAACAAAAAATCGGCCACTATAACGTTAACGAACATATAACGGGCTTCCAATATAAACCCGGACCGGCCTCACGGGGTTTCACCCGTCAGGCAGCGCTCTCTCCTCGTCCGCATTTCACTCTGCCAGCCGCTCGTCCTTGAACTAGTCAGTTTACTATCGATCGACGCGATGAGACGTCAGCTGACATTAGAGCAGCGCATTTATGTGTGTAAATGTTATTATAAATATGAATCAGCTCGTCGCGCTCGCGAGGAATTTATTCGGAACTTCCCTGGACAATTACCTTCCAGATCGACAATCCACGATCTTGTGCCTAAATTTGAGACCACTGGTTCAGTACAAAATAAGAAACACACGCGAAGGCGTACGGTTCTCACCGAAGAAAAATTAGACGAAATTGGCGAAAATTTGGAACGTTCACCACACAAATCATTACCGAAATTAGCACAAAAAGTTTAGATTTCAGTTTCTTCTGCACATATAGCAACAAAATGTGTGTTTACTCGGTATAGTGCCTGTTTAACTGCGGGAGGACAACATTTCCAGCATTTTCTATAAGGTAAGAAACAGTTCAAGGACAGGTGGCAGGCAGGGTGAATTGCGGGAGGAAGAGACAGCACTGCGTGCCGGGTGAAACTCCGTGAGGCCGGTCCGGTTTTATATTGGAAGCCCTATATATATATATATATATATATATATATACATTTTGGTCTTGGTCATTTCCGTTATCTACAGTAACCTGTATGAGCGATTCATGAATCCGTATGCCCATATTGTTTGTTTTTCCACGTCAGATGACAAAACCTGAGCTGTTAGAAAATGCTTCACCAGGATCAATTGCCGAGATTCTCCTCAGTGGATAGATGAAAAAGAACATATTTGTCAGGAGTTTTCGACGTTTTGTTGAATTTTCTAAGCCAACGAAATAAAAACTACTACGGTACCGTACTTTTGCTTTTAGATAACATAGAACTCACACTAAAAGTGCCGAGTTGGTTGACGTGGCCCAAAAAATAATGTCCATCTGTTATGCTTTCCTCCACTTTGCATCCCTGGATATACCTTTCATGGCGCTTCTGAGCAATTATTATTCTTAAGAGGCGAAACATTGGTAAAATAGTTCTCCGCCAATTTCCCTGGTTCAAGAGTAAATGCTAAAAGAATCCTCAAAAGACCGCTAGTATAGCATCGGCCTATACTGAGTATCGTTGTGAAACATCGAAAATTGTGACCGCTGAAACGGTTTTTAAAATTCTTGTTTCAGGTTAACTCCTACACCAAATGATTTTTAGAGCATAAAAGATGGCGGCTAAACACTCAGTGTTTCTGAAAACCTTTATGTCCAAATTTTCATGAAGATTGGTTAAACGGTGTCAAATTCAATTAATCTCAGATATACCAATATATATATAGTAGAGAGAGACCCATTCGCCATCATATACAGAACTACCAGAACAACTGAAAAGTCGACCTTCACCGAATGCCGTCACTCAGAATTCTAAAAGCCATGCTACGTTACTGCCCGCAAGGCAAAACATTGCTGGGACGTCCAAAAAAGTGCTGGATGGAAAATTCCTCTTTGAGACCGTAACAGGCCAGTGGCCTAATACTTACATGGATGATGATAGAGAGAGATTAAAAATTACAATATATTATAATATTTTAATAATTTTTATATTAGTGTAACCATTAAAAAATGCAAAAGTAACAGATACGAATTTTATATAATTAGACATAATTAAAATTTGATAATTTTCTTCTTCTTTCTGCTCTCAAATTAGAACAATGTCCTGATATTTCAACAACATTTTCTGTTGGTGATAAACTCTGGTTTTATTGTGAGTGTTGCATATCAAAAACCTAATAGCACTAAATTGTTTTTTTAAACGTAAACCACTACTTTTAATTAACAACAATTTGGATTGAACTTTTACAGGAAAAATCACTATGAGGTTTAATTTAAAATTAAATTACCTCTTATCCAGTCTTCTAACTAGAACGGTTTCGAAGCCTAGGCAGCTTCATCTTCAGTAATTTCTCATCGACTAATGTTATATAGAACAGAAGAACTGCTCCTTCCTCTCTCTGTTGAGGAATGAAAAATTTTAATTTAATCTTAATTTAAATTGAATGCAAATTTGATTAATATAAATATCATTAGTTTGTATTTGTTGTGATACAGCCGTTGAAGTAAATTAAATTTACTTTAATTCCAAGTTAACCCATTAATCACTGTATCAGATATTAGTTTATAGAGCAAGGACACTGAAAGATCGTGTGCTTAAGATTCACTTTCATAATGTTTTATACGAAGTTTGTATCTCTACGCGTATCTTCAGTTTGTCCTTTGTTTTACTCCTCCGCTGTTTTTGCGTACAACGGACCTTGTACTTATAATGTCGTTTTCAATTGAATGAATATTCAAGGGCACTATGACCTTGTTCTGCTATAAATTTCCGGGTTGTTTTTCTTCATTGATGAATTGGTCTAGTTGTCGCTATGGTACAGTCTATCTTTCTTCGTAGGTCTTACAAAGGAAGTGTCAAGATTCTCACATCAGAATAGTCTTTTAAATTTTTATGACAACCGTTTTGTTTTCAGTAAAATTATATAAAATATTCCGGCTTTGATTTCAAGATATTGCAGTTGAAACTCACAGCTGATTTTTCATACATAAGATCTTTACGTCCACCGCTGTGGTCTCGAGATAGCGTGCTGCCTTGTCACGCAGCGGGCCCGGGTTCGATCCAAGGTCGGGTCAGTTTTTCTGGGTTTCTGGGTGAGGTTTTTATCGGGGTTTTTCCTCACCTGTAAGACAAATATCAGGAAAACTTTAAGGCCCAAACGGTCCCCGAAATCATATGGCCATCATCCTTATCATTATCATCCTTACCATTATCATTATCATCATCATCCTTCACCGGTGTGGAAAGCAACGGGAAGCTACCACACTTACACAATTCCCTAGTAAAGCTGCAAGCATAGCATGAAAATGCTATGATTGCAGTTAAGGACCTGCCTTCGGGCAGAATTACTATGGATGGATGGAAGATCTTTACTTGATGACCACTTTGCCAATAAAATCTGTAGATAGATTTCGATAAATCATTAATAGTTCCCATGTTAGACTCCAATCGTTTTTGAGAGGATTTCCTAGATTGATTCTTTCTCCATACTCACCATCTCTAGCAATCTTTACAATCCTTTCATTCCCTATTCTAATGATGAGCTTTTTCCACTCTCTTTTACGTTTGATGACTCATTCTCCAATAGGTCGAATGACGCACTGCTTTCTAATATCCCCATTCTTTAGCTATATGATCAAACATAGTTTTAATGGCTAACAAACCCTTGTGCAGAATCTTGTAACGTTATATACAGGGTGTAACAGGACCTCACCAACAAAATGATAGGGATGGTAGGCCATGCAGAGAGGATCATTTTTTTTGTGAAGGAACATATAGTCGCAAACACGTCGTTCATGAGTTATGCGCAGATGAAGGTGTTTACCCGTAAGGGTCGGAATTGAATACAAACAATAGTACACGTATCGTTTTATTTAAAAATACATGTTTTTACAATAAGTGTTCAAACAATAAGTGTTTTAACGACGTCAAAAAAAAAAAGAATCCTGCCATGATCGGACGTGCTGACCGATCGTTGCTGCGGCGATATCAAACATGCAATGAGGCACAGGGTTGACTTTTTGAACACTTATTATAAAATCATGTCTTTTTAAATAAAGTGATACATGTACAATTGTTTGTATTCAATTCCGACCCTTAAGGGTGAACACCTTCATCTGCGCATAACTCATGAACGACGTGTTTGCGGCTATATGTTCCTTCACAAAAAAGTATCCTCTCTGCATGGCCTATCATCCCTATCGTTTTGTTGGTGAGGTCCTGTTACACCTTGTATAATGACCTAAACTATGGCTTGTCGCAGAGACTGTAGCGTGTTCATAATACTTGCGTTCGATTCATTTCCAATACCAGCCCTTACTATAATATTTCAGAACGGTTTAATAATCTCTCTTCGCTAAGTCTTGCTCACAGACGTAAATTGCACTCTCTTTCACTGCTTTTCATGCTTCTGAATTCTACACTCCTAGTTATCTGGCTACCATATTTCAGAAGTTATCTTAACACAATACTGACACTAGGTCATAAGATTAGTCGCCATGCAATTCCTCTCTATAGCACTTCTCTTATTCTACTTCTTTCACAGTAGCCTCTGACCGTTCTTGGAATTCCTTCCCTCAAAATATTGGGGGTTACAGCACATTTAATATTTTAAAATCACAATTATGCAAATATTTGTTATTAAATAATTACATTTTATCGAGAACTAAATTTATTCTATGACATTGAAACTTTTTTCTCATTTTTCTCTCTTGTAGCTTTTATATTTCAATCGTTAAATCAACATTAATAAAAATATATTGTAAATAATAATTATATTGTAGATATACCATGTAATAATTTATTTATTGTTATTTAGTTGTAAAGAAATATATTTTATCCTGGTTGTGTGGTAGGCAAGGTCTGAAGGCCTTAATCCTGCCAGGTAAAATAACGTTTTTTTTTTCTAAGAATGCTCTTTACCAGTGTTTGATTAATCTCATCTGTTTTGTCTGCTCTTATTTGAGGTGCATAAGTGATATGCGTCTTATATGTAGACACTTCTAATTTTCGCTTCCTGTCTTAAATATTTATTTTCCCAATTATGACCAAGAAATTTATTTGGCAGAGTGCGGTTGCAGATAATTTGAGGTAGATAGTGAGATACGTAGTGTAGAGGAAAACGATACCAGTGTCTGTTGTCAGTTGTTAAATTTGTTTATATTTGACAAATTCTAGTATGGAAATCAAATAGGTGTATTAATTTTATGACATGGTTTCAGATCTTTATTAAGGATTGAATGAATCTCAAAATATTAAGAACTAATCAACCATTATTATATCATTTAATTTTAATGGAATATGAGCAAAAAATATGAAAACATGGTTGATTACAACTTAATAATTGACTAGCCTCATGGGTTATAGTTTCTTATTGCAGTTCATGAGGTCCCGGGTTCGAATCCAAGTCTGACCATAGGTATTTTCCCTTAGAGCGTGGCCCATGGTCTCGAATATAGGTTAAGTTTAGGTTAAGGACTCTTCTGGCACTTCATTACCATGTAACACCCATCATATCATCGGGATAACGTAACTCCTCCTTTCAGGTGCCCCAACTTAAGAAATGGATTACAATTCCGCCAATGTCAGGGAAAAAAGCCAGAAATGTTATAAAACAAATCCTGATGGCATTGGATATAAAAATAAAATCAGAGTTTTAGACTATAGTTCATGAGGTTCTGGGTTCGAAAATTCTTAAAATAAAATCTTAAAATAAGAAAAAAAAAGATATATATATATAAAGAATATAAACTAATATATCACAAAAATATTTCATTATGTTGGCATCAGGAGCTCTTGTTCAAGAATTTATCATATTATACAATACATATCTCATTCTCACTCGCTACAAAAAGTTGTACCAGAAACAATGGGGAGCAGGTAGAAAACACCCATCTTGCTATCATTCCTCGAGCGATACCGAAAAAATGTTGAAAGTGAACTTGCTTTTACTGTTGATCTACTACAACAACAAATAAATAATAATAATAGTAGTAATAATAATAATAATAATAATAGGACTTTATTAGACTAAAAGTAAGGTGTTTACAATATTATTTACAAATATGGGTCGCACGGGCAGTAAGCCGTACGTGCTGTTGACAGTCCGTTACAATGAAGTAATAATTGGTAATAGTATAAAAAAAACAAAAACAAAACAATAATATTACAATTACATAAAGAAAACACAATAATATTACAATTACATAATAATACAATAAAATTATACATTACTTAAGTTATGTATAATTATTAAGAATTAATGGTATTGCATTTTGATAACATGTATTTATTCATGAATGGGTGTCGTTCTTATTTTCTGCGTTTTGTCCAGAAATTTACCCAAGTTTATCCAATTTCCTGGATTTACCAATAACTCGCAGCATGCCAATCTTTCACAATTTGAATTTAGAAATATTTCCGGTAATAACTGACGTCTCCAATATTCTAAATCATTACATTTTGATAGTATATGTATCTCGTCTTCAAAGCTCCCGCACATTGGACATATTCGCAAATCGTGATCGTCGCTAATTTTTAGAAATTTCCATGCCCCTAGCCTAAACCAAGCAAGCCCTGATCTCTCTTTAAATCCTAGGTTGAGTATATGGGATTATTTTCCCCAAACGTGTTTTAGGTCTCTTTGTAAATACAGTGAGAGTTTTCCCGCACATTCGGCCATAAATATCTTGTTGGTTTATATCTAATAATAATAATAATAATAATAATAATAATAATAATAATAATAATAATAATAAATAATAATAATAATTCCGATTGAGGGTCTTTCCACCTTTCAGCGGTTGCCCTTTTACCAGCCGGCTGCTGGCCCTTCACATCCACATGTGTCAATCACAGAGGTAGATGATCAACAGCCAGTGTAGGGGTGACATGTGGTTAGCATGTCGAGTCCCCCAGCCGTAATAGCTGGTTCCTCAACCTGGAGCCGCTACTTATTGTAGCTACCCAATTGCCTCACGATGCTGGGTGGGCACCGGTCCCATACTGGCCGAAATACCATGAGAAAATTTCTTCCCCCATGGAGACTCGAACCAGCGCAAGTCCCGTAGCTCTGCGCCAAGGCTTCCTACCTTAACCGCTCGGCTATTATTATTATTATTAATAATAATAATAATAATAATAATAATAATAATAATGGTAATAATAATGATAATAATACTAATAATAATAATAATATTAATAATAATAATAATAATAATAATAGTAATAGTAATAATAATAATTAGTAAAGTAAGTAAAGTGATCCCACAACAGGCCCGGAGGCCCTTGGGGTAGTGGGAGGTTAGGGCCCCCACTTTTTCTAAACTATCGGTACTTTATGCCAGCTGGGTTGTCAGCCCTGCGTGACGGCCGCCTTTACCTCCAGAACAAAGCGTCTGGTACATATGGGATAGAGATAATTTGGGGAAAAGTTAAGATCGGAGATCCGATAGGAATAGAAAAAGTCAAAGCAATGTTCATGAAATGGATCCTGAGAATAGGAAAAACAGCGCCATCTCGTTTTGCTTACGAACTCATGAGAGAGAGACATACTTCATAGAGGACATAAGAACACAATTCTATCTACAATCCACAGATCCATACCAGAAATTAATAAGAATCAGAAATAGGAAGAAGAAGGAAATAGACATGGAGTTCTACACCACAACTGCCATGCTGGACGACAGATGGACCAGAGAGTGCAACCCCCAGAGACACGTCACAACACGACTCGCAGTACATGGGTTTCATAACAAAATATGTCTAAATAAGAAATTCCACCAGCCGACCGAAGAATGCAAGTGTGTCTTATGTTGACAAAGATATAGGAAATACCACATCATAAAATGTGCGAAAAGAACAAAAACTATCACAGACTACAGTAAAGACTAAACCACCACTAATGCTCAACCTGAGTGCACATTTCCTACTAATATTAATATTATTATTATTATTATTGTTGTTTATTATTATTATTATTATTATTATTATTATTAACAATCTTTAGAGGCTGAGTCGACCCCAGGGCCATGGTGCCGTCAGAGGGTTTGGGTCAGTTTAAAAATCCTGACCCCAACGGGACTTGAACCCTCGACCATCCGGCTTGTAGCTCAGTGCCTGAACCACTACGTTACGGCGTGCTCCCATAATAATAATAATAATAATAATAATAATAATAATAATAATTACAAGAAGGGCGATAGAAGAGACGCAAAAAACTACAGAGGACTAAGTATAAATAACACATTATATAGAATATTTACGAAGTTATTAAAACAAAGTTACAAAAAGATGTTAAAGACAAATTAGGAGAAGATCAAAATGGATTCAGACCAGGAAGGTCATGTGTTGACAATATATTTGCAATACAACAGTTAATTGAAAAACGGACTGCAGTTGGAGAAGAAACCCATTTGACAATGATAGATTTAGAGAAAGCTTATGACTCAATTCCGAGGAACAAATTATGGGAAGTATTGGAGAAATACAATATTGACAGAAACCTAATAGAAATTATTAAACAAACCTATAAAGAAAACTCCGCTTATGTTAAAATGGGAAATATAATGTCTAATCCTATAAACACCTCAAAGGGATTGAAACAAGGGTGCAGTCTAGCACCAATTTTATTTAATATTTATGTAGAATTTATATTAACGAAATGGAAACAAAGCTGCAAAGGTATGGGGATCCCAATAGGCAATAGATTTTTGCTGACATTACAATTTGCCGATGATCAACTGGTTTTAGCGCAAGACAATTTTGATATGGAATTCATGATAAAAAGGTTGAAAAGCACATATGAATCATGGGGTCTCACAGTAAATTTACAAAAAAAACAGAATATCTGGCAATAAATAGCAATGAAAGAGAAAACTTAGTATTGGAAGATGGAATCCAAATAAAGCAAGTGAAACAAACTAAATATTTGGGAATGATTATGGATAACATCGAAGGTATAGGCAAAGAGAACATAAAACATAGAATTGAATTGAGTAGCAAAATAATATCATCATTAAATTCCATATGGTGGGATAAGCATATTTGGAAAGACACAAAAAAATATATTGGTAAAACATTGGTGGAATCTGTTGCAATGTACGGAAGTGAGGTATGGACAACCAATAGTACTACAAGAATAGACTAATAGCTCTAGAAATGGATTATTTACGAAGAAGTGCCAGAAAGTCTAAATTAGAACGTGTCACAAATAAGGAAATTAGAAACAAAATGGAAGCAGAAGAAAGCATAATTGAAAGAATTGAGGAAAAGGAATTAAAGTGGTTAGGACATGTTTTAAGAATGGAAGATGAGCGATGGCCGAAGCAACTATATGAATGGCATCCTAACAGAAAGAAGAAAAGAGGAAGACCAAGGTTAACATGGAAGGAAAACATGAAGACAGTAATGCAAGCTAGAGGGCTAAGCATCGAAGATGCCCAAGACCGTAGGCTTTGGAGGTTTGGCACGGGAAGACGGCAGCAGCTGTAAAAACCCGAAGATAGATAATAATAATAATAATAATAATAATAATAATAATAATAATAATAAAGTTCAACACTGCTTCAAACGCAGCGGGTCTGGGTTCGATCCCCAATCGAGACAAGTTTTTTGGGGTTTTCTTCAACTTTAAGACATATGTCGGGAAACTTTAACATGCAAACGGTCTTCAATCATATTTGCCATGTTTAGAGAATGAGGAAGGCTTACAACTCAATGGTATTAATAAGCTGTTAGTTTATGCTGATGATGTATTATTGGCCGATAGCGAGGAGATATTAAAGGACAACACGCACACACTATTGTGTAACACTAAGAAATTAGGACTGGAAGTAAATTTGAATAAAACTAAATATATGGTCACACGTAGAAATACATTATATAATGGAAATGGACAGCTAATGACAAATGAGGGAAATTTTGAGGAAGTGGCCGAATTCAAATACCTAGGAACAATAATCACAAATAGGAATGAGATGCACAAAGAAATTAAACATAGGCTCAATTCTGGAAATGCGTGCTATTATGCATTGCAGAGACTCTTGATGTCCCAACTCCTTTCAAAAAAACGTTAAACTGAAAATATATAAAACTATTATTCTTCCAATTTATATTATATGGGTGCGAAACATGGACTCTTACTTTAAGGGAGGAAAGAAGATTACAAGTAGGCCTATTTGAGAATAAAGTAGGCTACTTAGGAAAATGTTTGGACCAAAGAGAGATGAACAGACAGGTGAATGGAGAAGACTACATAAAAATGAACTACATGGTCTTTATAGGAAGCCAGATATAATAAGAACAGTTAAGTCTCGTAGACTGCGACACATTTATTGTATCTTTAACTGTTTATAATTAGTATAGTGTATATCTATATTTGTCGAATATTTATTTGTATTTGTGCTGGTAAAGTGGAAGAGAGGGCCTTATGGCCTTAACTCTGCCAGAATAAATAAAGTATTATTATTATTATTATTATTATTATTATTATTATTATTATTATGGGCAGGACATGTTGCACGTATGGGGAATGAAAGACTTGCATGGAAGCTTCTTGTAGGAAAGCCAGAAGGAAAACGCCCAGTTGGTAGACCAAGAATGAGGTGGGAGAATAACATTAACTATGATTTGAGGGAAGTATATTATACAGGGAATGATTGGAAAACATTAGCTCAGGATAGGGATATATGGAGAGCTCATGTCCGCGCGGCCATGAACCTACGGGTTCGATAGTGCCAGTGAGTAAGTAAGTATGAATGTGTTGTCTATGAATGGTGTGTTTCGTTTTTCGTGTTGCGTTGTCACGTAGGAGGTCCTACCATTGAGCTGATCACTCATTCGGAGACGGAGAGGTCTTCCATGTGGCCAAAAAAGTGTGTGTGTGATCCATGGGTTAATACCCTCTACCGACAGATCATATCACTGTAAGGCCCGGGTGGCGTGATGGTACGTAAAATATACTTACAATGTAAAAAGTTAAACTAAATTAATGGAATGGAACACAATAATAACAATAATAATAAATTCGCCAAAAGCTAGCACAAAGTTTATTACATCAGACTCGCAAATTTAATACACAAGTGCGTATTTGCCCAGGCTTATATATAAACTATTATTCAACATTGAATCCAGACACCCATATAACGCATTGACGCTATCCTGAGACCATGGAAGTGAACACGAAATAATACAAAACTAAATAAACAGAATGCACATATTGTTAAAATGGATCTATCAAGGCTGATAAAATAAGCATTATTGTATATACTACGATAGTTCGACCAGTTATCGTATATGGAGTAGAAACTAGGGCTGATACAACAAAAACTAAACAAATAATAAGCACATGTGAAATGAAAATCTTAAGAACTATTCAGGGAATAACATTAATTGATAAAATACACAACACAGAAATTAGGGACAAATGTCATATTCAAGACATAACCAAATTTATTATAGATAGACGAAAATATTGGAAGGGTCATATAGAAAGAATGGAAGAAAACCGTCTTGCAAAAAGAGCTAAAGAAGATAGACCAATGGACGGGAGAAGAACAAGAAGAAGACCAGCCAAGAGATGGATAGACAGTGAATGCACATTCAATACGTCTTCATCCGAGGAGTGATTTTGGAAATAAACAGGATGAAAATTCTACAAATTAAGTTTAAGAAGAAGAAGTATATACTACACAGGGAATTAGATGATAAATAGAAGATAGGAAGATAAACTCTTCTGAGAGTAAAAACACGCCTGCGTACGTATCAGGAAGAATAAGAACAAAAAGATATACTAAATTTTAAGTAAGAGTAGACTTAATGTATTTTTGTCTTAGGTATAAGCTATTTATTTATAGGTTACTAGCGTACCCGACAGACGTTGTCCTGCCCGAACGTTCAATTCTCATGTCATGGGCGGACGATAAAAACTTGTTACTTTTACCATAAAATTCAGAGAAATTAGGACATAATTAGATATTATTAAATAAGTTCGCAAGAAAACCTCTTAGAGCCTTCTGTTGTGGCTCAAGAAGTGTGAATGATGATGTCACATAGTTATGAACTTTAGAATTGTACCCTACTTTGCAGATAAGTTAAGAACTGTCATATGACAATTATATTAGAGTGAAAAAAAAAAAAAAGATAAATTGATTTCATTTCTGACCCATACTGGCCGACATTCCATAAGAAACAAATTTTCCCCCCATAGAGACTCGAACCAGCGTAAGTCCCATAGTTCTGCGCCAAGACTTCTTGCCTTAACCACTCTGCTACGGCGCGAGACTCTTGGTATCAATTAAAGATAAAAATGGTTTTTGTGAGTTATCCGTAAGATCCGTAAGAGATAAACATATGCTGTCGCGGACTTTTTTGTAGAGCTTTTTGAGATATTCAATTCTGTGTACATTAATTTTGTGTATTTTTCTTATGGTTAGGCAGCGTAAGCCATTTAAGCGTCCAAAGAGCTACTTTTTCACGTTTTCCACTACAAAGGGCGATTTTTAAGGGTGTAGGAGTTGAGTATCACAACTCTCTTATAGCCTATGTTCATCTGGGAATCTCCTGAACATTTAGCAAAAAACCCCATCACAATCGGATCAACGGTTATGGCCGCGCATAGAGTACGAACAAATAAATAAACAAACAAACAAACATTAATTTTTATATATAAGATTTCCTATCAGAAGTTTTGTTTGTTGTATTGAAATATATATTCATGAATAATAAGAAAGAATTCGCTGGAATTGCAATATTGCATGCAAGCAACATCCTCCGCCCATTTGAAGGGAATCTATAATTCAGGGAGTGCTATGGACCTGCATGCCGAAAAAAAAAATATGCTACATCATCTGTGAATAATTTGAACTGCAATGATTTAATGTGAATTTTAAAATTGGGTGGGTACAGTGCACGTGATTTAGACAAAGCACGAGGGTTGGTGCTACGAGTTCATATTTCATGAATGACATTAAATAAATCCCATTGCTATTAAATATCAAGTCCAAGGACTTGAATAACATTACTTCTATACATGCTCTGTAGTATTAGGCAGTACTATGAAAATAGTGCCACCTACGAGCCATTCAGATGCTATTTTAATATTAAAATAGCAAGGAGTAATTACTTCCACATGTTTAATCTTCTTCCCCTTCATCACGGTTTATGCTTATTTACTAGCCTGTTCCGGCTCCAAATTGCTGCTATTTCCATCTTTCTTTGGTCTTCCCAAACTTCTTTTCCCTCGTGGTGAATAGCTGTATGCTGCTTTTGGTATAGCCACATGTTTAATAATAATAATAATAATAATAATAATAATAATAATAATAATAATAATAATAATAATAATAATAATAATAATAATAATAATAATCCATCCATAGTAATTCTGCCCGAGGGTAGATGTTTCACTGCAATCGTAGCATGTTTATGCTATGCTCTGCAACTTTACTAGGGTATTGTAGGTGTGGTAGCTTCCCGTTGCTTTCCACAACGGTGAAGAATGATGATGATGATAATGATAAGTATGATGATGATGGCCGGATGATTTTCGGGGACCGTTGGGCCCTAAACGTCCTGACATTTGTCTTACAGACAAGGAAAAACCCGAAAAACCCTCACCCAGGAGCTTGTCCCGACCGGAAATCGAACCCGGGCCCGCTCCGTCACAAGGCAGCACGCTACCTCGAGACCACTGCGGTGGACATGTTTTATAATATTGGATTTATTTTATTATCTTTCAGTTTACTATATCGAATGAAAGAAATACAATAAGTAAATCCGATGTAAGTATGAGAAGGTATTGTGGGGAGAAGGAGAAATCAGCGTCCACTGACAGCACTACAATGAAATATGTCTTAATAACACACTAATTTGAGACAAATGGTAGATCCAATGGTTTGTTTCTTATAAGTCTCCTTATTTCTTCATTGTTATCCAGAAAATCTGTACCCTTTTAATTTGAATGTTCCTCAATTCGGTGGTTGTAACCAATGTTGCGTTTTTCTATTTCTTCTTTTCCTGTTAGAATTTGTAGACCTCGATCAGTGGAGTTACTATTATTACATACCAGGGAAGAGCAATAATTGAACGAAGAATTTTGGACGGAAATCTTTCTAGGCTTTCAGTATTTAGAGTTACTCTAACTCACTGGCACTATCGAACCCATAGGTTCATGGTTGCGCGAACATACGCTTTCCAGATTTTACAATCATACCATATATAATCTCTTCCCTCAAAATCATCGTTAATATTATTCTCCCACCTCATTCTTGAGCTGCCTACTCGGCGATTTCCTTCTAGTTTTCTTATAAAGGAATTTCCATGCCCCTCTTTCATTTACCATTCGTGCCACATATCCTGCCCATCGCAGTCTAAGAGACTTAACTCTACTTATTCCCATAAAGGTCATGTACTTCACTGTTATGTAGTCTTCTATATTCACTTGCCTGTTCATCTTTCTTCAGTCTAGTTTTTTTTCCCTAAGAACTTTATTCTCATGTACTCGTAATCTTTTCTCCTCCCTTAAAATAAGAGTCCATGTTTCGCATCCATGTAATATAACTGAGAGTATAACGTTCATATTGCAATTAAAAATATTTTTAATGATGAGAAATTTTATATGCTTCTTATTTTATTACACGCTTTATATTAGCTTGACCTGTATCTGTCTATGTAACGGACCTGTATCTATGTAATGGAATCTTTGAACACGATTTTCACCCACTTAAAAACATTGGATGATCGACTTGGAACTTTGTATACTTGTAAATGACCCATGACAATACAATAATTTCATAATTGTTTTCTAAAATCCTGGCCAGAATCATCAGAAAATAAAAAAATAAAAACCGGTATTATAGGTTGCAGACTTATCGATCTTTTAGTCATTCGTTGTAAGAGCTCAGTTGGTAGGGCTGTGGACTGTAGTGGTATATAATTTCAGTAATCCATAGGTCGCTGGTTCAAATCCGGCCCGGAGGATTTTTTAGAAGAGTATTAAGCAATTAAATTTTCATGGGATTCCGGTTTATGACAATTAAACTAAAAATTAAAAATAAATAATAGTTAAAAAAACTAAACAACACGCTTTATTAGAAAACGAAACTAAAAAATAGATAATAGTTCAAAAAAACTAAAACAACACGCTTTATTAGAAAACTGAACTAAAAAATGAAAAATAATTTTAATTTCCAACACGCTCGGGATAAAATTAAAGTGGTCAACAAATAAAATCATCTCCAACACATCTAGAATAAAACTAGAGTTATCTACAAAAAAAAAAAAATCTTACCATCAAAAGCGTGGGATGGTTTTTATGGTATTACGTTTTCTTCTTAGATACTTTACTTTTACCAATATCCGTTTATTATCAAACATATTAATTGATATAGAGCACCCCACGCTTTTGACGATAAAATTATTTTTTTGTAGATAACTCTAGTTTTATTCTAGATGTGTTGGAGGTGATTTTTTTGTTGACCACTTTAATTTTAACCCAAGCGTGTTGGAAGTTAAAATTATTTTTATTTTTAGTTCGATTTTCTAATAAAGCGTGTTGTTTTAGTTTTTAAAAACGATTATTTATCTGATTTTGTATCTAATGTATTCAAGTGGAGTATATAAGAAAACTTAGGCGTTTTCATGATAATAGTGTCATTTCTCCAACATGAATGAAAAAAATGAAAATGATATATGTAACAGTATAACACTTTCTTTATATTGTAATAAAACTCTAAAGAGTAGAGAAAAAACAAGAAGAATGCTCTGTATCGCCTACTTCAAATTGAAAGTAATGCCTCGATTGATTTACCCTCTACCTTTTTTTTTCTTTAAGTTCATAGAGATTCGCGAACCTCATATTATAAAACAATGGTGTATAAGACAAGAGTATGAAGTAGATTAAAGTTAACAACTTGAGTAGACCTACCTGTCGTATAGCAGCATAACTTTGCCATCCCTGTGGAAAAGTGTGTCAGAAATGTAACCGATCATTTGAAGGTGATTGATGGATGGT
The DNA here is from genome assembly GCA_030220185.1 of Diploptera punctata. Taxonomy (NCBI): domain Eukaryota; kingdom Metazoa; phylum Arthropoda; class Insecta; order Blattodea; family Blaberidae; genus Diploptera; species Diploptera punctata. Next base: position 1,020,211 of record JASPKZ010009813.1, on the reverse strand, counting down.
GTCAGGATGGTGTCTGGTCCATGTCACTCTGGGCTACAATCGTGACATCCCCGTGTGTTCGCCATTGTTTATAACCCATCGACCTTCACTTGGAACAGGATATATCCTCGGCACATCTCGCAGGTTGTCTGACCACGTGGAATGCGGATCACAATCAATTCAAGGTGCAACTTCCTCGCCATTTACTCTTTTACTACCAACAGGTAGTGGAACTACCTGTTTAATTCTTTACTACATTAACAAATGAGGCGCTATCGTACCCGGTGATTCGTGGCCGCACGGACATAAGCTCTCCATATATCCATTTTTTTGTCTTTAATAGTATTTTTTATTTTTCTATCGTGTACATTTTATGTTTTATTCTTTAAATCTAGATTAAATCAAAATATATTATAAATAATAATTATATTATATTGCAGATATACTATGTAATAATTTTGCTTATTGTAATGTAGATATAAGGATCATTTTTGTACTTTTTTTCTATCTGGTTGAGTGGAAGACAAGGCATTATGGCCTTAGCTCTGCCAGGTAAAAATAAAGGTATTATTATTAATACTATTATTATTATTATTATTATTATTATTATTATTATTATCATTATCATCATCATTATCAATCACGGGTTAAGCCCATGTGGCTTGTTCCGGTCTCATAGATTCTCATTCAAAAGTTGGTTCCATCTCTTCTTCGGTCTACCAACATTCCTGCGTCCTTTTGGTTGTATTTAAGTATAATTTTGGGAATGCGATTATCTTCCATTCTTTGAACATGTTCTTTCCAGTTTTTCTAGATTATTTTATTCTATCTAAGAGTTTAAAGATATTAGCTCATTTCTAATATCTTCTATTATTATTATTATTATTATTATTATTATTATTATTATTATTATTATTATTATTATTATCATTATCATTATTATATTATTATATTATTATTATTATTATTATTATTATTATTATTATTATTATTATTATTATTATTATTATTATTAATGAAATCAATACACCTAGGAGTTTCGGAGTATTCGAGAATAAAGTTCTTAGGAAAATTATTGGACCAAAGAAAGATGAACAGACAGGTGAATGGGGAAACAAAATAACAGTGAACTTCACAGTCTTTGTAGGAAGTCAGATATAATAAGAACAGTTAAGTCTCGTAGACTGCGATGGACAGGGCATGTGGCACGAATGGGGAATGAAAGATTTGCATGGAAGCTTCTTGTAGGAAAACCAGAAGGAAAGCGCCCAGTTGGTAGACAAAGATTGAGATGAGAGAATAACATTAACAATGATTTGAGGTAAGTAGATTATGCAGGGGATAGGGATGTGTGGACAACTTATTTCCACGCGGACCTGAGACCTAAGGATTCGATAATGCCAGGAATTAGATAAAGCTATCATTGATAACAAGTAAGATGCTCTGTGGGGCAAACGGTTAGACACTCGCCACTCGGTCACTCCATGTGAGTTTCGTGGTGAACGTAACGGAACTTGAGCAGGTTTTCTCGGTTTTTTTCCGTTTTCCCCTGCCACAAATTTCATCCTACAATTTCTCCATACTTATCTCATCATTTTCGTCCGTCCCTGTGACGGTGCGTCAGGCATGGTAGGCCGGCACACTTGTCGCTTGCAGACCTCTATACATAACTTATGTCTTATTCATTGACTGAATTCTGAGTTGGACACAAGTTAAGGATATCATTTATTCTTAACAACAAAGCTGTAGCATTAATAAAATGTGTTCTGCTGTATTTTTCATTAATGATTCAGTTAAATTCACTAAACACAGTCTAACGCTTAGCTAATTATTATGGTCATTATGGTTCCTAAGATGAGTTAACAAGTTTTCCACTTAAATCATTCCAATTTAGAAAAAGAACGCTCATTTACTACTTGGATAAGTAGTGTCGCAATTCAAATCTGGGTGAAAGAGCCGACAAATTTTGTTCAGAGGCTTCTTTTCTCACGCTAGAGGTTTTTTAATGTTCCGTAAATATTCAACACGGAATTCATGGCTTTTCTGGTATTTTATGCCAACTTGCCACCAGTGAATATTCGATCGGAGAACAAGTAACTACTAGCGTCATGTAGGCCAATGTGACATGTTCCCGCTATAAACAATTGCCAACATGTTTAATCACATATAGACCTAACTGGATTCAATCTCATGAGTTCACCTACATTTGTGGGTATGTTAGGGTGAGAAAATGGGCAAGTTAGTGGTAGATGGGCAAGTTAGTGTTAGTTTGGGAAAGTTAGGGTGAGAAAATGAGCAAATTAGTGTTAGTTTGGGAAAGTTAGGGTGAGAAAATGAGCAAGTTAATGTTATTTGGGAAAGTTAGGGTGAGAAAATGAGCAAGTTAATGTTATTTGGGAAAGTTAGGGTGAGAAAATGAGCAAGTTAGTGTTATTTGGGAAAGTTAGGGTGAGAAAATGAGCAAGTTAGTGTTAGTTTGGGAAAGTTAGGGTGAGAAAATGAGCAAGTTAGTGTTAGTTTGGAAAAGTTAGGGTGAGAAAATGAGCAAGTTAATGTTATTTGGGAAAGTTAGGGTGAGAAAATGAGCAAGTTAGTGTTATTTGGGAAAGTTAGGGTGAGAAAATAAGCGAGTTAGTGTTAGTTTGGGAAAGTTAGGGTGAGAAAATGAGCAAGTTAGTGTTAGTTTGGAAAGTTAGGGTGAGAAAATGAGCGAGTTATTGTTAGTTTGGGAAGTTAGGGTGAGAAAATGAGCAAGTTAATGTTAGTTTGGGAAAGTTAGGGTGAGAAAATGAGCAAGTTAATGTTATTTGGGAAGTTAGGGTGAGAAAATAAGCGAGTTAGTGTTAGTTTGGGAAAGTTAGGGTGAGAAAATGAGCAAGTTAGTGTTAGTTTGGGAAAGTTAGGGTGAGAAAATAAGCGAGTTAGTGTTAGTTTGGGAATGTAAGGGTGAGAAAATGAGCAAGTTAATGTTAGTTTGGGAAAGTTAGGGTGAGAAAATGAGCAAGTTAATGTTAGTTTGGGAATGTAAGGGTGAGAAAATGAGCAAGTTAATGTTAGTTTGGGAAAGTTAGGGTGAGAAAATGAGCAAGTTAATGTTATTTGGGAAAGTTAGGGTGAGAAAATGAGCAAGTTAGTGTTAGTTTGGGAATGTAAGGGTGAGAAAATGAGCAAGTTAATGTTAGTTAGGGAAAGTTAGGGTGAGAAAATGAGCAAGTTAATGTTATTTGGGAAAGTTAGGGTGAGAAAATAAGCGAGTTAGTGTTAGTTTGGGAAAGTTAGGGTGAGAAAATGAGCAAGTTAGTGTTAGTTTGGGAATGTAAGGGTGAGAAAATGAGCAAGTTAATGTTAGTTTGGGAAAGTTAGGGTGAGAAAATGAGCAAGTTAATGTTATTTGGGAAAGTTAGGGTGAGAAAAATAAGCGAGTTAGTGTTAGTTTGGGAAAGTTAGGGTGAGAAATGAGCAAGTTAGTTTATTTGGGAATGTTAGGGTGAGAAAATGAGCAAGTTAATGTTATTTGGGAAAGTTAGGGTGAGAAAATAAGCGAGTTAGTGTTAGTTTGGGAAAGTTAGGGTGAGAAAATGAGCAAGTTAGTGTTAGTTTGGGAAGTTAGGGTGAGAAAATGAGCAAGTTAATGTTAGTTTGGGAAAGTTAGGGTGAGAAAATGAGCAAGTTAATGTTATTTGGGAAAGTTAGGGTGAGAAAATAAGCGAGTTAGTGTTAGTTGGGAAAGTTAGGTGAGAAAATGAGCAAGTTAGTGTAGTTTGGGATGTAAGGTGAGAAAATGAGCAAGTTAATGTTAGTTTGGGAAAGTTAGGGTGAGATAATGAGCAAGTTAATGTTATTTGGGAAAGTTAGGGTGAGAAAATGAGCAAGTTAATGTTATTTGGGAAAGTTAGGGTAAGAAAATAAGCGAGTTAGTGTTAGTTTGGGAAAGTTAGGGTGAGAAAATGAGCAAGTTAGTGTTAGTTTGGGAATGTAAGGGTGAGAAAATGAGCAAGTTAATGTTAGTTTGGGAAAGTTAGGGTGAGAAAATGAGCAAGTTAATGTTATTTGGGAAAGTTAGGGTGAGAAAATAAGCGAGTTAGTGTTAGTTTGGGAAAGTTAGGGTGAGAAAATGAGCAAGTTAGTGTTAGTTGGGTAAGTTAGGGTGAGAAAATGAGCAAGTTAGTGTTAGTTGGGAAATTAGGGTGAGAAAATGGGCAAGTTAGTACACAGGGTTTATAGAAAGTCCTGTAAATAAAGGTATAAAGCCAGACATAATTTTAAATACATTAGTTCAGCGTACACTGTTTGTTAGAGGGGCTTAGGCTCGAATTTATGAACGCATTAGACAGTAAAAGTCGTTCTCTGCCTGTACTCTGCTGAGGAAAATTGCATCCAAATACCTTTTTGCGTACTCAAAAATCTGTTCACGCGATAATAATTGTTGAAATTCCTAAGATACCTGGCGATGTGACTTAGCAGAGAAACGAATCGTGAGAAACCCTATGGGAACCGATGGTAACCGATGTAGTTTGAAACCTTGCCGCGTACCTTGCTGCTTTATCCAAGATGTCGGACCTTGAAGACTTCGATCGTGTTTTCGGTATACGCGGAGAAAAGGAATTTGGTAGAGTCTACCAAAGAATTCAACTGGAAGAACAGGATAATCGGCGTAATATTGCGCGACGCAGACGTCGTCGTATACGGTATTATTTGCGGGATGCAAGCGTAAATGCGTTCCTCTAGCAGACGAAAATAACGGAAGTGGTTTTATCGCTGAGAATTCTGGGTAATTTCTTGCCAATATTACGAAAATGACGACTTTCATGCATGACCAGTTAGTGGGTAGCTAATTCGATCTTTGCACTTGCTCACGGAAAGTCAGGTCACCGGTGATTGGAAGTAATTTGAGTAGAGACTAATGTATTTGCATGCGGCCCTTAGTGATAAGTTCGCTACACTGTCTGAGCAATTGCTACACAATTTACATTGCAAATATTCTATGAACTCAGCATCTCACTTTATTTTAATCATTTTCCACATTTTGTGGGAAAAATCAACATAATTACTTTTAAGGTAATTATTTACGTACTGCAACAATAAATTGTGTGCTCTTCCGTTTTTTTATTTTAATTTATATTGGTTGCATGGTGGCATAGATAGAATTCCTGACTTTTCTTTCATTCAGAATCAAGCCAGACTCCATGATTTTTTCGCCCATAAAAATCCATGGAGCCCAGCTGGATTTTTACTCCCAACATAGAAAGTAGAGGCGAGTGTAATAACCACTAGTCCACAAAGACCGACCAATTTATAACAGTATTATGTACCTATTATGTATATCTAAAATATAAAAATCAATGTTTGTTTGTTCGTATTGTGCGTTGCCGTACCGTTCATCCGATTGTGATGGGGCTTTTTGCAAAATGTTCAGGATTTTCCCGGGAAGGTTATAGGTTATAAGAGAGTTCTAATACCCAACCTTTTGACCCTTAAAAATCACCCTTTACAGCGAAAAACGTATTTTCCGCAACTTTTTGGACGTTTAAATGGCTTACGCTGCCTAAACCATAACATATAGGCTAGGCCTACATCAAATTAATATACGCAGAATTGAATATCTAAAAAAATTACAAAAAAGTCCGCGACAGCATATGTCTATCTTTTACGGATAACTCATAATAACCATTTTTATCTTTAGTTGTTAATGCCAAGAAGATGCCATAAGTCGATTCCCGGGCAACGCCGAGTGAGCAGCAAGGGGTATCTAAAAATAATTGGGATATAAATTTAGAATTATTTTTCTTTTTTACTTCATCATCATCATCAACTTCACGGATTAAGTCTTTGCCTGTTGCGATCTCACATCTGTTCAGCCCAGCGCTTTCTTGGTCTTCCTATCGATTTTCGTCCTCGAGGATTCTACATCAGTACCATCTTTGTTATCCTATCCTCTGCCATTATTTGTAGATGTTCTATCCAATTGTTCTTGTGTTCTTCTATTTGTTGAAGAAGTGGTTGTACTTTTGGTTCATCTTTTTACTTGTTCAACTAAACATAAAAAAACAACATTAAATTTATTTAGGCGTAGCAGCACACGCCGAATATTAGCTAGTAAATTATAAAGCAGGATTCTACTGGTTTTAGCTGTTTAAATTTTCAGCAATTCTTAATTAGTACAAGGAATGCTGTACTGTATACTTCGAATTGATTTTGTCGCATTCATGAGAAAATGCCCTAAGCGGGAGTCTTGTTTTCTTCCTACAACATAGATACAGACACGCCCACAGATTGCCATTAAAATTTTATTTGTACTAATAACCATGCAATAACAGAAAATAAATATAACATCAAACATGAAGAAGGTCGGGTGTTATTGGCGACGTTTAGTGTGGGAAAAAGGTGTGTTCTTGTACAATTCAACTTCACACTGACGCCCTGGGCAAAGGGTCAACTTGACGATTATTGCTAGTTTTTTCTATATAATGACTTGTTAATAGAATCATAATGAACTCCCATTTAATAAGATAATATGTGCGTCTAATTGATGGTCAAAACGTTCGTGACACTGTGCATAACTCTGCTTGTTGTCGCTTCCAAATACGGGGAAGTGCCCTTGGTATTCAAGCAGTATACATTTAACTTCAATGTTTTCTCATCCTATATAAGACAAATTGCTTTTATTCAAACTCGAAACATTGTAATAGCAGGTCTAGGTGATTTTGAAAGTTCATACCAAAGTTTTTTACCACCTTCACTGCCGTCATCGTTGATGCATTAACATTCAAAGCTCATGCGAGAAGCCTTTTTGAATTATACAGGCTTCTATCGAAGCATGGGTCTTCCTCTTGATATTTCTTGAATTGAACTTGTGATCACCTTATTTTCAAAACATCTCATGTCCATGTTAATAAATTTGTGGGACGTAATATATGATCGCCATTTTGCTGTAAACGACAGTAAGGTCGATTCTAATAAAAAGTTTTATACGAGTATATCCAGCCATTTCATCCATATATATATTATATGATGTGTGTGTGTTATTCAATGTCCCAGGTTTGTCATTTCGACGTTTTCTGGCATTCTCTTCTGGCATTGGCGTAATTGTAATCAAGCATCTGAGGTTGGAGCGCCTGGAAGGCGGGGTTACGCTCCCCCGCTGATATGATCGGCGATGTTGATAGTGATGCGTCAGGCGAGTCCTTAATTTATTCTAAACTTAATCTAAAGCGAATATGAATTATGATAATTACGATGGCCATATAATGTTCGGTGACCGTTTAGGCCTTAAAGGTTCCTGACATTTGTATTACAGAAGAGGGAAAAAAAAAAAAAAAAAGAAATAACCTCACCCAGGAAACTTGTCCCGACCGGGGATCACACCTAGGTCCGCTGCGTGACAAGGCAGCACGCTACCTCGAGTCCGCAGCGGTGGACAACCCATATACATAATATTGTTGAATTTTATAAATATGAACATAAAATAAATCAAATTTGTTAGGAAAATCATTGGTTTCAGTAAGTATATTACAAAAAAATAAAATTTTAAATATTAATAAATAGGATCTTCTTGGTGATAAAACTGTATTACACGTTGTCAATAAAACCCATATCACCAAATTAGAATATTAAAATAGTCAACGTTTTTCGACAGCGAAGCTATCATTGTCAAGACTGGTTACACTGAGCAACAAAAAGAAAATTTTTTTGGTCTCAGAAAGAAAAATATGTGATTCTGATAGTATTTTTTCTCCTGAATTCAAATATGATATCGGGGTTTCTCCATCACGCAAGGTTTCCGAGAGAACAGACATTTATAATATCAAACACTAATATTTTCTACGTTCGTAACTACACAATATTCGAACTAGAAAGTAAGAAATGACGATTTTCTGCTATATTTCGCCTGTTGAGCACCCCTCTTGATGGTCCAACAATAATCGGCCAGCATATTAGGATTCCATTTGATTTGATATTTCTTTTCCATAGGTGAAATCTCCTGATGAAAGTGTTCCCTTCCCCGTGTTCATAGCTCACTGCGCCAAGATAATAAATGGACGAAAAAACGTTTATTAAACAAATAATTATTTAAATTCATTAATTGAAATTGAAATAAAAAACTGTGGATGATGGAGAAATTCCGAATACATATTTGAAAACACGATACAAAACTGCATTAAGTACAACTATTGGTACTCATGAGACAAACATCTTGTTGAACAGTGTTATTAACTCATTAATGATAGCCTCGCTATAGAAACGCATTGACTGTTTTAACATTCTAGTTTGATGATTTGGGTTTTATTGGCAATGTGTAATTAAATTAAAGAAGTACAATTATAATAGCACATTATTAATTTAAATCTACAATACTTTCCTAATATAAATTAAATAACCAGCGCTATCTAATTCGGAGGTACATAGCTATTTCTTAAATAAATTATTTACAAAAATGTATGCATAAATGTATCCTTATGTGTATTCAAATATACTAAAAAATGCAAATTAATTAGCAACTGGAAAGGGGAGAAAAACAAGGAAATTTTAATACAATATATACTTGAACAGTTCTTTTGTGTCTGAGTACAAGGCGTTTCCCAATTATTTTAATGTAAGTCTTCATATTAACGACTTTACTGTTAAAGATTATGTGTTCGAAGGTAAAACAAATCATAAACAAAAGAAAAATATGAATAACGTACCATTCTCTTGCGATAATTGTGAAAATGCTTACAAAGTGTCATATTTATTTACATCAGATTGAGAATATTTTCTTTTAATTAGAATAGAATGACTCGCTATATAAAGGAAGTTCCTTGAGGCACAATTTACAATTAACATAATATAAATGCAAGCATAGCCTATATCCATTTTGTCTCAAAAAATCTCCGCCCAAAATAATGAAAGTTGTTTTATAAAAGCATTGCGATGGAAATAGTCAAACAAACCAATACTTGTTAGTTCCCTCATCCATATATAGAACATTTCCATATAATAAATAATAATAATAATAATAATAATGGCAATGAATAATAATAATAATAATAATAATAATAATAATAATAATAATAATAATAATAATAGTAATATTGATAATAAAAATAACAATGTAGCCAATATGAGACCTATATTCAAGCGTGAAAAAAACAGAAAAAATATATAACATAGAAACAATAATTATAAATATATATTTATCACTCTCAGAGGAGACCTAGTTAGCGGGCCAAGAAGAGCTCTGGAATGGAATCCGCAGGATTTCCTAGGAAAGGAATGGCAAAATACAGTAATAACAGAAATTTTACAAAGAAAAGTTGAAATGAAGTCGGGAATTTGGCCTAAAACAGAGTACAGTGTAGTGTTTTCACAAAGTTCCTAAGCCTCCAAGATCGAATAACAGACCCCATTATTATTACTAATACTTATAATATATACTAATACCACAGCTACATATAAATAGATTTATACAAATTAAACTGAATTTAAAGTAATTCAAATTAGGTTAATATTATAAGAGAAACAAAAATAATAGAAACTGCGATTTATATGAACATTTACAAAATAATATATTTTGAAATACCAAATCACCAAGAAGCTTGTCTCAGCTGGTATTTCAAATTATTACTCCGGATTAAAAAGTGCACACAGAAATAAATATAAAAGAGCGTATGTTATTTTTTTAATTCATATTTTTATATTTTATTGAAGTTTCAATATATTACCCAGTAGAATTTAGATCTTTTGATTAGCGACCGACTTCTTTCCGGACCAATGTCTCCATAATTCTACCTAAATTATTCTCTAAAACGTAAACGATAGATTCTCATGTAATACATGTCTAGAGAGGAGAAAGGATTACGTGTGTTTGAGAATAAAGTTCTAAGGAAAATAGTTGGACCAAAGAGAGATGGAGTGTGGAGACGACTAAACTAATAATAGTGAGCTGTATGACTTTTTTTGACAAACCTGCTATAATAAAGAGAGTTAAGTTTCGCAGACTGCAATGAACAGGAAGCGTGGCACAATGGAGAATGAACAAGAGACATGGAAACTTATTGTAGGAAAAACCAGAAAGAAAGCGCTCAGCAAGTAGTTAAAGAATAATGTAGGAGAATAACATTAACCATGATTTGAGGGAGATTCATTTTCAATATCCGCCGTTATGACTATATTTCCGAACACTTCAAAAACCTCTCTTGGCTCCGTCTTACTGACCGACATAAATTGCACTCTCTTTCACTACTTTTCAAGCTTCTGAATTCCTACATTCCTACTTACCTGGCGTCCAGATTTGAGAAGTTATCCTCTTACCACAATATTGACACTAGGTCACAAGATAACAGTCTGCTAACAATTCCTCTTCATAGCAAAGGTCATCGGATGGGTCCTTACTCAATGCCAAGAAGAGGACATCCGCAGACAAAGAAGAAGGGATTAGATGTAATCTAGCAATAAGTTAGTTGTAAGTTAGTAAATTAAGTATTAGTTTTAAAACTTAGGTTAAACAACACCATGTAAATATTACTAGATTAGGCAGTAGATTTAAGACTTAAGACTTAGGTTAAGGAGTGTTATGTAAACATAACTGTATATAAGTAGTATTAAGAACAAACACCCGAAACTTGTATCCAGAAAATGAACAAAATAAAAACAGCAGAGAGTAATTAGGGACGAGAGCAGACCTGAGGATATGGGCATTAAGCCCAAGGAAACCCAGGGGGATGGTGGTGGGGCTCTTAATAAATAAATAACTTCCTCTTATTCTACTTCCTTCACAGTAGCCTCTGCCCGTTCCTGGAATGTCCTTCTTCAATGTATCAGGGGTTACCACACACTTGGCACTTTTAAGTCACGCTTATACAGTTACCTGTTGTCTAATAATTAATTTTTCTCTATTTATTTAAATTTATACTATGTCATTAATATTTTTTTCTCTCTTTTTATATATATTGTACATATTAGGCCTATATATTTAATTCGTTAAATCTAGAGTAAATCAAAATACATTATAAATATTAATTGTATTGTTTTTATAATATGTAATCGTTTATGTTTATTGTAATTTAGATGTAAGATTATTTTTTTTGTATTTTTTTAAAACCTGGTTGAGTGGCAGACAAGGCTTTAAGGCCTTAACTCTGCCAGGTAAAATAAAGCTATTATTATTATTATTATTATTATTATTATTATTATTATTATTATTATTATTATTATTATTATTATTATTATTATTATTATTATTATAAATTATACAGGGGTTGATTAAAAAAGCTCAGGATAGGGATGTATGTGTAAGCCCATGTTTTTCCCTTAACAGAGATTTTTAGTGCTCTCCCCATACAGGGAAGGATTTGAACCATACTAATTTAGTTACACTTGTTTTCGTATACACTTGAGTGGTCCGTGGTCAGCGTTCCGCCTCATACTGACATCTATAGGGATGTATGGAGGGCTTATAACCGAGCTGTCATGACCATCCGGGTTCGATGTGCCACTAAGTTAGTTAATTATTTAGGACATTGTTTCAGCTGACATTAAAACAATAGCTTCTTAACATTGCTGAACATTATCTGCTTTGTATATATGATTTATACTATAATTTACCTCCTGCTGTTAATGCAAAAATAGAGACGTTATCTATGGAAATAATATATACGTTTATGTTCTTTTCCCGTTTTAAATCCCACGTGTAAGCATTTAAGGTTGAAAAGTTCAAGTGGATGTTAAAAAAGTTAACAAATGTGATTGAAGTGGCAATGAAGTTTAAAGTGACCAAACCCTTTTATGAGATAGAATCTTTTAACTTAGAAAATATAAAAACTACTGCAAGTTGAGAAATACAAGGACCGAAACGTAAGAATAGAACTAAATAATTCTTGTCTTGTGCAGTAATTAAGTTGTTGGAAACACCACGCCTATTAGCGGCTTTGGCTTTAAACACAAGCAAAAACTGCATTAAGTAACATTTATGCTGAATATAGCATATACGTAACAGGTTGCTTTCTGCAGCACCTGTTTCTTCAACAGTTGCTCTGCATTTCAGATCCTTTAAATGAAATGCGATTATTTTACTTAATTAAAAATAAACTAGAATACAGAGATTGGAAAGCATTAGTTGCGGATGGAGATATATTGAGAACTCATGTCTGTGCGGTTATGGACCTGCGGGTTTGATAGTGCCAGTTAAATGGTTAATTAGTTACAACATAAAATAAAGTTAAAATGAACCTTCTTAGGTCAGAGCCGTCGTCCTCAACTTATAAAATATGTTTGCATACAATACTACATTAGGACCAACACCGAGAACATCAAGTGATGTAGCGAAGAAAGGCCTGCTGAAGATGGAATAGAGATTCTGAAAGGAATTCAGACAAAAAACATACATATTTTATAAGTTGAGGACGACGGCTCTGGTCTATGAAGGTACATTTTAACTGTATTTTATTTTATGACTATCCACCTCAACGGTTTTAAACAATGAATTTTATTAGTATTAAATAGTTAGATAGTTAGAGTGGCGATAGCGAGGAGTTACTAAGGGCCAACAGGCACATTCTATTGAGTAACACTAAGAATTTGGGACTGGAAGTGAACGTCAATAAAATTAAATACATGTCCACACATAGAGATACATTATATAATGGAAATGGGCCGTTAATGACAAATGAGGGAAGTTTTGAAGAAGTGACTGAATTCAAATACCTAGGAACAATAATTATAAATAAGAATGACATGTACAAACAAAATTGAACATTCTGAAAATTCTGGAAATGCATGCTATTATGCATTATAGGGACTCTTGTCGTCCGAACTCCTTTAAAAAAATGTTAGTCTGAAAATATATAAAACTGCTATTTTCCCAGTTATATTATATGGACTCTTCTTTTAAGGAAGGAAAGTAGATACCGTTATGAGAATAAAGTTCTTAGGGAAAGAGAGATGAACATACAGGTGAATGGAGAAATCTAAATAACAGTGAGCTACACGGTCTTGATAGGAAGCCGGATATAATAAGAAATAAGTCTCGTAGACTGCGATGTGCAGAATATATGGCACGAATGAGAAATGAAAGAGGTACAGGGAAGCTACTCTTGTAAGAAAAACCAGAGGGAAAACCCAAAGTTAGTAGACCAAGAATGAGGCGGGAGAATAATATAAACCGTGATTTGAGGGAAGTAGATTATACACGGATGATTGAAAAAAAAATAGATCATGATAGGGATGTACGCGCGGCCATGAACCCACGGGTTCGTTAGAGCCAGTGAGTTAGTTAATTAGTTAGTTAGAAGTGAATTCTCTAAAGTTCGTCCAACTAACGATAAGTATAAAGTCTGATTTTTTTATATGAACTATGTTCAATTTACCAGATTCTATCATATTATTAAAAAAACGGGTGTCAATAGAAAACTCAACCTTGGGTACACCTCTGCTTGTAGCAATATTAAACATTTGTAAAAAAAAATAAACACGACTTCACTAACTGTAACACCCATTCTAATTTATTTTACACACGAAATCCATTGTTTTGTAGCCCATTTTATACGGTTCGCGAAAGTCCTTCAGGGTATTAGTTACTAGGCCTTAAGGCTGAAAACTTTGCGTGATTACTTGCCACGCTCTATTTTATGGACTTACTGACGTCTGTAGACAACATTAATACTAAGCTATTAACTCGATTATCTACTATCAAAAGTTAAGTACTTAAATTTAGAAATGAGCTGGATATTTATGTGATAAATAATGAATATGAGAGGCACTTTAATTATAAATAGTACAGTATCCTTCGATAAAAATTAATCGTAACCTGCTCTATATGTATCTCTCTGGGTTTCAAGGCTACATTGTAATAATTATTATATGCAGTGTGAATATCTCAATCTATTATCTGATTATTAACAAAACAGTTCATGATATCGTGATTCCTATATTTTTAAATAATTTTCTCACTATATTTTCCATTTTATAGACTTACAATAACACAATCTGCATAAAATCTATTTCAGTAGTAAATTCTATATTTAATTCATTATATCACGTACTGGATTACAAATCCTTCTTTCTTGCCGGTGCGACGTTGCCACCAAAAAAGACTTACAATCCATTGTTATTCACTTGACCATCTGATAAAATTTACCACTGTACTCAGCAAAGATTCCGCTGGAGCATTGATGATTGGCCACACCGAGATTTTTCTTAGGGTTCTCCCGTTTCCGAATATCATCCCACCAACACTCCCCATTCTTCTTCCCCCCCCTGGTTGCGTCATTTCATCTCCGTTCATACATTTCATATCATCTTTCACCTCATCTCATGTTAAGTACAAAATAATATTCTTTAGCAAATCACAGGTGTTTATAATATGTGATTGTGATGATCTAATGGAGCTCACTCGTGTATGAATCCGAGCCCGTGTGTCAACTTGCGGCAGAATAGGGGCAAAGGGAGGTTGTAGCCCTTCTTCGAGGTTTGTGTGTGTGTGTGCACGTGTGTGTATGTAGGTATATATGCCTATATATAGGCCTATATGGGGAGTTTGTTCAACAAAATACGAGAAATAGCGAAACAATTTATTAGAAATGGGAAAGAAATAACATAAAGCAGCGGTTCCCAACCTTTCTCGACTCGCGAAACCCTTCCACAACGATTTGGATTGGGTGAACCACTGACTTTAAATATAATACAATAGTCATGCATAACATTTAATTCCAAGCAAAAGGTTTAATAACCTTACATTAACTTACCTTTTAACGGTTAAAACCTAAGGTCATTCTAGTTACGGCTTAAAATTTACATAACGTGTAGGCTTAGTTGTAGCGAAATCAAATGCATTCCTAATGTTGTTACATAACTGTGAATCAGGCATTCGCGGTAAATTTTAATTTATTGTGGAAATAATGTGATAAATCCCCGATGTTTAGAAATATTCAAAAAGGGACATTTTAGGGTTAATTTAATATTTAATAATTATATTATTATTATTATTATTAAATATTATTATTATTATTATTATTATTATTATTATTATTATTATTATTATTATTATTATTATTATTATTATTATTACAATGCTGCGAGAAATGAAGGAAACAATAATAGACCTAACCTCGAAGCAAAGAATTAATAAAAAATACAAATCCTGTAAATATTAATGATATTGAATCAAATAAAAAGGACGATAATAGTTAATTATTTTAAAAGTTTATCTTATTTTTGTACATAAAGCCTAATAGTATAAAACCAGAATGAATTCCACTATTTGTTTTGGCAGTAGAAATTACTGCTCCAATAAAGCAGTTGGAATTACTGCTCCAAGTAAAGCAGTTGGAATTACTGCTCCAAGTAAAACAGTAGGAATTACTGCTCCAAGTAAAGCAGTAGGAATTACTGCACCAAGTAAAGCAGTAGGAATTACTGCTCCAAGTAAAGCAGTAGGAGTTACTGCTCCAAGTAAATCAGTAGGCATTACTGCTCCAAGTAAAGTATGAATTACTGCTCCAAGTAAAGCAGTAATTCCTAGTGGGAAATCGTTCTGGTTTTATACTGATAGACTTTATGTTAATTATAGTAGAAATGAAGTACAAAAAGTAATTATATTTAAAATACTGTTTATTTCCAATTAAATACAAAATTAATGTATATTCTTTATTGTTTTATTTGAAATTAAGATTTATTTCATTCTTATTTATTTTGGTGCGTGGGACTTTCGCCATAATGGAAAAAGTTTTGGCGAACCCCTTGAAATAGTTTGCGAACCCCCTGGGGTTTCGTGAACCATAGGTTGGGAAACGATGACATAAAGTATTACACATAATGGAATACTAGCTAATTCTCGGCGTGCACTACTACGCCTAAATGAAGGCAATATGCTTTTATGCTTAGTTGAATAAGTACAAAGAAAAATAATTAAAATATATATCGAAATTATTTTTAAATACCCCGTGCTGATAACCGGCATTGCCAGGAAATAAGTCAAATATGGTTATTGTGAGTTAGCCGTAAAAGACTTATGCTGTTCCGGACTTTTTGCAGACTGTTTCGAGATATTCAATTCTGTGTACATTAATTTGATGTATTTGTTTAGGCGTAAGTCATTTAAGCGTCAAAAAAGCGATATTTTTAGTGAACCGATACACTTCATTTTTAACCCCTGGCTCTATAGTACGTAGGTAATATATTATATAAGTTAATTGTATCAAAAATCTCTAAATGATGATAAAAAACATTAAAATCGGTCATGTAGTTTTTCAGTCTACAAAGGACAGACAAACGCACAGATTTAACAACTCATAGGTGTTCATTTTTATATATAAAGATTATCCGCATGGAGCGAACAAAAATATCTAGAATATGGATAGGGCAGGATTGCGAACTTTGAACTGAAAAAGCTAAAAAAACAAATTCACCCTAACCTTAAAGTCATCATCATCATCATCATCATCCTCTTATCGTGTCCTCCTTTCGGAAAGGTCGATTCCAAATATGCCTCCAACCATCTATACCTTCCCATGCTCTGCTTCTTCTTAGTTCGTCCCAGTCGTATCTTATCTCTGGTAGACTTTTCTTCACTTGGTTAATCCATCTTTCTCGTGGTCTACCTTGTGGTCGATTTCCTTGTATCTTGAGATTTAACAATCTTTGTGGTAGTCTTTCCTTTTTCCATTCTTTTTAAATGCTCAAACCATTTTAACATCATGAATCTTATTAATGTTGACTACGCAGCCAGTCAGGCTAAAATTAAACATTAAATTCATACCATTTTAGTCTACTTTTTTCTATGTCTGTTTAGTTTTCTACACTTAGTGTCTCCCTGGTTTTGTCATTCCTTATTTTATATCTCCTTATTTTATGTACCATTCCACGTAAGAATATTTCTGTAGCTTTGATTCTGCTCAAGTATTAAATTATTACGCATAATGGAAATACTCTACACAGATTGGTAACATGAGATGTAATCGAAAAGAATCGCAACATTTATATCTATGGCCGTTAGTAAGGAACACTTGGAAAGAATATAAAAGAATCGCAACATTTGTATCTATGGCCGTTTGTAAAGAACACGTGAAAATATTACAAAAGAATGGCAACATTTGTATCTATGACCGTTTGTAAGGAACACGCGAAAATAATTCAAAAGAATCGCAACATTTGTATCTATGACCGTTTGTAAGGAACACGCGAAAAGAATACAAAAGAATCGCAACATTTGTATCTATGGCCGTTTGTAAGGAACACGCGAAAATAATACAAAAGAATCGCAACATTTGTATCTATGACCGTTTGTAAGGAACACGCGAAAAGAATACAAAAGAATCGCAACATTTGTATCCATGGCCGTTTGTAAGGAACACGCGAAAAGAATACAATAGAATCGCAACATTTGTATCTATGACCGTTTGTAAGGAACACGCGAAAAGAATACAAAAGAATCGCAACATTTGTATCTATGGCCGTTTGTAAGGAACACGCGACAAGAATACAAAAGAATCGCAACATTTGTATCTATGACCGTTTGTAAGGAACACGCGAAAAGAATACAAAAGAATCGCAACATTTGATCTATGACCGTTTGTAAGGAACACGCGAAAAGAAAATACAAAAGAATCGCAACATTTGTATCTATGGCCGTTTGTAAGGAACACGCGAAAAGAATACAAAAGAATCGCAACATTTGTATCTATGACCGTTTGTAAGGAACACGCGAAAAGAATACAAAAGAATCGCAACATTTGTATCTATGGCCGTTTGTAAGGAACACGCGAAAAGAATACAAAAGAATCGCAACATTTGTATCTATGGTCGTTTGTAAGGAACACGCGAAAAGAATACAAAAGAATCGCAACATTTGTATCTATGGCCGTTTGTAAGGAACACGTGAAAAGAATACAAAAGAATCGCAACATTTGTATCTATGGCCGTTTGTAAGGAACACGTGAAAATAATACAAAAGAATCGCAACATTTGTATCTATGACCGTTTGTAAGGAACACGTGAAAAGAATACAAAAGAATCGCAACATTTGTATCTATGGCCGTTTGTAAGGAACACGTGAAAAGAATACAAAAAAGAATCGCAACATTTGTATCTATGGCCGTTTGTAAGGAACACGCGAAAAGAATACAAAAGAATCGCAACATTTGTATCTATGGCCGTTTGTAAGGAACACGCGAAAAGAATACAAAAGAATCGCAACATTTGTATCTATGGCCGTTTGTAAGGAACACGTGAAAAGAATACAAAAGAATCGCAACATTTGTATCTATGGCCGTTTGTAAGGAACACGTGAAAAGAATACAAAAGAATCGCAACATTTGTATCTATGGCCGTTTGTAAGGAACACGTGAAAAGAATACAAAAGAATCGCAACATTTGTATCTATGGCCGTTTGTATGGAACACGTGAAAAGAATACAAAAGAATCGCAACATTTGTATCTATGGCCGTTTGTAAGGAACACGTGAAAAGAATACAAAAGAATCGCAACATTTGTATCTATGGCCATTTGTAAGGAACACGTGAAAAGAATACAAAAGAATCGCAACATTTGTATCTATGGCCGTTTGTAAGGAACACGTGAAAAGAATACAAAAGAATCGCAACATTTGTATCTATGGCCGTTTGTAAGGAACACGTGAAAAGAATACAAAAGAATCGCAACATTTGTATCTATGGCCATTTGTAAGGAACACGTGAAAAGAATACAAAAGAATCGCAACATTTGTATCTATGGCCGTTTGTAAGGAACACGCGAAAAGAATACAAAAGAATCGCAACATTTGTATCTATGGCCGTTTGTAAGGAACACGTGAAAAGAATACAAAAGAATCGCAACATTTGTATCTATGGCCATTTGTAAGGAACACGTGAAAGAATACAAAAGAATCGCAACATTTGTATCTATGGCCGTTTGTAAGGAACACGTGAAAAGAATACGAAAGAATCGCAACATTTGTATCTATGTCCATTTGTAAGGAACACGTGAAAAGAATACAAAAGAATCGCAACATTTGTATCTATGGCCGTTTGTAAGGAACACGTGAAAAGAATACAAAAGAATCGCAACATTTGTATCTATGACCGTTTCTAAGTAACACGTGAATATAGATGCACTTACAACAACCTTAAAAAATGTTGAGCTCAGAGAGTGTAGGAGGGGATATGAATCTACTTGGCTCCTGTCCCAGATGCGCACGCGCGCAGCCGCTAGCAGATAACAGCGGGGCACAATTGTTCTGCCAATTGCAGAATATGATCTGTCCTGTGATTGTACAAGACGGCTCCTTCCAACGTAATGGCGAACATAAAGACATTTGAATAGCCTAATAACTGAACTATTCCTTCTACTTGAGGTCATAGGTTTGCATTCCATTTGATGGAACCAATTTCATAATTCATAATGATAATGCTTACGGATGATCAGATAAAACTGAATAGCCTACAATCTTACTGATCAATTTCAAACTTAACGAGAAATGACACAATGAAAGTTAATCTTGTGGAGTTAAGTAAAAAAATTCCGTCAAGCAGGAGCTGCATAAACTATACGAATTCCTCAGAAAGTCACATTTGTGTTCAGATTTTGCTGGTTTGTGAATATATTTCATTTTGTTAATTAAATTGTTTATGTTGAATATTTATTTATATTGCTTACTTAGAGTAGTAGTTTAATTTATTATTGTTATTATTATTATTATTATTATTATTATTATTATTATTATTATTATTATTATTATTAATATTATTAATATAAGCCCAAAAGATAACGTCGACCAGGAAGACCTCTTAAAATAATGCTATATGGGGCCGAAGAAGGTCTACAAAGGCCTAATTCAAGACGGATGATGATAATCTTCTTGTATCTTGTAACTTGTAAGCCCATGTTCCCCTTAACAGAGATTTAGCCGCTCTCACCTACAGGGAAGAATTTGAACCATACTAATTTAGTTACACTTGTTTTCGTGTAGATGTCATTTGAGTGGTCCGTGGTCAGCGTTCCGCCTCATACTGACATCTAGGAAACCAAGGTAGTACTAGGACGGGAAAATTGGGTAAATTTTGCTTAGAGGTCTTTTCATTCAGGCTTAAAGATCTTTTACGAGCCTGAAAATCTTCAGACTCGGGACCCACGGCTTAAAGTTCTTCCCGGAGGACTTGCTCCTTGGATTTTTCCATCCTAAAAAATGCATCGACCCCGGCCGGGTTTGAACCCGCGACCCTCGGGACCAGAGGCAAGCAGTATAACCACTAGTCCACCGCATCCGATTGATGATGATGATGATGAGTATAATAATAATAATAATAATAATAATAATAATAATAATACTTACTTAATACTTAATGCAGGCTTTCCACTTTACAGCAGTTTGCCTTTGATTCCTGCTTTCCAGAGATTCCTATCTTTCCATTGTCCATCTTCCATACCCCTCTTCATCATGGCATCATATATTCCCTCATACCATGCTCTTCTACTTCTTCCCCTTCTCCTTCTGCCTGGTACCATCCAATCCAACACCTGTTTAGGCCACTGGTCATCCGGCATCCGTTGTACATGTCCATACCATTGTAGAGCTCTCTTTGTTATCCTATCGATAACAGTTTCTTGTGCATCCATTTCTTGTCTGATATATGTATTTCGAATATGTTGTAGCCTGGATATTCTCATACTTCTCCGTAATCCATCCATTTCTGTCGCCAAGATTCTTTTCTGCATCCTTTCATTTATTGTCCAGCATTCTGATCCATATGTAAGTATACTTTCTATTATTGTCTGTATAATCCCTTCTTTTTTTTTGTTTTTCTGGTCAAATTTCTATTCCGTAAAAGACCATTCAGGGATCTAATCGCCTTCCTTGCACAATTTACTCTGTTAATAATATCTTTTTTCACAAGTACCAGATTTATCTATTATAGATCCAAGATATTTAAATTCTTCAACACGTTTAATTATCATATTATTTATTTGTAGGTCTTCTGAATTTCCTCCGATTCTGTTTTAATATAATTTATATTCTGTTTTAATATGATTTATCTTCAGTCCACCTACCTCAAATGCATCGACCAACTTTCTGATCATATATTCTATATCTTCTTTATCTTGTCCTATTATAATCTGGTCATCAGCGAATAATAAATTGTGCAGTAAATGGCCATTAATGTCGATTCCCATTCCCCTACATGACTTATTCCATTTCATTAATACATCTTCTATAATAGTAATAATAATAATAATAATAATAAATTCGTTTCTCAGTCAAAGTTATGTTATATTCAAGAATTCGTCGAAGTTTTTATCTCCTTATGTGAGATCATTCTAAAAAAAAGTAATTGAACATAAAAAGAATATTAGTACACCAGGTACAGAATTTTCGGTAGGCCTACTTAGTGAATATCTAGTTAATGAAAAATCATGAAACGGGATGACATAAAGATTTTGCACAAAATAATAATTAGCGTAAAATTTTAAACAGAAATGTCCTTTATATAAAAAAGAACAAAATAAAGCAAAGCATTGAATAAACAGATTTAAATGGATGATGTAATACATACGATTCCATGATATAATATTCTTATTCATAAAAAATACAATTTTCTGGAATGGTATTTATGTTGTATAAACAATCCATACAAAATGGATAAATATGAATATTTGTGTAATGAAATGATCGAAAAGGCAATGGTGGCTACAGAGCAATTACTATCCATAAACCTTAAGGATAATTATTGTAAGAAATATGATTTATTTGTGCATTGGATGGAAGAGACTCTTGATGTCCCAACTCCTTTCAAAAAACGTTAAACTGAAAATATATAAAACTATTATTTTACCAGTTATATTATATGGGTGCGAAACATGGACTCTTACTTTAAGGGAGGAAAAGAGATTATAAATATTTGAGAATAAAGTATTTAGGAACATTTTTGGACCAAAGAGAGATGAACAGACAGGTGAATGGAGAAGACTACATAACAATGAACTACATGGTCTTTATAGGAAGCCAGATATAATAAGAACAATTAAGTCTCGTAGACTGCGATGGGCAGGACATGTTGCACGTATGGGGAATGAAAGACTTGCATGGAAGCTTCTGGTAGGAAAGCCAGAGGGAAAACGCCCAGTTGGTAGACAAAGAGAATGGGGTGGGAGAATAACATTAACTATGATTTGAGGGAAGTAGATTATACAGGGAATGATTGGAAAGCATTGGCTCAGGATAGGGATGTATGGAGAGCTTATGTCCGTGCGGCCATGAACCTACGGTTTCGATAGTGCCAGTGAGTAAGTAAGTAATTAGGTAAGTAAGTATAAAAGATAGTGTTCAACTTACAAATAGTGAATCTCTAATTAAATTGTTGCCCCGAAAAGAGATCTATTCCACAAAAATTCGAAAGTTGAGGTTTAGTAAATCAATGATGTATCTGGAGAATATATCACGACATGGTACATGTAAAACTATCCCTGCTGTCTTATTTATTTTTAAAAGTTGTCATGGTAGTGAGTAATGTACAGTCAAGGCGAGATTGCATTAGCACTGTATTTTGTTCGCTTCCAAACAATAGTACCGTAGGCGATTAATGAATTACTTGAATGGGAAAGTACGATTAAATTTTGTTTAGAGACACTAATTTAGACATGATGTTTTTTACATTTCATAGAATTCCAAAAGCTATGCTTGCATTACTGTCATCAAGGCAAAAGATCGCTGGGATGTCCAAAAAGTGCTCGATGGAAAAAATTTTAGGCTGTAGCTGTGGGGAAGGTAACTTAAAATATTCCTGTAGTATGTGTGTAATTATTATAATATTTATAAAGGGTCCGGTTGATTCCTTTTTGAGATCGTAACATTCATGGCCTAATACTTGCATGGATGATGGTCCTTTTAAGAGCCCGAAAATCATTAGGCTCGGGGGACATGGCTTAAAGTCCCTCCCGGAGGACTTGTCACTTGGATATTTCCATCCTTTGGATTTGTATCTATCGAACCCTACCGGGTTTGTTGAACCTTCGACCCTCAGGACCAGAGCCAAGGAACTTTATTCCTAGACTACCGAGGAAATAGATAATACATAATGAAATGATCGGATCTTGGACTTGTTCTACTGTCCAAAATATAACATTTGATTTTTAAAGAATTCAATGGAAAGACAACAAGCAATCATGAGCGGCTTACATTAATATGTATTATTTAATGTGACCTTAACTCATGCCCCAAATGGGAGTCAATGACCAATCATATTTCAATGAATTTTTATTTACAACCACATTCGTTTTTCACCTAGATTTTATCAGTTTAATTTTATCACTGTAAAATCAAGCTCCTCCTTTTTAACATTCTGAATAGGTCATAGCATTATTTTGCAGTGACTGCAGTTGGCTACCAGATTGTATATATATGTGCATGAATGTAACCTTATCGTAGTTGCGGGATATAGTATAAAAACATTCCTAGCAATTGATTATAGACCTAACGCAAAAAAATATTATTTTTTTTAAATTTATTAAACACAATGTGTACATTAATTCTAATATAATAATTTTTACCAGTCTTTAATTACTGTGTTTAGTGGTAGAGTCCACTTCGCTAGATGATATTTGGGACATGGATTGTTGCATAATTTACAGATGCAGTCCTCCTTGGGTTCATGGTACATGTTGTTCAGGCATATATTCCCATGAAATCCATGGGCTGCGAAGCGTGTGTACAGGTGTCGAAGTTCGGTTGCTTCCAGGTTTCTGTTTTCATTGCGTCTGTTTCCATTATTTCTGTCGGTATCTGAGCGGCTTTGTTCTGTCTCTCCTCGATGACGATTCTGTATGCTTGCGTTTCCGGTAGTCTGAACCAGTGTCTGATATCTTCGATGAAGAAGGATTCCTGGGCTATTGTATAGGCATAACTATTTCTTGTATACAGGGTGGACCGCTCGAATGGACCTAATTTCAATTGCTTGTTACTGGCAAACGGTTGAAGATAGAAACTAAAAACAACGTTCATATTACAGAAAAACTCACCAAGTTTTGATATCCAGATCACCACATCTCTATATGAGCCCCAGCAGTCACTGTGACGATATCAAAGCGATGAACAATTTCTTGCCAAGTACGTTGGAGTATGTCTTCTGGAATGTTCTCAATAGCCTCTATGATGCGCTCACGAAGATCACGAAGGTCTTTGACTGGGGTGGTGTAAACTTTATCTTTGACATAGCCCCAGAGAAAGAAATCCAGTGGTGTTAAATCGGGAGATCTCGGGGGCCACGCGATTGGTCCTCCCCTACCAATCCAACGGCCAGGGAAAATGTTGTCCAAAGTCGTACGAACTTCATTGGACCAGTGGGGAGGAGCACCATCTTGCTGGAAAACGATGTTAGGCTGCAGTTGTTCAATTTGTGGAAAGAAGAACTGCTCCAGCATGTCAAGATATGTGGTACCACGAACAGTTTTCTCGGCGAAGAAAAACGGTCCAATGACCTTATTATGTGACAAACTGCACCAAACATTCATCTTCGGACTATCACGAACATGCTCTTGAATAGCGTGAGGATTCTCCGATCCCCAGATCCGCACATTATGCCGGTTTACCTTGCCTGACAAATGGAAAGTGGCTTCGTCCGAGAAGAAAATCTTGGTCATGAAGTCAGGATCAGCGCCGAGACGGTCCAGCATCGTATTGGCGAATTCCACTTGTTTCGGCATGTCATTCGGCTCCAGACGTTGCACTAACTGCACTTTATATGCGTGCAGTTTGAGGCGTTTGTGGACAATCCGTTGTAATGTCGATTTTGGTATTTGAAGTTCCCGCGAAGCTCTTCTTAATGACTTCCGGGGGCTTCGCTCAAATGCGGCTTGAACATTTGCTACCATTTCATCGGATGCTCTGCGACCACCACCATGCTTCTTCAACACAGATCCTGTAGCTAATAATGTATCACGCCACTTCTTTATGCTTCTAGCAGTTGGAGCATCACGGTTTTAAACACACGCCGGAACTCCCTTTGAACTCTAATGATTGATTTAAACTCCGCATACCACAAAACAGCTTGCGCTTTCATCTGCGGAGTCGCCATTTTCACAAACAATTAAATCTAAGAACGAGAAACGTATCTTTGTGCCATCTACCGACAGGATTCGAAACTTGGTGAGTTTTTCTGTACTATGAACGTTGTTTTAAGTTTCTATCTTCAACCGTTTGCCAGTAACAAGCAATTGAAATTAGGTCCATTCGAGCGGTCCACCCTGTATTTTGAAATTGACAGTGCTCTTTTGAGAAACCTTGATTTAACGTTCTCCAGTTTCTTAAGATTTTTCACCGTCAAGTAATTCCATATTAGCTGGATTCCGTAAGTTGCGGCCGGCATTACTTTAAGATTGAAGAGTTTCATTGCAGTTGAGAGGGATAGATCAGAAATTAATTAATATACAGTTTGATGTGTTTCATTTTTTCTCCTCTAGGGTGCATTCTTACAATATTGCGATCCTTTGGCAATAAATAATATGATCTGGTTGCAGTGATAAACAAGTGAGACATAACGTTTCCCATTCGTTTTTAAACATCGCCGTTTTACATTACATATATAAATATTTTAAAATAAATATATTTAAATAATGATTTGTGAGTAAACAGCTTAATTTTATTCGTTAAATAGTCCTAACAAATGCCACTGTTGGTTTCCAAATTCTCTAGATAAATTGGAAATCACTCGTGGCATTACTTATGATGAAAAATTATAATTTTTTCGCAATAGTACAATTCTAATTTTTTTACTTCCATCCATATATAGTAATTCTGCCCGAGGGCAGGTCTTTCACTGCAATCATAAACATTTTCATGCTATGCTTTGCAGATTTTTATTAGGGAATTATAGGTGTGGTAGCTTCCTGTTGTTTTCCACACCGGTGAAGGTTGATGATGATAATGATTAGGATGATGATGATGGCCGGATGATTTTTGGAGACCGTAGGGCCCTAAGCTTCCTGAACTCAAAAAGTTATTGAATTTTCCTCACAAGTGTTGGTAAATTAATAATGTATTTCCGGGAATCGAATGCAGGTCATTATACAAATGGATAACGGCCTGTATGGAACTGAAATCAAATTGGGACAAACCTCACGATTCAAATTATAGACCTATTTAATATTAGTCTATATTTGTGTGACATTTTAAGTGAATTAAGGGGGAATGTACACGTTTGAGGGTAAAAAAGTCATTTTTCAATTTTTTTTTTCATATAGATTCAAACTTCATCTTTAAATTAGTGAAATATTTTCATTGATGTCTCTATTACTTTTCGAGTTATGTTTAAAAATGTGCAATACTGTCACCCGAGTGAGCCCTTTAATTTTAGAATGTACCTACATCTTCGGAAAGTATGTCGGTTGTTTTCCGTAACTTCATTTTTTCAATACTATTTTCCCTGATAACTCCCAAAGTTTTCGAGATATTGAGATGATATTTAGCATGTATATGTAGTTTACAGTGATAAACAAAATATACTACAATTAGTAATGTTCCTATTATATTTTTTTTAAATATGTTTAATGTAGGCCTAAATATAAACAAAAATGAGTGTGCATCAATTTAAAATAAAAAATAAAATATTTACACTCCATATAATTAAACAATTGTAATATATTTTGTAGCTACAACAATAATGGGTAAAATAAAACAAGAATCATTAAAATATATTGAAATGTAGGAAAATTATCAGGGAAATGGCAAGATGATGCAACATTTTCAACTGACATTTTGAATATTTAATTAACCATAACAACTGAAGTTAGATTTTACTTAAGTACACAAACATGCTCGCATTGTTAATATAGATATCACATACCAAATTTCATTTCTGTAACCAGCATTGTTGATGAGAAAAAAATATTGAAATATGCCATTTTTTTAATGGCAAAAGGTGTAGGTCCCTCCTTAACATTGATTCTATAATTTTAATTTTATTATCTAGTACATTGCTTCTACCATATTTAATAGGACATATATATTTTGTAACCTTGAACAGGTAGGGTGGAGCCAAATACTCAGTCTGAAATTTCTTACATATATACTGTATAATATAACCTTTAGACATGCAATTTAATAGAAAACTTTATCATCAAATTGTTTTCAACGTATGGGTGGAGCATATGAAATGATCTTATTCCAAGCTTTTTCCATATTTCATTACTGACCTCCTTGAACCTAAGTGACCTTGTTCCTAAAGCCAGCGGAGTTTACCAATTGGATTATTTGCAAATGTTTGTAATTGTGCTCTTCATTTTCTTATTTATCATCAAAACAATATATCCTCATTTTTTTAAGTTTAATCTCTTTATCCGTTTTAACAAAATAATTATACCAACTTATGAAATATTGCTATGTTACCGTTTATTTCTGTCCAGTAACAACTAATAATTGAGTTTTATTATATTCTTTTATCTTGCATGTTGAATGTCTGTTATAACAGTCATTAAGTGAACATTCCTGAATTCTAACGATGCATGAATTATAAAATTACATTTATTTATTAGACCTTTTGCCCTCGTAAATCCACTGTTTGCATACAACCTCATTCATTCGACATTCTAACCTTGAAACTGAAAAATAAACAATTCGTGCTCATAGATGACCTTCCGTTGATCTTAAGGATCAATTAGGCATTTAACATTGCATCTCTTTCTTTTTACATTAGTTTAACCTGTCCCATGGTAGGTAATTTTACGTGCCTCACGCCATACGGTACTTACTTATATAGGTACACGACCTGACGGGAGAGAATATTTGAACTATGGATTTCATACATTTTTTTGGCCATATAAAGACATGGAGGGCCCCCTGGATGAGTCATCAGCTTAATGCTAGGGCCACCAGACGTTTGTCTTTCAGGCGAAGAAAAACACCGAACGGAAATCTCATTAAGATAACTTGTTCATATCAGGGATTTAAGTCTGATCCGCTGCATATGTGTTAACGTTACAGTGTATTAGAATATTCCACACTATAGTGGATGTTTCTGTCTAAAGCATTTTCTTCCCTCCATCTCTAGCTTCCATACTTCTCCTCACTCTGTCCTACGTTATCTAGGTCTGCTTCTTCCGCTTCTTCCAATAGCATTCCAACGAAGGATCTTTAGTTATTCTATCTTCTTTTATTCTAAAGAGGTAATAATAATAATAATAATAATAATAATAATAATAGTCATTTATGTCTCAACATGCTTTATGTAAACACTTGGCTATTCTATGCGACCGTATAACCTGTGGATATTCGATCGGAGAACAAGTAAAAGTTAACATCATGTTGACCAATGCGATAATACATGTTCCCGCTAGGGCCAGTTGCCTACATGTTTACTCACATTCAAGGGATTCTATCCCAGGAGCCCACCTACCTCAATAGATAAGTTTGGATGAGAAAATGGGCAAGTTAGTGTTGGTTTGGTCAAGTTAAGTTAAAATAATTGACGAGTTAGTGTACACCAGATTAGTTTAGCGTTCACCTGTTTGTTAGCGTTTTTGTGATAAGTTGGCTGCACTGTTTGAGCAATGGACTAATGCAGACAGTGTAAATATGGCGATTTTAGGTTACTTTGAGCTCAAATTCTCACTTTAAGTTATTTCTCACATTTTAGGAAAATAATCAAATAATATTTTTCCTCGGATAATTATTTTACATACTGCAACAATAAATTGTTTATTTTTCGGTTTTTAAATTTAATTTAGTGTATAAAACACTGGCTCTTCCAACTCTTCTGTATGGTAGCGAAGTATGGACGTTGAAACAGAAGGATATACAGAGACTTAGATCTGCTGAAATGAGATATCTTCGGAGGACTGCAGGATACACACTACTAGATCACAAAAAAAAATGAAGACATCTTAGAAGAATTACACATGGAATCTTTAGAAAACAAAATTTCTGATTATAAGTCAAGATGGATACAACATGTTCATCGAATGGAAGATCACAGAATACCCAAACTAATGTTAAGATATCAACCTGCAGGAAGAAGAAGACCAGGACGTCCACTCAAAAGACTTCTGGATGGTGTTTCTCTTGAGGCCGAAACAGGTCAACAAATGACCTAAATTCGTGAATGTACTATGATGATGATGATAAATTTAATTTATATAGATGGGATAAAATCCCTAAACTTTCGGCACCACATCATTCGAAACATGATGGCGGAAGCCTTGTGGATTATGGATAAACAGTTTATGAGGAAGTTCATGGTGAGGATAACAATGGGAGTACTAGACGAATTGATATTATTGCATTTAGACCGATTTATACAATTGGTATGATATTAGATCCCACAATTCGTTTTGAGTTTCATAGTGGCCAACCTGAGGAAGTTGACTCAGAACATATGAGCCAACAGCTGACTATTACAAAGATAAATACAAATTAGATAGTATAGGCCTAACTGTCACTGGATTGATGATCGGGGCAAGAGGTACTGACTGTACCAGGATTCTTAGCTAAATTTTGGAATTCTTTAGGATTGAATGGAGTAGGCTTATATATTTCTAAAATTGTCATCGCTGCCATCAGTGGATCAATTTCAATTTAAGAAATCATCTTTAAATAATTCTACTTTATAGAATATACTTACAGTTACAATTTTAAATTTTAACTGTATTTACAAAATGTATTTCATCAATTAAAAAAATGTATGCATCACTTTGTCCTTGTGGCAATCCTCTAATGAGAAAAGTTTTCTATAATAAATTATATAAATATGTCCTTAAATACCTTCATACGAGAAAAAATGAATATTAGATATTCAACAGTAGATTATATAAGATAGAAGCAATTGAATTTGTATGGGCATATACAAAAGGTTACCCAGTAAAACATTGGAATGGTATCCACCTGGAAGAAGAAGGAAAGGAAGACCTCGAAACTCGTGGATGTAAGAAATAAGAACTGGAATGAGAACAAGAGGACTGGAGGAAATGGAGTGGATGGATAGAGACGAGTGGAGAAGGAAAAATAAAACGTTAGGCACAGAAAGATGTGTAAACATTGAAAATATGTATATAAATAAATAAAAAAGTCCTTAAATTGTATTTTATGTAAGCTCAGATCATTAGAAGCAATTCTAAACTCAGTGCTGCAGTTATAAAATCAGATGGAGTCATATTGTATAGGTAACTAATGACATTAATATATGCTCCACATTTTGACATTTAACCTCAACTGATCAAGTTATGAATGGCGTAATATTTTCAACCTGTTACCTACACCTATAAAAAGCTATCAAACGCTACCCAGCAACTTTGTATACAAGTTTCTAGGTTCTGTTTTGACACGCATATTGGTCAGTAAAGCAGTAATCGTTTATGGTGAAATAATAGTAGAACGCATATTGAATGGATGGTCCAACTGATTATGTTGACAGATATAGGCTAAGCTTTCACAAACCTGTTATTGACCATATCACAAATCATGCTATATTTTTCGATTCAATTCCCTGATAAACTGAGGGTTGTAAATTTTAAACATGTGCGTTTATAACAAACATTTGAAAGCTTTATAAAAAAACTTCCGAAGGCTATTTGATTTTCTCTTGCATCCGGTCCTCACCAACCTGTATTGAAACCATTTGTTATTTATTTTATTTGAAATTTGTGTGTTTGAATATAGGTGGTTGCCTTATCAGGTGAAGTTGTTAGGTTCAAAGAGTGAGGTTGGAGAAAACAAAACGTTACGTCTGACGTTTCATTAAAATGCTCTGATCGAGTTGAAATTTATTCAAAGGTTGTTCTTGATGGATTTATATCATACAGTCGTGACTGTTGCCTGGAGAAAAATTTCACTTAACAAAATTCTTGCATATTCTGGCCATGTCCTTGTTCTTTAAGCAAAATTTAATTGTAAAATATTATATTATAGGTGACTGTTACTGGTTTTAGGCCTGCGACTTAACATAGTAAAGGGTCGATACTTTTAAATTTCATATTAAAGAATCGTTGAGGTTATTTGATATTGTGGTAAATGGGGATTGCAATGTAATTGACAGTCTACTGTAATTCGAAGAAAAATAGCAAAACAAACGCACAAGTTATCGTAAATAGTATGTGAATAATTACCTGATATATATATGAGCCAACAATTGACTATTACAAAGATAAATGCCAACTAGTTAGTGTAACTGTCACAGGATCGATGATCGGGGCAAGAGGTACTATACCAGGATTTGTAGCCAAATTTTGGAATTCCTTAGATTTGGACAGAGTGCATCTTTCTAAAAATGCCATTGCTGCCATTAGAGGATTAATTTCAATTTTAAGAAAGCATATTTAACCAAACAAGAAAGTAAAATCCAAGCAGCCGAGATGACATTTTTAAGAAGAGTAAAAGGCTGCACTAGAATGGACCAGATAAGAAACGAGGATATCCGTGAAGAACTGCAGATCTACTCCATAAAAGAAAAGATATTTAACAACAAGATACAGTGGAAAGAACATGTAGAAATAATGGAAGAAAGAAGATTACCAAATAAAATCTTCCATTATTTTCCAAGAGGAAGAAGAGATGTCGGACGTCCTCGGAAGAGATGGTCTTAGATCTATTAGTAAAGACGGAACAGGCAACTCTTGCCTAAACCAGGAAGTGAAGAAGAAGAAGAAGAAGAAGAAGAAGAAGAAGAAGAAGAAACCATATTTACAAAATAAAATTTTTGTACCAAAGAGAGATGAACAGACAGGTGAATGGAGAAGACTACATAACAATGAACTACATGGTCTTTATAGGTAAGAACGGTTAAGTCTCGTAGACTGCGATGGGCAGGACATGTTGCACGTATGGGGAATGAAAGACTTGCATGGAAGCTTCTTGTAGAAAAGCCAGAAGGAAAACGCCCAGTTGGTAGACCAAAAATGAGGTGGGAGAATAACATTAACTATGATTTGAGGGAAGTAGATTATACAGGGAATGATTGGAAAGCATTAGCTCAGGATAGGAATGTATGGAGAGCTTGTGTCCGCGCGGCCATGAACCTACGGGTTCGATAGTGCTAGTGAGTAAGTAAGTAAGTATATTTACAAAATTACTACTTTATAGTATGTATACTTCAATCAGGCCTACAAGTTGAATTTTTTAAAATGTATTGACAAAATGTATTTCATCTATTTAGAAAATTAATTATCTATATCACTTTGTCCTCTAATGAGGAAAGTTTTATATAATATATTTGCATTTTGCATACTCTCGAAGGGAGAAAAAAATATCTTTATGGATGATTCATAAATTAATTACTTTTATTATAAGCATATACAAAATTACATTATCATGTCCTAATACGTAAAAATTTTGAACACTTCTCACTCTCATTTACATCTGAAATTTACAGCATATCGGTAAGTCAGCGTAATTTATCCTAAGTAATGCCACGAGTGATTTCTAAATTATCGATATATTCACGATTCACGAAGTGACGAATGAATTTTTTAAAATGTATTGACAAAATGTATTTCATCTATTTAGAAAATTAATTATCTATATCACTTTGTCCTCTAATGAGGAAAGTTTTATATAATATATTTGCATTTTGCATACTCTCGAAGGGAGAAAAAATATATTTATGGATGATTAATAAATTAATTACTTTTATTATAAGCATATACAAAATTACATTATCATGTCCTAATAGGTAAAAATTTTGAACACTTCTCACTCTCATTTACATCTGAAATTTACAGCATATCGGTAAGTCAGCGTAATTTATCCTAAGTAATGCCACGAGTGATTTCTAAATTATCGATCTATTCACGATTCACGAAGTGACGAATGAATTTATCTAGAGAATTTGGAAATCAAGAGTGGCATTCTTTAGGACTATTTAACGAATAAAATTAAGCTGTTTGCTTACAAATATGTATTTAAATATAGTTATTTTAGAATATTTACATATTTAATGTAAACGGCGATGTTTGAAAACAGATGAGAAACGTTTGTTATGTTTCATTTGTTCATCACTGCAAACAGATCATATTATTTATTGCCAAATCGGATCGCAGTATTGTAAGAATGACCCTAGTGGAGAAAAGAAAATGAAACACATAAAAATGTTTATTATAACCAACATTATAGGTTATTAATTAATGTCTGATGTCCTATGATGTAAATATGTCAATTATATTTTTCTGGAACCTTAATTTCTGGGAAATAATACGTTTATGAATGTGCAAACAGTGGTTTCTTTTTGTTGTGGTATAATCAATTGCTACAATATTGTTTCTATTATGACTGGTAGGCACATGAATTCTAGGATTCTTATACCTTAATATATATATTGCTATATTCAACGTATTTCTTAGATAGTCAGTTCACTAAAAATAATGCTATGACCTGTTCAGAATATTAAAAAGGAAGAGCTTTCTTTAATATGATAAACTTAATTGGTAAATATCGGGTGAAACACGACTGTGATTGGTTGTAAGACAAGATACATTGGAACGTGATTGGACATTCACTCCCATTTGGGGCAAGAGTTAAATAGTCATTTTAAATTATATGCTGACTTATGGGTTATCTGAATATCAGTACTTAATTCATTATTTCTTGTTGCTTTAAATTATTATATATTATTATTATTATTATTATTATTATTATTATTATTATTATTATTATTATTATTATTATTATTATTATTTAGGATTTTGCAGCTGAAACCACCTTCTCATTCCCAACCTCCATTCATATCAATCAAGAGCATATTCTTGAAGAGTTTTGAAGAACTAACTTCAAAATTTTAATGTCATGGTCTTCTCGAAATACCTTTTTCAGGTTGGTCTCCTTTGAATTTTTTAAGCCATTATTGTTTTTATAATTTCGTTAGGTTTCAAATTTAAACTCACTCACTCTCTCTCATTCTCTCTCTCTCTCTTTCTCTTTCTCTTTCTCTCTCTCTCTCTCTCTCTCTCTCTCTCTCTCTCTCTCTCTCTCTCTTTTAATATAATTCTCATTGCTTGCATCCTTCTGCTAATTTCTTCATTCCGATTGTTTGCAATCTTGATTCTAGTTCGCTTCTTCTTAAATAATCCATTTTAACTTCCAAAAGCTTCATTTTTTACTTTTCATTCACAACCACACTTCACTGTTGGAATGTGTTTATGATTGTAATGTTTTATTTCTTTTCAAATATTCCTAGACCTATGTTTTCTTGCTATTTCCTTAAAATTCATTAGATATAGGCTCTGATAACAACAATAACTAAACGAATGTGGATTCGAACCATATAGGAATATTAGACTATTCAGATTGTGTAAGCAGCGATATGTTGATTTATTTGCTAGACGGAATCTTGTAAATGTCTCTCTTTAAGTTTGTGTTCATAAATAAGAAATTGGTGGTTCACTTAGGGATGCAGAGCATAAAATCACACGTGGATAAAAATATGCTTGGCAACTGAAAAGGCGGTATTGAAACCAATCAATCAAATAGATACAATTGTATTTAAATTATATAGTATATCCATTACAACTCCACCTTCAATGTTCATAATGTTACCCACAAGTCACGTTCATTGTAACAAAACACTGCCACGCTACGAATTTCTATCACGTCTGCATTTTCAGCATTGCTATTGTCATTTATTTCCTTCCTGTTTCTCCAGACAAACCTAATATCTACGATTACACATAAGAAAGACACGCCTTTACATATCAAACCACAAATTTAGTTTTATTTATAGAAAATGCCAGTATAATGTTCGAAATTTTTTCTTAACAGGGCTATGTTTTCCGGGCAAGAAATCTGGATATGAAATCAAGTTTCGTATGATGAGAACGGAATTATTAAAAATGTGATTTCATTTCTTCTTCTTCTTCTTCTTCGTCACGGTTTAGGCTTATTTACGAGCCTGTTCCGGCTCCAATTTGCTGCCTTGACGTGGTAGGGAGGCTTGGTACCAATGACCCAGATGATCATAACCGGGAAGCCTTGGCTTACGGTTAGATAAGAGAAGAGGCAACTAAAATAATCCGCAACGTGGGAGCAACGACCACACTGGAAGCTGCAAACACGGAAGACCACAACGGCAGGCACGGCGGAGATAGAAATATCGGAACGGCGAAAATGGCGGAAGTGGCAACCCAATCTCTAGGGATGAAATAAGAGACCCAGCTCGGGGAAACAAGAGTGAAGTCCTCAACGGCACAAGGCGGAAGAGGCTCTTTTTGGGGACAAAACACAAGGAAGCAAGTCCAAAGCTTTAAGGAGGCAGCCCCTCCAATAGACTAACCCTGCAGAACGTTAGTAGCGTACTCAGGGGACACTTCAAAATACTTACAAGCTCCAAAGATATAGCTGGTCTGATTTCATTTCAGGATCTTAATTTTTAAAGTGTCGAAACTCAACAACTACTACTTCTACTACTATTACTACTGCTGCTACTATTATTACTACTGCTACTATTACTGGCATTACTAATACTACTGATATTACTACTACTACTACTACTACTGCTGCTGCTGCTGCTGCTGCTGCTGCTGTTACTACTACTAAAGGCAATCCGCTCTTAAAGTGATCCTCATCAAAACAAAATCATGTGACCTGCTCGCTTTTCATTGGTTATGGACACCGGCGTACGATGTAGTAGCAGTAAGTATACGAAAAAATAGTTTCCTTCATTAAATTAAAAATATGTCCTCTGAATGTACGTCTTATTCTTCGCGAATGAAAATAATAATATTCAAAACATAGAAAATATTCTATAATATACCTAATCAATAATTATAACTTAAAATAGTTTATTATGTATGGATGATGAATTTGGGTAATACTTTAGTTGATTCTGATGTAACAAAATGGCTGAACGTGTCGAATCTTCTGTTGCCGTGTCTCCATTTAAATTTTTAGAACACAAGTCTGGCTAACCTGTGACTAGTGGTCAAAAACAGTTATTTTAAAAGTAGTTCACAAGTTCAGTGAAAAATATCATAGCTTTCATGTAGTCTACCCCGTTCAACGATCACATGTATTGTATACTTCACACCTGCTCCCTGTCAATGTGACAGTAATTGTGGCGCAAATGGCGGAAGGATACAAGACGATAGCACAAAATGAGCCACGCCGTGGCTGGCGAATACTTATCGGAGATTTCAATTATCAGGTAACTGGTCATTTTCAGGTCACTGGGGAATCCTGATAAATATGTTACAGTTTGTAACACGCCGCTTGGGAATTGTTCTATGTTGCGAAATAAACTAAATTTTTCATTACAGCTTGTTTAAAAATGTCGGATTGCAGCGAAAATGAATCGTCCATAACATTCAAATATTAATACATATAGTTGTATAATTTGACACAAAAATTAAAACATATATTTCTGATCCATTTTATATTGTTTTATCATCAATATTAATCAAATTAATCCAGTGTATTTTATAGGATACATTAATTTATGGGTTAAGTTAAAGTGATTCCACTACAGGCCATAGGTGATCCTCGGGGTAGCCTAGTTTTCTAGACAAACAGCAGTTGATATTAGCTGGGTTGTCAGCCCTGCGTGACGGCCACCTATACTCCGGGATAAGCACCTGGTACTCATTTCCGTTATAGGCGGAGTAGACCCGAGGGCCATGGTGCCACCAGAAGGTTTGAGCCAGTTTAAAATTCATAAAATCACCTCATAATATATAATTTTTAAGGAAATATATATTGTCCATATGCAATGCATTAAATGTTGACCAATCCAATTTACAGAACGTTACAGTTTGAACCAATCACGGCTGATTTCCATTTCAACGTAATTTTAGTGTTACTTTCAAACCTGATGCTCAATTATTATGTCAAGAAAAATAGGAAGATGAGACCCAGTGCTGGCATGTAGGATAATAGATAGATCATCGGTTGATTAATGTCTTTGACATCGTCCGATTCCCAATAGCCAATTTTGTCGGTCCATCCAATCTCCTGGTTCTAGATGTTTCTCCTTCGTATATAATATATTCCCTGACTCCAGGAGGTTTTAGCTCTTCCTCTGCCTCGTATTCCCTCATGTTTCTATTCCAAAACAGAATTTTCTTCCATTCGCTGGACATGTCCGCACCATCTTAATTGCTGAGTTTTAATATAATCTAAAATAGTGTCTTCAATCTTCATTTTGTCCCTTATAACTGAGTTCATAATTTTTTCTATTTTTGAAATTCTTGCTGCTAGTACTGAAGAAAATCACTAAAGTGACTTCCAGTTTTAATACCTCCATACATCGAAGGAATCACTATCAATAATATCACATGTCTTCTCAATATTTATACTGTAGCGTACTTTGGGATTAATCGAGGATTATTGCACAATCCAGGAAAAAAATTAGAGGCCTACACGATTACACGTCCTTAACTTGGGATAGGAAATTTTATTTGTAAAATTAAAAGTTCCAAATCCGCCGGGTAACGAAATGATAGCCGCTAGTCATAAAGCTGCTACTACTTGACAAGGTAGTATTTATATGAATGCTAGATGTAAATAATAGATAAAGAGTGTATGTAATATGCAATTTATTTAGGGCAACTTTTCTGCGGTTAAAATGCGTAACAATGCTATACTTAGTTATTTGCAATTTGTTCCAGTCTGGAACGTGTTTTTAAAATAATGGTTGTTTTCCATATAAAACATCCGCAATCTATTTCATGAAGGTTTTCCATACCATACTATTCCTACATTACATTTTTTTCAGCAAATAAACAAAACTGTAATTAATCATGACACAAAAAATATAAACTATTATTATCATTGCATATTTGTGAATGTCTTTGAGGGAATATATTCTGCTGTAAAACAAGAAATGTATCAGATATATATTCAGTATTCGTAGCAATATTATATGTTTCTTTATACTTCCGCGAACTAAGCTGGCTCTATTTCCATGATCAATGAAAAATGCATTATCTTATTCTACCATTCAACATTAAACATTCCTCTGTAACAAGCTACTTATTCCTCAGTTCCATCTCCCAAGTTCCAATCACAATTTGAGTACACGATCACACCATAACTTCCTATTTCACGTCCTACAACACAGAACCTCCATTATTCTAATTTCTATACTTTATCAACTCTTGAACTGCATACCACAAGAGGTCTTGGACTGCCGGAATTAGCTTCCTTTAAAACAAAATAAAATGTATTTCTTTAGTATTTTTTTTAAGAAGCGTTATTGGGTATTGGTGGATACTGAATCTCAAAGTCATTTTCTTAATAAGTTGTTATCTTTATTACATGTCTATGAAAATAGGCCCATTGAACTCTAAAACGTCAACATGTATTTTATTGTTAACTAGCGAACGCGGCAAACGTTGTCTTGCCCGATCGTTCATATTCTCGTGTCATGGCCGACGATAAAAATATGTTACTTCTTTACCATAAAATTCACTGATTAACAAGTTCGTAAGAAAACTCTTCATTGCCATCAGTTGTGGCTCAAGAAGCGTGCATTATGACATCACATTGTCGCGCGGAATATGTCGGTAATGCAGATGACTATACATCTTACATAAAAAAAACCCTATTACCCGATTGCAGCGCCACCTATCGTTCCAATTGTGAAGTCAAATCATCCAGGGACCCACTCAAAACACAAACACAAAATTTTATCAAAATCAGTCCAGTCGTTTAGCAGTTTTTAATTTCGGATTTTAAGTAAACTTCCACTTCTTCTCCTTCTTCTTCTTCCTCTTCTTCACTTCACGGGCTAGGCAAAAATTGCCTGTTCCGCCTCACAGTTGTTCTGTCCATCTTTTCACTGGCCTTCCTACATTCCTTGAATCTTTTGGCTTGTAGTTGAATGCTGCTCTTGATAATCTTGTTACATTAATTCTTTCCACATGCGTAAACCATTTCTCTCTATATTCTCTGATTTTCTCACTCAATGGATATATATTTAACTCTGTTCTTATATCTTCATTCTTTATCCGATCCAATATTGTGCAGCCTTTTGTTCTTCTAAGGAAGTTCATTTCTGCGCTTTGTATTCTACTCTGCAATTTTTTGGTCATTACCCAAGTTTCGCTCCCATAAAGTAATGCAGGAACTGCCAATGATTTATAAAATTTCAATCTAGTATATTTTCTTGTTTTATTCTTTAATGTTTTATGTATAGTTCTCGAGGTATCCCGCGTTGGAACTAATTCGCTTCCCTTCTCCTCTTACTAGATAGCAAGCTAGTTAAAAACCAGACTTCCCTATCTAGTCGTCTGGGTCATTAGGTACTGAGACCCTCCACCACGACAAGGTCTAGCCCGTGGGGGGAAACTTCAACTTTTAATTGTCTAATTTTGCTCACTTTTGGGTAATATATTCCTCGATTTATTTTAATAGGATATACTAAATTTCGTTGTGAAACATCGAAAACTGCGACTGCTAGAGCGATTTTTAAATTTTCACTTCATGTGAACTCCTACACCAAATGGTTTTAGAAGGTGCAATTGTGAATCAAAAACATCCAGAGATCGACTCAAACAAACACAACAATTTTCACTAAATTCGGTGCAATCGTATAGGCACTTTTTTTTTTTAAATTTCGGATTTAAAGTAAACACCCACTTCTAACGGTCGGATGAGTTTATCAAAATGTAGACTTCAATGATTCGAATTGGTCTGTTGAAATGTTGAAAAGTCAGTTGTAGAGTGATTTTATGTTTAGTTCAGAATTATTTATTCAATTGCATTATTATGTTTACCGTATTTGAAAGTCGATACGATATCGTGGTGTCAATTAACATGGAGAGATGTTACAGAAGTGTAGTCCAGTTGGCAAAATACAAGAATTAATTTAACAAAGCTGGATGTCAGGAATATCTCAGTTGATATCAGTTGCTTTAACAAACATTGATTGTCACATGTGTTTGGGCAGTGTTATCCTGTGTCGGTTCAGTACGTCTAAACGTGAGAAACTGACAAACGTTACATTTCAATCTGGTTCATTAATTCGGAGTCGACAAGTGTAGTCCAGGAATAGATATTCTCCTAACTGTAGGCGACAACCAGATGCGATATCTTTAAGACGTGTCCAGTAATTTATTTGTTAATGACATTTGCTACAAACATGATGCTCTCTATACAGTTATTTTTACCAGTACCACAACTTACTTATTTTTTTCGCAATTTTAAAAATTAACACGACTTAATTCACCTATTTTTATTTTAATACATTTACATTATCTCACTCAGTCACTCAATTGAAACAGAAGACTCATGGTCACGCTTATACTATCATCATCATCATCAACAACAACAGCAACAACAACAATCAAGGATTAAGCCCATGCGGTTTGTTCCGGTCTCATAGATTCTTATTAAAAAAGTTGGATCCATCTCTTTATCGGTCTACCAACATTCCAGTTCCCTTTTGGTTTGTAACTAAGTGTAATTTTTTGGTATGCGTTCATCTTTCATTCTTTGAAAGTGTTATTTCCATTTTTTTCAAGAGTATTTTATTTTATCTAAAAGTTTAAAAAATATTTATCTCATTTCTAATATCTTCACTTCTTCTTTTATCCAAAAGTTTACAGCCAGCTACACATCTCAGAAATCGTATTTCAGCTGCATCTATGATATTTTCTTCTCTTTTAGTTAAAACCCAAAACTCACTATCATACAACACTCATTTACAAAATTTTAGTTTTGCTTCCTAGCTGTCCACTTCCATTATATACTGAATTTCTACGTGTGACCATATATTTAGTTTTACTGATATTTATTTCCAGAAATTAGGACTGGAAATAAATATCAGTAAAACTAAATATATGGTCACACGTAGAAATTCAGTATATAATGGAAGTGGACAGCTAATGACAAATGAGGGAAATTTTGAGGAAGTGGCTGAATTCAAATACCTAGGAACAATAATCACAAATAGGAATGAGATGCAAAAAGAAATTAAACATAGGCTCAATTCTGGAAATGCATGCTATTATGCATTGCAGAGACTTTTGATGTCCCAACTCCTTTCAAAAAACGTTAAGCTGAAAATATATAAAACTATTATTCTACCAGTTATATTATATGGATCCAAAACCTGGACTCTTACTTTAAGGGAGGAAAGGATATTACGAGTATTTGAGAATAAAGTTCTTAGGAAAATTTTTGGATCAAAGAGAGATGAACAGACAGGTGAATGGAGAAGACTACATAACAATGAACTACATGGTCTTTATAGGAAGCCAGATATAATAAGAACAGTTAAGTCTCGTAGACTGCGATGGGCAGGACATGTTGCGCGTATGGGGAATGAAAGACGTGCATGGAAACTTCTTGTAGGAAAGCCAGAGGGAAAACGCCCAGTTGGTAGACCAAGAATGAGATGGGAGAACAACATTAACTATGATTTGAGGGAAGTAGATTATACAGGGAATGATTGGAAAGCATTAGCTCAGGATAGGGATGTATGGAGAGCTTATGTCCGCGCGGCCATGAACCTTCGGGTTCGATAGTGCCAGTGAGTTAGTTAGTTAGTTTCCTTTCTTGTATTTTTTAATATTCTCTTAATTTTGCCTCATACATAATCAAATTTATTAAGTTTGATAAAAAGTTAATAATTTTTAAAATAGGAGATTTCATAAACCAGGTTTCAACGGGTTTCCTCTCCAGAATTATTTTAGCTCTTATGGTATCTGATCCTTTAAAAGCTAAGATTTTCATTTTACTTATTGATATTTTGAAATTATAATTCTGTGTAATATTATTTAATTGAAAGAGTGATTTCTTACGCGTATATAAGTTCTGTAAAAAACCCTATCCTGAGCTAATATTTTTCATCATCATTTTGATAATTTTCCTCATCATTGAGGGTTTTCTCCAACCAATCTTAGTAATTAACATGCATTAAAATAAATAAATAAATATAAATGACTACGGACTTATAGACAATCAAATTGCAACAAACATTCACAATTTCCCCTTAATTAAAGTTCTCCAACGTTCTCTGCCTTCTGTGTCTTCATCTGTTATACCAAATTTCCACATTGGATTTTGAATGTTGTTCTTCCAAGTTGTTCTTGGTCTTCCTTTTTTGTTCCTTCTTTCAATTTCCATGTATAGACGGCCTTTGGTAGTCTTCCATCCTGCATTCTTCTTACATGACCATACCATTTTAGCATTCTGTGTTCAATCTCATCCATTATATTTCTGCTAATATTTTTAATCATGTTTTTTAACAGGTTACACAATGTTTCACAACATCTTCCTGCGCCAATTTAATCTGCTGTCCTGCCCCTCCACATCTCTCTGTCATTCCAGTCTCCATTATCCAATTTTTTCTCCCTTGCTGCTCAAAACACCATGAACCTATGTTAATTTTGGACGTCCTCTTCTTCTACCAAGTGGCACCCATTCGTAATATTCTTCAAAATTTGTTTTCTGTCATTATTTGACATGACCATACCATTTTAATTGTTTTTTAAATGAAATCCACAACTGTGGTTTGAACATTCATCTTTTGTTTAATTAGGCCTTCACTGTTTCTTATTTTATCTCTTCTGAAAATTCCACTTGTTCGCCTCCAAAAAATCATTTCTGCAGAATCTAATTTACTGTCGTTTCATTCTAAAGTTGTTTGGCATTGTACATTCTTTAAAACGAACAGTATGTTATCCTGATACGTCAATTCCCCACCTGGAGGACTAGGAGATTTTTAGTCAAGGCTCTCTTCTTTTAGACCTTGACAAACCAATGCCTAACTGCAAGGCAGCCTTACCTGTAACACTAGGCAGAGGTCCTCACAGAGTACGATAAGCCGGGCGTGCTGAACCCTGTTTTCTTTTTTAATGAGGTTGTTAATTCTTCTCCTCGACCTTTTACAAACTGGCTTGGGACAGACTTTGGCGTTTTTTATCATTACCTGTATAATTCACCTTTCTCAAATCATGGTAAATGATATTCTTCCATCTCATTCTTGACTTCCGCAGCGTAATGGATAAGGCACTACGGAAGGTCGAGGGTTCGAGTCCCGGTGGGGTCAGAATTTATTAAACTGACACAAACCTTCTGGCTGCACTATGATCCTGGGATCGACTCAGCCTCTAACGGAAATTATTACCAGATGCTTGTTGGAACTTAAAGGCGGCAATCACGCAGGGCTGACAACCCGGCTAACATCAAGTGCCGATTGTCCAGAAAAAGTGAGCGCCTTTACATCCAACTACCCCAAGAGCCTCATGAGGCCTGTAGTAGGGTCATTTTACTTTACCATTCTTGATCTAACTACCGGATACTTTTCCTTTGGTTTTCCAAGTTTCCGTGTCCTCTTCCATACCTCATTCGTTCCACATGCCTTATTCAACACAGTCTTGCCAGACTTATCTGTTGTTAATACATTTGGTTTCTCATTGTTATGTAGTTTTCTCCATCTATCTGTTTGTCTTTCTATTATACATTACATTTACAGATATTAATACAATATATAAATAAACAAATAATAAAATTATATCTTAGTGTTTGTAAGCAACCGAACCTGAAATACATACAATTGTTGAGGTGAGCAAGTATTTACGCATTAAAAAATATACTATGACATACATAAAATATTTGGTAAATTTATTTGGCATCCCTGAATGAAGGCAAGTAACTAACTCACAGGTACTATCAAACTCGTAGGTTCATGATCACGCGGACATAAGCTCTCCATACATCCCTATCCTGAGATTATGTTGTCTAATCATTCCCTGTATAATCTACTTCCCTCATATCATAGTTAATGTTATTCTCCCACCTCATTCTTGGTATACCAACTGGCGTTTTCCCTCTGGTTTTCCTACAAGAAACTATCATACATATATTTCATTCCCCATTCGTGCCACATGTTCTGCCCATCGCAGTCTACGAGACTTAACTGTTCTAATTATATCTGACTTCCTATAAAGACCATGTAGTTCACTGTTATGTAGTCTTCTCCATTCACTTGTCTGTTGACCTCTCTTTGGTCCAAATATTTTCCTAAGAACTTTATTCTCAAAGACTCGTAATCTCCTTTCCTCCTTTAAAGTAAGAGTCCATATTTCGCATCGGTATAATATAACTGGCACAATAGGGCTATTGCAAAAATAATAATAAAAATTATAGCTTCAATAAGTCAATAATTTAATGTAAAATGTAAAGGTATAAAAAAAATAATGAAAAAGTAAGGTTTCAATTTCGATACTAATTATATAACTTACTGTTCCAAATTCTGCACACATATTTACTAAGTTATTTAACAACACGTTTTCAAAATGTATCGGCTCATCACAATTTAGGAACAAGATCACAAGACTCTTCTTTACTTTTGATACCTCAGCACAGGACATGTCTGTACTCTGAATCTTACACAATATCTATGGCTAGAG
Organism: Diploptera punctata; assembly: GCA_030220185.1. Taxonomy (NCBI): domain Eukaryota; kingdom Metazoa; phylum Arthropoda; class Insecta; order Blattodea; family Blaberidae; genus Diploptera; species Diploptera punctata. The sequence continues at coordinate 975,943 of JASPKZ010009813.1, read as the reverse complement.
CAATGGAACTCACTTCCCAGTCATGTCAGGGACAGTCAATCGCTATCATTATTTAAATACAAATTAACTGATATCTTAAGTTCGACACAATGAAAACATTAACTGCATAACAACTATATAGAGCGTTCCATTAATAACCATCTAGGAAGCAACTTACTTTATTTTATATAATTTTAATTTTATTACATTCTATGTTTTTTTTTAGTATTAGCTAGTGTTAGATCACATCATCATTGTATTTTGTTTAGTCTGTATTTTAATATCTTAAAATTGTAATATGTTTGTAATTTTTGTATAATTTTACTATTCGCTGGTTGAGTGGAAGAGAAGGCCTTATGGCCTTAACTCAGCCAGCTAAAATAAAGCATTATTATTATTATTATTATTATTATTATTATTATTATTATTATTATTATTATTATTATTATTATTATTATTATTATTATTATTATCTTACTTATATATAAATTTCCTTGAGTGAACGTTCATAGTGAACTTCAGTGACAAAGCTGTGGATCTCAAGGAATTATATTTTCATTGCCAGACCTGTGTTTGACAACACATTGAATCGTAAGGTGTGCATGACAGAGATTGGTCGTCACATTGGTCTGAAAAAATGTTTGACCCTGACCTACGGAATTCATAACTCTTGCTAGTGTGAATAATGCATTCATAATCGAGCAATTATAGAGAAGGTAACTAAGGCGTTCCGATATTGTTTCTCCCATGGTCATTTCATAACTTGAATATTCTGGCAACCGGACTCCCAGGGCGCTCGGTTTTGTAAAAATAACTAACTCACTGGCTCTATCGAACCCGTAGGTTCATGGCAGCGCGGACATAAACTCTCCATACATCCCTAACGCTAATGTTTTCTGATCATCCCTGCATAATCTACTTCCCTCAAATAATGGATAATGTTATTCTCCCACCCCATTCTTGGTCTACCAATTGGGCGTTTTCCCTTTGGTTTTCCTACAAGAATCTTCCATTCACCTTTTTCATCCCCCATTTGTGCCACATGTCCTACTCTTCGCAGTCTATGAGACTTAACTGTTCCTAATATAGGCCTATCTTGCTTCCTATACACATCATGTAGCTCACTATTATGTAGTTTTCTCCATTCATTTGTCTGTTCATTTCGTTTTGGCCCAAACATTTTCCTAACAACTTTATTCTCAAATACTCATAATTTCCTTTTCTCCCTTAAAGTAAGAGTCCACGTTTTGCATCCATATACTATAACTAACAGAATAACTGTTTTATATATTTTCAGTTTATCGGTTTTTGAAAGGAGTTGGGACAACAAGATACCCTGTAATGCATAATAGCATGCATTTCCAGAATTGAACCTTGTTTAATTTCTTTGTGCATAACATTCCTATTTGTAATTATTGTTCCTAGATACTTGAAATCAGTAATTTCTTCAAAATTTCCTTCATTATTCATTAGTGGTCCAATTTAATTATATAACGAATTTCTATGTGTGACCATATATTTAGTTTTATTAATGTTTACTTCCAGTCCCAATTTCTTAGTGTTACTCAATAGCGTGTGCGTGTTGTCCTTTAGTATCTCCTCGTTATCGTTCAATAATATTACATGACCAGCATAAACTAACAGCCTATTAATACCATTGAGTTGCAAGCCTTCTTCATTCTCCAAAGAGTTGATGGCATGCTTTAACACAAAATTGAGTAGTAGGAGAGATAGTGCATCTCCTTGCTTCAAGGATATGGACTGTCAAGAGCACATACGGCTTGCTGCTCATGCGACCCATATTGCAAATACCATTGTATGTACATTACTTTTAGTCTAATAAAGTCATATTATATCATCATCATCATCATCATCATCCGGTATCTTGACATCTTCTGGGAACCAAACGCCTTCCTCTCTGTTCATCCATTGATCCATTGATATTCATCTGATATAGCCTATATATATATATATATATATATATATATATATATATATATATATATATATATCCATGCTATGCTTGCAGCTTTACTAGGTGTGGTAGCTTCCCGTTGCTTTCCACACAGGTGAAGGATGATGGTAATGATAATGATGATGATGGTGATGATGCCCATATGATTTCGGGGACCGTTTGGGCCTTAACGTTTTCCTGACATTTACCTTACAGGCGAGGAAAAACCCCGATAAAAACCTCACCCAGAAAAACTGCCCCGACCGGGGATCAAACCCGGGCCCGCTGCGTGACAAGGCAGCACGCTACCTCGAGACCACCGCGGTGGTCATATATATATATATATATATATATATATATATATATATATATATATATAAATAAGAAAAATAAATGCCTGAACTGATATTTGAACCCAAAACATCTTTAGGCCCCTATATGTTAGCGCGCTTCCACCTGCGCCACTCTGATTCCCAGCCCAAAGATTTAAAGGGACCCGGAACGTCCTATACTTATAATGCTAGATGTAAGGAACATTTTCTCCTGAACTATTAATCCTATCAAGTTGAAATGTTTACAATGGAAAGGTTCGTATATTTAGAGTCTTCTATCATAAGGATTTATATAGATATGTATTTATATCAAAAATATTTTTTTTTCTTTACAAATATTTTCTTTCAGTCTTTTACACTGTATTTTGTAACCTAAATTCTTTAATTACTGAGCTATCACAACATCAATATGATAAAAATTGTATATGAACACTATATTGAAGCCCTGAAAATTTTAGGTCTCTAGCTTTAATAGTTTAGAAGAAAATGTTCTTTATATATTGAAAAAAATGAATGCTACCTATGGGAGAGAATTGACGGCTCACGCCCACATTTTAAAGGGACGGGGAATATTTAAAACAAATAATAAACACACTTAGAAACAAGATACAGGCAAGATAATTATACCATATTAAAGAGGATTCTTTGTAGTATATTAATTGATAAAAAATGAAAATGCATTTTTTCATTACATCTGGCCTTCTGGGTCCCCTTAATTTTTCTTCCTAATATATAATTCCCACAGACGATTATATATAATTCTCAAATCAAATCACGAGAGGGAGCGGGATATTGGTCGAACTTCATGGTCTCTTTCGGTTTCTATTAGGAAGGATCAATGAAGCTATGTATTGTTTTTATATTTTCATGAGAACAATGTTAATAGCATCGTTCCTTGGGAATTCACTAAAAAAAAAAAGGAATAATAAAAATCCTTGTAAAGATATGAAAATGATGGACCAGTGTATTGGAATATCCGATTATGCAAATGGATCGAAGTAATTTCAATGTAAATTATACACTTGGAGTAAATGAAGAGGTGGTAATACAAGTACTATTTTATCGGAAAGTGAAACACATCCTCACGTGATTACACCTCAGAACATAAAAACCTTACTTGACGCACAAACTACGAAGGTTAAACGTAACATGATCTAGTAAATAGGTCGTTCTTGAACGGTTCTGCAGCCAATAAGTTCAAAAATTGTTATAATCAATTAGTAATTAAAACCGATGTAATGATAGGTTTTGGATGTGAGGTCTATTTTAACTTCGCAATGTATATGATGTGTACTTTTAACAAGACACCTGCAGCTTTCCACATATGTAGCGAACCAGTCACGTTTATAAAGTCTTTTAATATGAGTGTAACAGTTAATACACTGCCCACTCCTCACGACAAAACTGACCAGTCCACCCGATCAGTGGCGAAGTGTCAAGGAACACAGCATTTTTTTTTATCGTTCACCTCTTTTTTTTTTTTCCTCCTCTATTACTTGGTCTGCGCCGTAACCGAGTGGTTAAGGCACAATGCCTTGGCGCAGAGCTACGGGACTTCCCCATGGAGGAAGAAATATTTTCATGGAATTTCGGCCAGTATGGGACCGGTGCCCATGCCTTGTCGCAGAGACTGCAGCGTGTTCATAATGCTTGCATTCGATTCATTTTCAATATCCGCCGTTATGACCATATTTCCGAACACTTTAATAACCTCTCTTGGCTCCGTCTTACTGACAGACGTAAATTGCACTCTCTTTCGCTACTTTTCAAGCTTCTGAATTCCTACATTCCTACTTACCTGGCGTCCAGATTTGAGAAGTTATCCTCCTACCACAATATTGACACTAGGTCACAAGATAGCAGTCTGCTAACAATTCCTCTTCATAGCACTTCCTCCTATTCTACTTCCTTCACAGTAGCCTCCGCCCGCTCCTGGAATCTCCTTCCTCAAGATATCAGGGGTTGCCGCACACTTGGCACCTTTAAGTCACGCTTATACAGTTACCTGTTGTCTAATAATTAATTTTTCTCTATTTATTTAATTTTATACTATGTCATTAATCTTTTCCTCGTTTTTTTTATATATCTTGTACATATTATATATTTAATTCGTTAAATTTAGAGTAAATCAAAATACATTATAAATATTAATTGTTATTGTATTCATAACTTGTAATCGTTTATATACCTATATATATATATTGTAATTTAGATTTAAGACTTTTCTTTTGTATTTTGTTTAAACCCGGTTGAGTGGTAGACAAGGCCTTAAGGCCTTAACTCTGCCAGGTAAAATAAAGCTATTATTATTATTATTATTATTATTATTATTATTATTATTATTATTATTATTATTATTATTATTATTATTATCCAGCATCGTGAGGCATTTGGGTAGCTACAATAAGTAGCGATTCCAGGTTGAGAAGAGCAGCTATAACGGTTGGGGGACCCGGCATGCTGACCACATGTCACCCCTACACTGGCTTATGATCGTCTACCTCTGTTATTAACACATATGGACGTGAGACCAGCAGCCGGCTGGTAGGCCAAGGGCCTTCTAGGCCTGTCGCGCTTGGAGATTTTTAATTACTTGGTCTTCTGTTGATCTTGTAGACTTATGATTATAGAATATTTGATAAATTATTGGATTGCAATAACTTTATTCTCATTTTCTTCCAGTTTTAAGGAATTGCACGCGGCACATACTGGTAGTTATTATAATAATTTTATACTCATGATTAATATTTTCATTACGACAGACAGGGGGCACGCCGTAGCGTAGTGGTTAAGGCACTGAGCTACAAGCCGGAGGGTCGAGGGTTCAAGTCCCGTTGGGGTCAGGATTTTTAAACTGACCCAAACCCTCTGGCGGCACTATGGCCCTGGGGTCGACTCAGCCTCTAACGGAAATGAGTACCAGACGCTTGTTCTGGGGGTAAAGGCGGCCGTCACGCAGGGCTGACAACCCGGCTGACATAAAGGGTCGATTGTCTAGAAAAAGTGGGAGCCTTAACCTCCTACTACCCCAAGGGCCTCCGGGCCTGTTGTGGGATCACTTTACTTTTGGAGAAGACTACATAACAGTGAACTACATGGTCTTTATAGGAAGCCAGATATAATAAGAACAGTTAAGTCCCGTAGACTGCGATGGGCAGGACATGTTGCGCGTATGGGGAATGAAAGACGTGCATGGAAACTTCTTGTAGGAAAGCCAGAAGAAAAACGCCCAGTTGGTAGACCAAGAATGAGGTGGGAGAACAACATTAACTATGATTTGAGGGAAGTAGATTATACAGGGAATGATTGGAAAGCATTAGCTCAGGATAGGGATGTATGGAGAGCTTATGTCCGCGCGGTCATGAACCTACGGGTTCGATAGTGCCAGTGAGTAAGTAAGTAAGTAAGTATTACGACAGACAACCAAGATTTTGCAGTTACGGGAGAAGCCTCCTGAACCTCTTCGGACTTCGGAAATAAGTTCCAGTTGTAATGTAAACAAACCAGGAGTATGACTGTATTTTTATTGTCGAATAATAGTTTTACCTTTAAGCATGTAAGAAAATATAGTTCTCTCTCTAACACTTGAAATAAAATAAATAAAAATAATTAAAATATGTATTATCTAGTATATGTATATATAGGCCTACGTTATATAGGAAAATCTTAGAATACATAGGCCTATTATAATTTTAATAGATAAGAAAGTATTGTTTTATTATTACGCATGCGCAATGCGGCATATGTTAGAATTTCAGTTGTTATAATGGCCGCTTCTGTATAATTACAAAGCATTGGGGGGGGGGAAATTGAAAAGCGGAGAGAAACATATTTTATTGAAAGATTAAAAAAAAGTTACTGCAAAAAATCCTACATTAGCTATTAAGGAAGTGGTGAAAATAAAGCAGAATTTATAGGTGAATAAGCATGGGGAAATGTTCCTGCTCATAATGAATGTATAAATAAAGAATATTTATCGACATCAAGGAAAAGCGTATACATCTAATTAGGTTAGTCCATATATATTTTTTTGCCATAAATAAATAAGAAATGGGAGAAGTTCCTAATTATTGGTACCATCTTACCTTGTAGGCCTATTCAGTCCCAATTCCCTTAATATACGATGTTGCCTAAGAACAATGTTTCAATACACAATTTAGTCAATTGGCGGGTAAAGGTAGCACCACGGTTTCCCAAATAGACGGTTTCGGTGGAGTAATACCTTATACAAGTTTGTTTACAGTAAAACTGGAACATATCTCGGAATTCATATAACATGTTTGCTTCTCGTTTGAAGATCGCGGGCACAAACGCGGCCTGGATCTTATGTATTTTAAAAATAATGAGAATGGTCTCCTTCGGATTAAAAGTAATATCCCCTGTGTCGTAAATTTATGGCGCGTAAAAGAACTTAACCTGAAGTAATATATGAGCAAAATTTGTCGACCTTTCAAAATCAGCTTTAAATTGCTTCGGTAATGAGCTGAGTTGTTAAAGATAATCTTTAAGAAAACATTACTACTATTTGTCTTCTTTTTTATACCACATCTTTTTCTTTTTATATGGTTATTTTCATATATTGTTCTTCTTCTAATCCTTCCATGTCTACTGTTTCTCCTCCTCTTTCCATTTTAAGCGAAATCCGAATTAAGGTTATTCTCATGAAAATATCTTGTATTTTTTTTAAATATTCAGTTAATGATAAATGAGGGACATTTTGAAAAAAGGCTGAATTAAAACGATAATTACAAACAGGAATGACGTAGAGAAATAAATTAAACATAGACTCAATTCTAAGAAAAAGTTGAGTTTAAAATACGCTAAAACTACCATTCTCCCAGTTATATATTTGCAAAATATGGGCTCTTACTTTTAGGGAGGAGAAAAATACGAGTATTTGAAAATATAGTTCATAGGAAAATTTGTGAACCAACAAAAATCTGTTTTTAAATGACTATTTAACTCATGCTCCAAATGACAGTCAATGACCATTCACAATTAAATGAATTTTGATTTACAACCAATCACAGTCTTTATCACTTTCATTTTATCGCTTTCATTTAATCAAGCGGCTTCCAGATTGTATATATAGTGCATGAATGTTACCAGATTCTGCTTGCGAGATATAACAGAAAAAGCATTCGTAGCAATTGTTTATACCACAAAAAAAATCACTGTTTGCACTTTCTTAATAGTATTATTTCTCAAGAATTAAGGTTGCATAAAAATATAATTCACATATTTACAACATAGAACATCAGAAATTAATTAACAACCTGTAATGATGTTTCATTTTTCCTCCACTAGGTGCATTCCTATAATGTTGCGATTCTATTTGGCAATAAATATGATATGGATGCAGTGATGAACAAACGAAACATAACGTTTCTAATTTGTTTTCAAGCATCGCCGTTTGCATTAAATATATAACCAACTAGCTCACTGACTCAATCGAACCCGGAGGTTTATAGTCGCGCGGACATAAGCTCTCCATACATCCCTATCCCGAGCTAATGTTTTCCAATCATCCCCTGAATAATCTACTCTCCCTCAAATCATATTTAATGTAATTCTCCCACTTCGTTCTTGGTCTACCAACTGGGCGTTTACCCCTTTGGTTTTCCTACAAGAAGCTTCCATGCACGTCTTTCATTCCCCATTCGTACCACATGTCCTGCCCGTCACAGTCTACGAGACTTAACTGTTCTCATTATATCTGGTTTCCTATGAAGACCATGTAGTTCACTGTTAAGTAGTCTTCTCCATTCACCTGTCTGTTGATCTCTCTTTGGTCCAAAAATTTTCCTAAGAACTTTATTCTCAAAAACTCGTAATCTCTTTTCCTCCCTTCAAGTAAGAGTCCATGTTTCGCACCCATATAATGTAACTGGTAGAATAAGAGTTTTACATATTTTCAGTTTAACGTTATTTGTAAGGAGTTGGGACATCAAGAGTCTCTGCAATGCATAATAGCACGCATTTCCAGAATTGAGCTTATGTTTAATTTCTTTATGCATCTCATTCCTATTTGTGATTATTGTTCCTAGGTGTTTTAATTCTGCCACCTCCTCAAAATTTCCCTCATTTGTCATTAGCTGTCCGTTTCCAAAATATATAAATATTTTAAATAACTATATTTAAATAATGATTTGTGAGTAAACAACTTAATTTTACTCGTTAAATTGTCCTAACAAATGTCACTCTTGATTTCCAAATTCTCTAGAAAAATTCACTCCTCACTTCGTGAGTCGTGAATTTATCGATAATTTGAAAATCACTCGTAGCATTACTTATGATAACCAGTACATGCAATCCTCTGTACCGGATAATCGCAATTGTACCAGTATTGCATTCAGCATCAGTAAATGCAGACCTATCCCCTGCTCCTGAGTGGCAAACAAGGCCTTAAGGCATTAACTCTACCAGGTAAAATAAAAAAACTAATGATAGGACTAGTCCCGAAAGGCCTGCATCATCATCACCATCATTCATGCAAGTATTAGGCCGTGTCGCCTGTTACGGTCTCAAAGAGGGAATTTTACATCCAGCGCTTTTTTGGACGTCCCAGCGATCTTTTGCCTGCAAGGGCAGTAACGAAGTATGGCTTTTGGAATTCTATGAGACGGCATTCGTTGAAGATGGGCTTTCCAGTTGTTCTGGTAGTTTTGTATATGGTGAAGGACGGGTTCTACATCCAACTCTTCCACAATTTCCTCATTTATTTTATGATCCCACATGACCTGAAAAGAATTAATGTATAGAAGTTGAAGTGATGGACCTATTAGGTAACCATTTTATAATTTAATATCATAATTATAATTTTTAACCTTTGGCACAATAACATAGTGTTTTAAAATGACTTTTAAGAGTGAAAACGCTATTGTGTAGAAAGAGAGAAGTAAGCATTTTTGCTGCTTAGATAACATTTCGCCACTGGAACAAACTTCAGTTATTGTTCCTAACACCATATCGATCCATACTTTTACATAATTATTTTAATTATTATTTTCTCTCACTACTCTCCATTGCCTTAAAGCGCAAGTTTGTTTGTGATTGTGTAGAATGGTAGGGACCTAATTTTAATCTGTGTTAATCTTGTTGTATTGTTACTTCTCGTGCTCCCTTAGGCTCGGCAGTACGACTCCAACAGATCTGAAAGACCGATTCCAAAGGCTCTCGGCTAGATAGCTGTTTGGCCACTACGACTGGACAGGTTGAACTATGGCGAGGTGTAGGTCACTCACTTTCATTTGTTTTCTAAACTATCAGCCTATCACGTGCTATTAAAATAATTAAGTACAGGTGAAATTAATAAAAATAGAGTTTCTCACTCCGGAACTGTTTACATAAAGCTAATCCGTCAGCAAATCTAATTTATGATCCGATTATACTGTTTTGTGGAATATAAATTCTTATAAAATGCAATATTTGTGAAAAATTCTACATAGGCAAAACAACAAGAAACTTTAACACACAATATTCGAAACATTTCAAAAATTGTATTAATAACGAAGAAAAATCAAGTTTTGCCAAACACATACTAGAAGCAGGCCATCGATTTGAAAAAATCGATAACTCTTTGTCAATACTACACAGAGAGTATAATGACAACAACAGGATCAGCATCCTTGAAAACATAGAGATTCTAAAAGAACATACCCGCATACTTATATCCTCCTATTCTACTTCCTTCACAGTAGCCTCTGCCCGCTCCTGGAATCTTCTTCCTCGAGATATCAGGGGTTGCCCCACACTTGGTACCTTTAAGTCACGCTTATACAGTTACCTGTTGTCTAATAATTAATTTTTCTCTATTTATTTAATTTTATACTATGTCATTAATCTTTTCCTCGTTTTTTATATATATTGTACATATTATATATTTAATTCGTTAAATTTAGAGTAAATCAAAATACATTATAAATATTAATTGTATTGTATTCATAACTTGTAATCGTTTATATATATATTGTAATTTAGATTTAAGACTATTTTTTTGTTTGTATTTTTTTAACCTGGTTGAGTGGTAGACAAGGCCTTAAGGCCTTAACTCTGCCAGGTAAAATAAAGCTATTATTATTATTATTATTATTATTATTATTATTATTATTATTATTATTATTATTATTATTATATCCGTTATACAACCTATACAACACCATCAGTTCCAGTTAAAATTCAGAAGATGAAACATTGTTTTCGAAAGGCCTCCATATTGGAATAACTTGAAGAAGTTTCATAATTTAGTTAAGGACGACTGACTTACCAGGTAATTTTTTATAGTTAACATCTTATTACATAACCTCAACGGTGCTTTAATATGAATTTCAAAAGTGTTGATATCCTTCTTTTGTTAACGCTTCTTTTTTATCGTGTTTTCAAATATGTATTCGGAATTTCTCCAGCACCCACAGTTTTTTATTTCAATTTCAATTAATAGATTTAAATAATTATCTTTTAATAAACGTTTTTTCGTCCATTTGTCCATTGTAAAATAAAACCAAATTAGCTAACTCAGGAGATTTCAGCTATGGAAAAGAGATATCAAAGCAAATGGAATCCTAATATGCTGGCCGATTATTGTTGGACCATCAAGAGGGATGCTCCACAGGCGAAATATAGCAGAAAATCATCATTTCTTACTTTCTAGGTGAGTCTGAATGTTCGAATATAGTGTAGGTGTAGTTGAACGATGCTAGACGAAAATATTAAAGTGTTGAAATTGTTGAAATTGTAATAAATGCCAGTCTCTCGGACAACCTTGCGTGATGGAGAAAAACCAATTATCATATTTGAATTCAGGACAAAAAATACTATCAGAATCACATATTTTTCTTTCTGAGACAAAACAAAAAAAAGTTATTTTTTTGTTTCCCAGTGTTATTATTTAAATATCGGGATTCAGCAAAACTCCATTTATAATGGATTAATTTCACTGATTTATTGAGAATACCTTCCTAGTTTTATTTGAATATTATATGCTTATTTTATTTACGAAAACTCGCAAATTCCGATTTTAAATTTTCGTTTCAGGTGAAATCCTACTCCTAATAGTCCGATTTTTCTGGTTAACGAACTCAAACATACTCTTTTTTAATTAATTGACATACGCCGAAGTAGTTTTCGAAAATTGCGGCGCTAGAGCGTTAGCATATATGTATACACACACACACACACCACACACACACACACATATATATATATATATATATATATATATTACATACCGGTAGTCATTTTCCTTGTCAACTACTTATTTATTCCAGAGAAGCGTTGTGATGTAGGAAAACCGTCTCAAAAATCTGTCGTTTTTAACTGCAAGGCATTAAAATCCAGCGCCTTAAATTATAGGGAAGTAATACAACTCATGAATTGGTAGATTGGATAACTCTCAATACCTGTCGTCCGCGCTGAGTTTCGTCTCAGTTCACTCAATTCTTACTCATCCACTGCTTCGTACAGTGGTTGCCATTTCTGGATTCTAACTTCGACTTCTGTACCTTGCAGTTAAAAATGGCAGTTAATTTTTGGACACGGCCTTGGTATAACACATCGCTTCTCTGAGAGAAATTTCAAGGTAGGTTTCGGCATGTAGTTCCCTTGTACTGTAGGTAGAATCGATAAACATTTTTTTAAAAATGTTTTCATGGGAACAAAGTCATTAGCTTCATTCCTTGGTAAAATGAGTATTTAATACCGTTAATTTTTTTGACTGCTTATGTGTTTTTAAAATATTTTGTCTAAATTTAAAAATGTAAACTTTTATATTTACCGATATTTTATTAAAATGAAATTAATTTGTTATATTAGAAACTGGACAGTACGTTATCACAAGATGAGAAAGAAAGAGGGGCATGGAAACATCTGAAGGAAGACAGGAGAGAAAGTGCATATTAGGTAGGCTGAGAAATAAATAGTAGAAAATTATCATGATTTGAGGAATGTGATTTATATATAGAATATTTGGTAAATATTAGCTCAGGATAGAGATGATTTCAAATCTTATGTCGGCGCGAAAATGAACCTTTCAGTTCAATAGTGTAGTGAGTTACTTATTAAAAAGTGGGAAATGACCTTTGCAGTGATTTAAAAAGTAGGTTTAATTTTTTTTTCAAAGCCAGGACGGCAACAACATAATTGCAATTTTTCTATTAAAATAAATTACAGTAAGAGATCGGTAAATATATCCGGGTTTTGAACTGGAATACCCCGAGCAGAAGAATTTTTATTTTTCAGTTTACGTTCAATTAGAATCACTCAAGGGAGAAAACCATGTAAAAAGGAACGATTTTGACTGATAATAACATTCGGTGTTATTTCTGTAAAGCTACTAATAAAATGTGAAATTGATGATCTTGTAAAATTGTTCTCACACGGTTAAATTCCGAATTGCTTCCGTGATGTACATTTTCAAATATACCTCAGTTATTATATACGTATTTACCAATTAGGCTGCTGACATACACATTTTTTATGTTAAAAGTAATATTTAATGTTGAGTTCTGGTCTTTATTACTGAAGTTTCTATAATGACGATAATATATTACTCATTAAAGTACCATATAAAAGTATTAAAATTTATTCCATGCTTTGTATTCTCTCTCTTAACAAAGACATTTAAAATTGTCAGATAATATTCATAACAAATATACCTATAATATTTGAGACTTTATTACTAATAAAATATGTTGCAATATAACTTACCTCCGGTGGTAGAAGATAGCGATTTAACATTCCAAGAGAAGAAAGTGTGTAAAACATTTTTATAATGTATTTATTCAAACTTTAATAGCTTTAAATAAGGATGATTATATCTCTAAAACTGTAGATTTTCTAAATTGAGATAATTTTCAAATTATTGATAAAGACCCAACAGAGGAATATCAAAAAGAAATTATAAATATTTATAAAAATAGTATAATTTTTAATAACTTTTTTGAATACTCTATAATACAAATGAATCCCCAACCACCCAAACTGTACTCCCTAGTTAAATTACATAAGGAAAATTATCCTATTAGACCAGTAGTATCCTTTATAAGTTCTCCATCATACAAAATGTCTAAAAAGCTAATAAATATAATTTCATCTAATACCAAGTTCAATCCAATTTACAGTATAAAAACTCTATTGAATTAATTGACAATATAAAGAACATTGATTTGCCTAATAACTTAATTTTAGTTTCTTTTGATGTAAAGAATCTGTTTCCCAGTATACCTACTATTGATGTAATAGAGATTATAATAGAATGTTACTAACTAATAAAGTGAATGGTTTTGTAGTTGAAGAAATATTACACACTCTTAAAACATGCTTACATCAAAATTACTTTGAATTTAATAACAAATTGTACATAGCTAAAGATGGTTTGATTATGGGTGATCCGTTGAGCCCTCTTTGGCGAGATTTTTATGGATGACTTAGAACAAACCATACATAAGAATTTATTAGCTAGAAATGTTCTATTTTGGTATCGTTATGTAGATTATGTCATAGCAGGCTTCACAGGAACCAAAAGACAATTGAATTCCTTTTTTAAATTTTATTAATAACATTCACAGAAGTATTAATTTCACAATGGAATTAGAAACAAATAATAGTATAAATTTCTTGGATTTATCAATAAAACACATTGATAATAAGTTTGAGTTTGGTATCTTTCACAAACCATCTCATACTGATACCACTATCCATAGTTCTTGTTCTTCTCTTCACCCATATGCTCATAAGATGGCAGCCTTTAATAGTTACATTCATAGACTTTTAAATATCCCTCTTTCACCCTTGGAATATAATAATGAATTGAATATTATTAAACAATTGGCTGTTAATAATGGCTACGACCCTGAAATTATAGAATGTTTAATTAAGAAGGTTCATTACAAAAAAGCAATTAACAAAGTTTTTCCTTTACCCAAAGAAAACATAAAGAAATACCGTATATCGTAATGTAATACATAGGCCCACTTTCAAATAAAATATCTAAACACTTTAAAAAGTTGAACATTAATGTGGCATTTAAAACTAATAAAACTCTACAAAATATAATAAAAAACAATAAAACCAAAACAAAAAAAGAAAAATTATCAGGTGTATATAAATTGAAGTGTGGCACATGTGACAATGTCTATATAGGACAAACTGGTAGACGTTTTATCTCTCGGATAAAGGAACACATGAGAGCATATAACAGAAATTTAGAAAATTCAAAATATGCTAACCACCTATTCCAATTTAATCATTGTTTCGATCCAAATTTTGAAATTTTACATATTTGTGATAAGGGTAAGAAATTAGATCTTTTGGAGGCTGTAGAAATTAATAAATTTAAAAGTAGTAAAAAACTGTTAAATTCTCAACTTGATTTGAATGAATCCCCTTTGTTAAATTTAAAAATTTAAATAAATATTGTTTTGTATTGTTGCTTAGATCAGTTGGAACACAATTCATAATTTGTTAACATGTCTGAAGAAGGTACAGTGTACCGAAACAGCTGTCACTGAATTATATAATAAATATGAAAATCAAATAAAACTACGTTTTATTTTTATTGAATTAAAAATATGGATTTTCATCAAGTAAACACCAACTCAATTGATTATTATGCGCATATAGTTTTTTGTTAACTTCCTTAGATATTCAAATTTGCTTTTCCTGAAACGCCCCATTTATGAAAAACTCCTAAGTAATTGTGAAATATGAAAGATACTTACTGTCCTCTGTGAGTTTAACCTGTATAACTTGTACTATTACACAGTATGTTATAACTCTATAATTTTAGATTTTTTTATTTACTATAAGAATATTTAGTCTGCTGTAAATCCTTCGAACAGACAGTTGAGACACATGACAATGAAAATAAATTAGAAACATATTAACTCTAGGTTACAACTAGTTTTAATTTCATATTTTTTATTTTACTGTCAGAATCATTAAACTGCTGTAAATGCTTTAAATAGATGCATGAAAAGCAGAAAAGTAGAAACATCTTCTTCTTCACTTCCTGGTTTAGGCAAGAGTTGCCTGTTCCGTCTTCACTAATAGATCTAAGACCATCTCTTCCGAGGACGTCCGACATCTCTTTTTCCTCTTGGAAAATAATGGAAGATTTTATTTGGTAATCTTCTTTCTCATTCTTTCTACATGTTCTTTCCACTGTATCTCGTTGTTAAATATCTTTTCTTTTATGGAGTAGATCTGCAGTTCTTCACGGATATCCTCGTTTCTTATCTGGTCCATTCTAGTGCAGCCTTTTACTCTTCTTAAAAATTTCAGCTCGGCTGCTTGGATTTTACTTTCTTGTTTGGTAGTGGTAATCCAAGATTCACTCCCATACAAAAGGACTGGGACAGCCATTGTTTTATAAAATTTTAATTTTGTTTGTTTATGGGCTTTATTATTCAATGTTCTATTTATTGTACCACAAATAGCTTGAAACTGATGTGTTTTGTGTTCAATATCTTTATCATACCCATAGCTGATGTCACATCCTAAATATTTAAAGTGGGATACTTGTTCAATAATTTCGTCTCTACTATTTTTGCATGCAGAGTATTTCTTCCACAAAAGTAGAAACATATTAGATAAAAAAAGCAGGCCCTATTTATCATGGAATCGTCAAGTAAAAGACTGAGTTTGAAAAAATTATTCAGCACATAAACAAAACATTCCTAAAGTAAAGTGAGAAACATGCGGAAAAAAAAGTCCTTGAAAAATTAATGTTTAGATGAAGGGTCCAAATCTTGAATGTATTATCAACCACAACTGGTAGATTGATTCCACAGTGATAGGCATTGTATTTATTTACTTACTCACTGGCACTATCGAACCCGTAGGTTCACGGCTGCGAGGACATAAGCTCTCCATACATCCCTATCCTGAGCTAATGCTTTCCAATCATTCCCTGTATAATCTACTTCCCTCAAATCATAGGTAATGTTATTCTCCCAAAAATTCGTAATTTTATCGAGCAATGTAAATAAATATACAAACTTAATTGGTTTATCTATTGAAGTTTTAGTGCATTTAAGGAATAGTGTAATGCATCACTTTTCGAAATTCCTTTTAAAGTCGTATTAATTACCGTTTATCTGGTGTTCAGTCATCGTTGACACTAATCTTTTTAACACTTCGATGTTAGATTCATTAAATGTGTTCATGTGATTACGTAAAACAAGTTCCTTAATATCTGTTTACGAGCGCCTTGTTAGTGTTGTGCTTCTCTGCCGTTACTTTCTATCACAGCTCTTATCACCAAGTTTCTTTAAATTATTCTCTTGTTAGCATGGATGGAAACGCGGAATCGAGCTTCGGACTCCCATGTTCAACGTGACTTGTATTTCTGATGTCAGATGAAATTTTGCACCTGCTTCATTGTGCAAGGATGTTGTGGTAATTGGATCAGAAACACCTTAGTAAAACGATGAGTCTCTTCCATCGATTGTTAGTTTTAAAGCCCTTCGGGATTACAAAACCAATCAATCGAAACAAAAGATGAGAAAACGACGATAAAATCAAGATAAAGCAAAATATCCAACGCTTTTAAACTAGATCTACATGTCCTGTTGAATGGATAGCAATCGGTTTACGTGCCATCGAATGTAGCTACTGGGGTCGGAATTCCTGCAATTACTCTCTGCTTTCTCTTTCAAGAGATCTTTGCTTGATAGGGGTATCTCGTTACTTTGGAGCTGCCCGTATTTCGCGCTTAAATATCTTATATATTTATTTCCTCGCAAACTTAATTTATAACGTGTACAACATATTTTACATTCACATGACGCTCCATGCCAAATTGGCAGATTTGTACTTGCAGAAATTTAAGGGGCTATATGAACTTTTGTTTATTTAAGTTATTCTATAATATAGAAATATTTTATTTATGGATAGTAGCGGAGAGTAACATACAACCTTCTGCTGAGGATAGGACTGATCCCGAAATGTTAACAATATTTTAATCATTCAACGGTGAGACTGAATAAAATGTACATCATTTTTATAATTTTATACTACCACTTTTAAGTCCATCGATGTGGTCTCCTTGTCAGGCAGCGGGCTCCAGTTCGATCCCCGGTCGGGACAAGTTTCCTCACATGTAAGACAAATGTCAGGGTACTTTAAGGCCCAAACTGTACCCGAACATCATCTGGCCATCATTATCATCATTAACATATTCATGAAGTTTGGATTAAGGCCTCTCCTGGGTCATCAATACCATCATCATCACCTATCATATATCATCGGGGCAGCGTACCTCCGTCTTCCAGGCGACCCAACCTCAGACGTAAGTTACAGTAACGCCATGCCAGGAGAGAATATCAGAATGTCGAAATAACAACGTGGTGGGATTGAATAAAAAATACAATTTTATATAATTTAATTTCTGACTACAAATATTAAATACTGGGTTTCATTTTCCGCTTATAATTGAATATTTTAAAAGGAAGGAATATAACGCTGAACAACAAAAAATAAACTTTTTTTTTGTCTCAGAAAGAACAATATGTGATTCTGATAGTATTTTTTCTCCTGAAATCAAATATGATATCGGTTTTTGTCCATCACGCAAGATTTCCGAGAGACAGGAATTTATTTCAAACAATTTAATATTTTCTACATTCGTAACTAAACAATATTCGAACATTCGGACTCACCTAGAAAGTAAGAAATTACGATTTCCTGCTATATTTCGCCTGTGGAGCATCCCTCTTGATGGTCCAACAATAATCGGTCAACATATTAGGATTCCATTTGCCTTGATATCTCCTTTCCATAGCTGAAACCATTTGAGTTAGCTCATTTTGTTTTATTTTACAATGGACAAATGGACGAGAAAACGTTTATTAAAAAATTAATTATTTAAATCCATTAATTGAAATTGAAAAAAAAACGTGGGTGATGGAGAAATTCCGAATACATATTTGAAAACACGATAAAAAATTGCATTAAGTACAACTATTGGTGCTCATGAGACAAAAACCATGTTGACCAGTGTAATTGGTTTTCTGTTGGGCTAAAGGTAAATAATATGTACTCTATTGAACTAAGATTAGAAAATTTGTAGCCTATGTGTTGATTTGTCTCGGAGCAGGTCCTGACATTGTGCTGATCAGTCATTCGGGAGGCCTTCCATGTCCTTGTGTGATCAAAAAAGTATGTATGTGATTCATAGTTAAAATCCCTCTCCCTACAGGTCGTGCCACTGTAGGGCCCGAGGAGCATGTGGCACGTAAATGCACCTTTAAGGCGAGAGGTGAAACTAAGTTAAGGGAATGGAATAACAACTATTCAGTAATTAATATGGTGGTTAGCATTTTATTATGTAATGCATACAAGTGATCTTTTCTAAAGTAAAGTGCGGAAACGAAGTTTATAGATATTATTGGCCATATATCATTCATTGTGATATTCGTTCTTTATCCATAGCATGAGAAATATAGACATTCTCACTTCTCTCTGTTTTAATATACCTCTAGTGTTAAGCAGTCCAATGTTAGATTAATTCTGTGGACATATTTTAATATCCTACAAATATAAATCGTATATGGAAATACGTCAGTGTTGTCTCCATTTCTTACATACATATATATATATATATATATATATATATTGGACTACTATTTTTAAGCGAAGAGAAAAAAATATGAGTATTTGAGAATAAAATTCTTGGCAAAATTTTTGGACCCAAGAGAAAAGAACAGGCAATGAATGGAGAAGACTACGTAAAGAACTATATGATCTTTATAGGAAACCATATGTAATATGACCAATTGAGTCTCATAGATTGCAATGGGCAGGGCATGTCAGAAGAATGAAAGATGGGGATGGAAACTGCTGATAGGAAAAACCCAGTATTAGGCGAAGAATGATGTAGGCGAACCAACATTGACCACGGTTTGAGGGAGATATATGTATACAGGAGATGAATAGAAAATATTTGTTCAGTATAAAACAGTTGACAAATGTTTATGAAGATTTAACAAGTTCTGTTACTTAATGCTTTTCTTTTCTTTCTCTCTCTCTTTCTCTCTGAAACATTTTAATAATTTCCTGAATACGAGTGATACACGTACATGGATATATAATATTGGTTGCTTATTTATTATTGCATTTTTATCATTATATTATTATTATTATTATTATTATTATTATTATTATTATTATTATTATTAGTAGTAGTAGTAGTAGTAGTAGTAGTAGTAGTAGTAGTAGTAGTAGTAGTAGTAGTAGTAGTAGTAGTAAGACTTTATTAGATTCAAATATAGTACAATTACAAATATCAAAATTATTTAGAAATGAATCGCATGGGCAGAAAGCTTTACTTCCATGTCTAGTAATATTATAAAATAAAACAAAACAATAGATAATATCAAAATTATATTGCAAATTAAACAATTAAACTGATTAGTAAAATACTTATATATTATGTAGTAGTCATAATTATTACCCTTTTTAATTAAGTTATTTATTCCCGAATTAGTGCTTTTCTTATTTTCCTCGTCTTGTGCAGAAGTCTGTCCATGTTTATAACCAATTTTCAGGATTTTATATTAAATCTGTCCACCGCTGTGGTCTAGAGGTAGCGTGCTGCCTTGTCACGCAGCGAGCCCAGGTTCGATTCCCGGTCGGGACAGGCTGCTGGGTGAGGTTTTTTTCGCTTTTCTTTCTCACCTGTAAGACAAATGCCAGGAAGCTTAGGGCCCAACGGTCCCAGAAAATCATCCGACCATCATCATCATCATCCTTATCATTGTCATCATCATCCTTCACCGGTGAGGAAAGCAACGGGAAGCTACCACACCTATAATTCCCTAGTAAAGCTACAAAGCATAGCATGAAATGCTATAATTGCACTGAAAGCCCTGCTCTCGGGCAGAATTGTTATGCATGGATATTAAATCTAGCATGTCAATATCACAGTGTATATTTTTAATATTATCTTATATGTCAGAGTTCTTAGGGAAATTTTTGGAGGAAAGATAGATGAACAGCATGTAAATACAGAAAACTACATAATATTGAACTACATTATCTTTATAGGAAATCAGATATAATAAGAACATTTAAATTTCGTAGACTGTGATGGGCAGGACATGTGGCATGAATGGGGAATGAAAGAGTGGCATGGAGGATTTTTGTAGGAAAACCAGAGGGAAAACGCCGAGTTGGTAGACCAAGAATTAGGTGGGAGAATAACATTAACCATGATTTGAGTGGAGTAGATTATACAGGGATGTTTGGAAAACATAAGCTCAGGATAGGGATGTGTGGAGAGCTTATGTCCGCACGGCCATGAACCTATGGGTTCGATAGGATAGTGAGTTAGTTAGTTATGTAATATATCAGTATGTAAATGCCAATACAATCAAATAATTGATATTTTATAATACATTTATGTTTGTGTTTGAAATAGTAATTATAAGCATATTATATTATTTTGTAATTACAATAATGCGTG
Source organism: Diploptera punctata (assembly GCA_030220185.1). Classification (NCBI taxonomy): domain Eukaryota; kingdom Metazoa; phylum Arthropoda; class Insecta; order Blattodea; family Blaberidae; genus Diploptera; species Diploptera punctata. Next base: position 955,218 of record JASPKZ010009813.1, on the reverse strand, counting down.
TTTAAGGGTCGTATGCAAATACATTAGTCTATACTGAAATTACTTCCAATCACTGGTGAGCTGAGATCGAATTAACGGCCGCCTTAACCGGTCATGCATGAAAGTTAACGTTTTCGTAATATTGGCAACGAATTACCCAGAATTCTCAGCGATAAAACCACTTCGTTATTTTCGTCTGCTATAGAGGAACGCATTTACGCCTTGCGTCCAGCAAATAATACCGTATACAACGACGTCTGCGTCGCGCAATATTACGCCGATTCTCCTGTTCTTCCAGTTAAATTCTTTGGTAGACTCTATCAAATTCCTCTTCTCCGCGTATACCGAAAACATGATCGAAGTCTTCAAGGTCCGACATCTTGGATAAAGCTGCAAAGGTTTCAAACTACATCGGTTACCATCGGTTCCCTTCGGGATTTTCACGATAAGTTTCTATCTTGAGCTATGATCTTAAGGTACCTCGTCAGGTAGCTTACAATTATTATCGCATGAATAGATTTCTGAGTAAGCAAAATGTATTTGGATAAAACTTTCTCAGCAGAGAACGCCTTTTACTGTCTAATGCGTTCAAACATTCGACCCTAATAGATTCAGTATATAAAGGAATGTAAACATAATAAGCGCTATTTCAGATAGAGACCCAGTTTATGTGCTGCTTATTGTATTTAGAACATAAATATTGTTCTCTAAGCTTATATATCACACAAAGAAAATTACTTTTACCGAATTAATTGGCTCAGACGCAACAGTTAACCCTTAAATCGGTAATGTATTCTATAAGATACATTGATTTTATTTGTTTAACTTTTTTACAAAACAATAGAAAAATAAACGAGTATAAATTACTTAAATTTGTGTCAAATTGCATAATATTATCGGACTAGCTAATACCCGGCGTGCGCTGCTACGCCTATATGAATCAAATGTGTTTTTATATTTAGTTGATTAAGTAAAAACAAAAAATATATCTTAATTACTTTTAGATACCCCGTGCTGATTACCAGGCGTTGCCCGGAAATCCAATTACCCCATATCCCCATGGCATAATTGAGCTGAAAGACAAAAAATGGTTATTGATTATTATCCGTTCCTTTTCTAGTCTTAGACTAGAAAATAAACTATTTTGAAGTTTTACAAAGTATTGGCAGTTCCATCTCATCTATGGTTGTGAAACCTGGACATTAACAAAAGCAGATAGTAAACAAATAGAGGCTGCTGAAATGAAGATGTTGAGAGCAATAGCAGGATACCAAAGAACCGATAAAAAAACGAAGATATAAGAACAGAACTTAATATATTTAATCTCTGTAAAAGAATAACATATTATCAAAATGCTTATCTTCAGCACGTATTACGAATGAATGAACAGCGCATACCAAGAAGAATGTATAATTATAAACCAAAAGGGAGAAGAATGTTGGGAAGACCATTGAAGGGATGGAAGGACCAATTCGACCTATAATAAGATCGGAACAGGCCATTGGGCTTAATCCTTGTTGTTGTTGATGATGATGATGATGATGAGTATTATCCGTAAACGAATACCCGCTGTGCGATGCTATGTTTGCCTGGGAACATGTCATCCCGATCTTCTTGACATAATTGAGCATAAAGATAAAAATGGATATTGTGAGTTATCCGTAAAAGATAGACTATGCTGTCACGGACTTTTTATATATATTTTTTTATATATTCAATTCTGTGTATATTAATTTGAAGCATGTGTTATGGCTTAGGCAGTGTAAGCCATTTAAGCCTCCAAAAAAATCCGAAAAACACGTTTTTCTCTACAAAGGACGATTTTTAAGGATGAAGGTAGCGTAAAACCTTTCAGGAAAACTCCAGACCATTTTGCAAAAAGCCCCATCACTATCGGATAAACGGTATGGCAGCGCATAAAGGAAAAAAAAAAAAAAAAAAGAAACAGACATACAGACATAAATCAGTTTATATAGCCTATATATAATAACTCGAGTATTACTTAATTTTGTTTTCATTGCGGTCCGTAACATTTAAATAACTGGCAAGAGAAATTATTTTTTCCCCAATTTAAGGGTTAGAATTTGGATTTTTTCCCCTAGATGTACCGAGTTAAAATCCCGTTGTCAAACAAATTAATTATGATTTTTTCGTGATTTTTTTACTCAAGCCACATGATAAGTTAGAGTTCATTGTTAGGATGCATTTCACCATTTATCATAATGTCACAGATAATTGAATTTAATATTGTTTCCTTTGCATGATATATATTTATAATTCAGAGAAGAGATCTACTGGCATACGTACAAAGATCTTAGAATCGATATAACCACTTTTGTACAAGTACCTAATGACAAAAATTAATAAAAAAATTCTTAGTCAAGAAATCTATCCTTCTTCTTCTTCTTCGTCAGGCTTTACGACTTCCAGTGGAATGTCTTGGCCTTCTCAACCAGTTTACGCCACTTCTTCCTATCTTGTGCAGTGGATTTTCAAATAAAAAATCCCCATCTCTCTCAAATCTTCAATTACCTCATCTTCCCATCGATCCTTGGGTCTTCCCCTTGGTCTTGTTCCTTGTGGCTTCCAATTCAAAATATCATTCGGCAATCTTCCCTTTGGCATTCTTAGTGTATGTCCAAACCATTGTAATCTTTTGGATTTGATGAAACTAGCTATATTTTCTTTATTATTCTTGAGGTATAATTCGTCATTCCTTCTCAACCTCCAATTTCCATTTTCCTTTACCGGACCTAGCACTCTTCTAAATATGTTCTTCTCAAACGTTAATAGTCTTTGTTTATAGGGAATTATATTCGGTTTCAAAAAGTAATAATTTATCCCTTACTATTTCAATGATATTAATAATTTTCTCTTTGTTTAATAGTTTGAAATATATGTATTTAATATTTATTTTTTAATATTTAATATCCATCCATCCATCCATAGTAACTCTGCCCGAGGGCACATATTTCAGTGCACTTTACTAGGGAATTATAGGTGTGGTAGCTTCCCGTTGCTTTCCACACTGGTGAAGGATGATAATAATAAAGATGATGATGATGGCCGGATGATTTTCGGGGGCCATTGAGCCCTAAGCTTCCTGACATTTGTCTTAAAGGTGAGGAAAAACCCCGAAAGAAATCTCACCCAGGAGCCTATCCCGACTTGGAATCGAACCCGGGCCCGCTGCATGACAAGGCAGCATGCTACCTCGAGACCACAGCAGTGGACATATTTAATGTATATTTGTAATATCTATAATTCAAGAAAAAAATGGAAAAACACTATCCATACTATACCAGAAGCACCTCGAAAGGAAGCTGTAGCATGATTGTCCTGCAGCTCTTCTTCACCGAATTGGAATTTACAGAAGTCCTCAATGCCCACTGTGCTCCACACACACAAACATGGACAGAAACTACCTGCTACAGTGTCAAGCATTTCACTCTGCTACGCTGAAGGATAGATACTGGGAAGCAAGTGCCAAACTTTCTATTTTGCTATGATGTTTTTATTGTTTTAATTTATTATGTTATTAATTAGTATACGGCGTGCGCTGTTATTCATAAATAAATGTTAATGTGTTTCTAACACCAGCCGTGCACACTGTTCGGGAATCTGCTTATCCTGATAATCTTGCTTGCAATCATCATCAATGAAAGACAAAAATGGTTCTTGTGAGTTATCCGCAGACGATAAACATATGCTGTCGCGGACTTTTTTCTACAGTTTCTTGAGATGTTCAATTCTGTGTACATTAATTTGGTGTATTTGTTAAGGTCTAGGCAGCGTAAGCCATTTAAGCGTCAAAATAGGGACTTTATTTCACGTTTTTCACTACAAAGGGTGATTTTTAGGGGTGAAGTGGTTGAATATCACAATTCTCTTATAGCCAATGTTTACTCAGGGAATCTTCTGAACATTTTACAAAAACCCCATCAAAATCGGATCAATGGTATGGCCGCGCATAGAATACGAACAACAAACAAACAAACAAACAAACATTGATTTTTATATATAATGTTTGTTTACTCATAATTATGGACAATGACCTCTGTCAAGTCTTCTGCATTTGTATAAACAAATAATATTTTTGCACTATGTAACTAATATTATATACTTACTGTTATTGCTGATGTGCATCGTAATTTGACATTCCCGCGTACCATCTTGGTTGCTATGAAAACAAAAGAAATCTCATTACTTTAAAAATGACCAAAAGCACTAGTGAGGTAATTATAAACATTTATTTTTATAATACTCGTATTGACAGTGATACTGCAATTTATATTAATTTCGGTATTAATTCGTCACATCCAGCTTTCCACGTCTCTTCTATTTCATCATCACTGCACACATCGTCTGAAATGTTCTGCATAGTCAGAAATAAATCTCAAATCAAATTGGTTTTACAGTTTTAACAAATATAAGATGGTGACATGACCAACAATACCTATCATTTCTCCATAGCAACACACATAGCCGATTCACCTTCTGAAATTTAACATTTATCTTTAATTATATTTAATAATATTTTAGCTAAGTCCACCGCTGTGGTCTCAGGGTAGCGTGCTGCCTTGTCACGCAGCGGGCCCGGGTTCGATCCCCGGTCGGGACAGTTTTTCTGGGTGAGGTTTTTATCGGGGGTTTTCCTCACCTGTAAGACAAATACCAGGAAAACTTTAAGGCCCAAACGGTCCCCGAAATCATATGGCCATCGCAATCATCATCATTCATATTCATCTTAGGTTACGTTTAGGATTAGGGACTCTCCTGGCGCACCACTATCATTATCATCACCCATCATATCATCGGGGCAACGTAACCCCGCCTTCCAGGCACCCCAACCTCAGAAGTGGGTTACAATTAGCCATGCCAGGGGAGAAACCAGGAATGTCGAAAGACAAACCTGGGGCATTTGAAAAAAATATATATATATTTTAGCTAATATCTTAATTAGTAGTCCACCGCTGTGGTCTCGAGGTAGCGTGCTGCCTTGTCACGCAGCGAGCCCGGGTTCGATCCCCTGTCGGGGCAGTTTTTCTGGGTGAGGTTCTTATCGGGGTTTTTCCTCACCTCTAAGACAAATGTCAGAAAAAACTTTAAGGCCCAAACGGTCCCCGAAATCATATGGCCATCAACATCATCATCATCCTTCACCGGTGTGGAAACTACCACACCTACAATTCCCTAGTAAAGCTGCAAGCATAGCATGAAAATGGTATGATTGCAGTGAAGGGCCTACCTTCGGACAGAATTACTATGGATGAATGGATCTTAATTAGTAAAATAAATACACGTAGTGAACAAATAGTATGCAATACTCATGTGGTAAATGCATAACGGGGTCTCGGAAATTAATAAAAAAAATACTCGGCGCAAGTGCCTCCGTTTTTTTTAAACGTTTCCTTGATCCGTATGAAGTGTTTATCACACTCGTATCTCAATATACTACAGTGTGATTATAAAGTCTCAGTACATTTTAAAGAAATCGCTTACATATCGTATTTCTGTTACAGCCATTCGAAAGATACAAATATGTTCAACATTGAAGAGCGGATAGGGATTGTTGCTGCGCGTTTAAGAGGCCAGTCATACGATGATGTTAGAGACAGATTCGAAAGGAAACCATCACGGGATACGTGTATCTTGATATGTTGCAACTTTTGTTACAGCCACAGTTACAGCAAGATGGTACCATTAGTACAGTGGTGTTACAACAAGATGGAGCACCACCACACTTTGCTCTGGCTATACGCGGGTATCTCAATGACAGGTTTCCCAAACGGTGGATTGGAAGGGCATCTCCTCGTATCTGGGCACCTCGTTCGCCAGATATCGCACCCCTGGACTTTTTGCTTGGGAGTTCATCAAGCAACAGGTGTACACCACCAAGTTTCCTAATCTGCAAGTGCTAAAAGAACGCATACGCCAAGCGAGTCAAATGATTACAGAGGATATGTTGGTGCATGTTTTCCGGGCGACGGTGCGTCGTTGGAAAAAAATGTTTTGAGACTGATTGAGGTTATGTTGAACACTAACTTGATAGTAGAAACTACCTTATAATTTTTGTCTTATTTGCGCTACGTTATCCACAAAATGTACTGAGACTTTATAATCACACTGTATTATAAGAAATTAGAATAATAAATCTATCCTCATTTAAGCTGAAATACGCATCAACAAGAAAGTTTAAAATTGTATGTAGCCCCTGAAATGTGATTCACAATTCGCTTCTCTAGAATAATATATTACCCATTGTGTTATTTTTATATTTGATAGCCAATTAGCTAGCAATGCAGAAAATAAGCTGAAAATATTCGTTGCATTGAAAGAATTTGTTGTAATTAAGTTGTACTCTTCCATGTTTTCTCATTATTACCAAGGAACTTTGTATGGACACCATAAATAAGAATACTTGATCAAGGTTCCCATAACTTAACACGTATTTTGGCAGACAAGTAATTGCTAGGCGCCTTTTCTTAAACCCGCTCATACGTGTTGTCTTTTAATTACATTTTTTAATCACGATATGATTGGTGAAAGGTAGATCAATCTAACTACAGGTAATGAAGGCCCTCTGGGCGTGACTGTTTGATAGATCCACATCATTTCATATCATATCTAAAGGTACTCCATTTCCAACATTTTTAAAAAATTAGCTTGGATTTACCGGCTTCAGATAAATAATCATCATTTTCTTCTTCGTCATGCTTAGGCTTTTTCATAGCCTGTTCCGGCTCCAATTGCTACTCTTTCCATCTTTTCTTTGGTCTTCCCAAACTACATCTTCCTCTTGGTGAACAGCTGTATGCTTACTTACTTACTTACTCACTGGCACTATCGAACCCGTAGGTTCATGGCCGCACGGACATAAGCTCTCCATACATCCCTATCCTGAGCTAATGCTTTCCAATCATTCCCTGTATAATCTACTTCCCTCAAATCATAGTTAATGTTGTTCTCCCACCTCATTCTTGGTCTACCAACTGGGCGTTTTCCTTCTGGCTTTCCTACAAGAAGTTTCCATGCACGTCTTTCATTCCCCATACGCGCAACATGTCCTGCCCATCGCAGTCTACGGGACTTAACTGTTCTTATTATATCTGGCTTCCTATAAAGACCATGTAGTTCATTGTTATGTAGTCTTCTCCATTCACCTGTCTGTTCATCTCTCTTTGGTCCAAAAATTTTCCTAAGAACTTTATTCTCAAATACTCGTAATCTCCTTTCCTCCCTTAAAGTAAGAGTCCATGTTTCGCACCCATATAATATAACTGGTAGAATAATAGTTTTATATATTTTCAGCTTAACGTTTTTTGAAAGGAGTTGGGACATCAAAAGTCTCTGCAATGCATAATAGCATGCATTTCCAGAATTGAGCCTATGTTTAATTTCTTTGTGCATCTCATTCCTATTTGTGATTATTGTTCCTAGGTATTTGAATTCAGCCAATTCCTCAAAATTTCCCTCATTTGTCATTAGCTGTCCATTTCCATTATATAATGTATTTCTACGTGTGACCATATATTTAGTTTTACTGATATTTACTTCCAGTCCTAATTTCTTAGTGTTACTCAATAGTGTGTGCGTGTTGGCCTTTAGTATCTCCTCGCTATCGGCCAGTAGTACTACATCATCAGCATAAACTAACAGCTTATTAATACCATTCAGTTGTAAGCCTTCCTCATTCTCTAAAGATTTAATGGCATGCTCTAGTACAAAATTAAATAGTAGAGGAGATAGTGCATCTCCTTGCTTCAACCCATTCTGGATTTCAAAAGTGTCTGAAAACTGTTTGCCTACACGCACCCTACTCGTTGAGCCATTTAGACACATTCGTATAAGTCTAACTAACTTTTTAGGAATTCCGAACTCCAGCAGGATACTATATAACTTCTCCCTCTTAATTGAATCATATGCTTTTTTGAAGTCTACATATAGTTGATGTACAGTACCATTATATTCCCATTTCTTTTCTAAAATCTGTCTTATACTAAAAATCTGATCTGTTGTAGACCTGTTTCTTCTAAATGCACATTGATGATCTCCTAGAATGTCATCAATATAGGGAGTAAGTCTGCTTACTAATATATTTGTTAGAATTTTGTACGAAGTTGAAAGTAATGAGATGCCCCTATAGTTGTTGCAATCAGTTTTATCTCCTTTCTTATAAATTGGTACGATAATTGATTCCTTCCATTCATCTGGAAGAGCTTCTTTTTCCCAAATCATACTAAGCAACCAGCGTATCTTGTCCATCAATTTTTCTCCCCCTGATTTTATCAGTTCTGCTGGGATCTCATCTGAACCTGATGCTTTATACATCTTCAATTTTTCAATTGCCATTTCAACCTCTAATGCACTTGGCTCTGCGACTAGCATTTCTGCTGTCTGTAACTTATCCTCCTCAATGTCCTGTTCTGTATGTACATTTAATAGCTGATTAAAATAACTTTTCCATCTATTTAATATACTCTTGGAATCTGCAATCATATCCCCATTTTCATTCCGAATTATGTTTGTTCTAGCCTGAAACCCTTTCTTCTCTATACTAATTCCCTGATATAATTCTCTAATGTTCCTATTTTTTGCATTCATTTCAAGATCATTAATCTTCTCTCTCAAATATTCCCTCTTTTTACTCTTTAGTAACTTGGTGGTTTCCCGTCTAACACTACCCAATTGCTCTAAATTTACCTCATTTGGCTCGTGTAACCATTTCATTTTTGCTAGCTTTCTTTTCTTTACAATGTCGGCACATTCCTCATCAAACCATTTCTTGTTTTGCCTCTTTTTTAAACAACCAATGCTTTCTGATGCTGACAATTTAATAGTATCTCTTATAGCCTCCCATTCTTTATTTATATCAGTTTCTTCTTCGTTTGCCACATTGTCATCTGAAGATTCCAGTACTTCAAATCTATTAGCAATTTTGATTTGGTATTCTTGCCGCATTTCATCATTTTTCAAGTTTTTTAATTCATATTTTACAGAATCATCTTTAGCGTTTGTTCCTCTCATAAGCGATAGCCGTTGTCTGATTTTCACCCTGACCAGATGATGATCTGAATTGCAGTCTGTCCCTCTAACTGATCTAACATCAATGATGCTACTGTGCCAGCGTTTATCCACTAATACATGATCTATCTGGTTCCGAGTTTCTCCATCTGGGGACGTCCAGGTGTATTTATGAATATCCTTATGCTGAAATGTTGTGCTCTTAACAATGAGATTCTTTGATGTGGCAAATGTGACTAATCTAACCCCGTTGTCGTTACTATCTTCATGAAGACTGAATTTGCCTATTGTTGGTTTGAATATATCTTCCCGCCCCACTTTTGCATTAAAATCTCCTAAGACAATTTTCATATGATATCGTGAAAGGCTATCAAATAAGCATTCTAATTCTTCATAGAACTCATCCTTGATCTTGTCATCTTTATCTTCTGTGGGGGCATGTACATTTACAATTATAAAATCATGTCGTTTACCCTTTAGAATTATGTATGATATCCTATCACTAACAAACTTAATATCTCGGATAGCGGATAGGATCCTCCTTCTGACTAAAAAACCCGTTCCAAATGCAGGTCTTTCTGCACCCCCATAGTATAATGCAAAGCTTCCTGATTCCTGACTACCTTCTCCTGGCCACCTAACTTCCTGTAAAGCGACTATATCCAAGGGCGATTTATCCAATTCCCGCGTTAATATCTCTAGTGCCCCGCTATTGTATAAAGTCCTAACATTCCATGTTCCTAGGAACATGTCCCTGTGTTTGAGCCTTTGGCATGGGTTCCCTGAAGTAGTCCCCGCCCGGAGAACCGAATGGGGGACTATTTGACCTCCGGAAAATTTTACCCCAGTAGAACCCATGTCCGCATTTCTTGACGGTTGTATTTTTACGGTGAAAGATCGTCACTCTTTCGACCAAGGTACTTATTTCGTCTGGCTTATCACCTTCGACCAGTCCGGCATGGGTAACCCTATCGGCAGCAATGCTACCGCCGGCATAGCTCTCAGGATCATTTAAGCACACAAGCCACTCCACCACGACAAGGTAAAGATACCATGGAGGGATTAAAACATTCGGACTCACCTAGAAAGTAAGAAATGACGATTTTCTGCCTGTATTTCGCCTGTGGAGCATCACTCTTGAAGGTCCAACAACAATCGGCTAGCATATTAGGATTCCATTTGCCTTGACATCTCTTTTCCATAGCTGAATTCCCTAAGTTTGCTCATTTGGTTTTATTTTACAATGGGGAAATGCATAAAAAAATGTTATTAAAAAATAATTATTTAAATCCATTAATTGACATTGAACTAAAAAAAACACTGTGGGTGATGGAGAAATTCCGAATACATATTTGAAAACACGATAAAAAACTGCATTAAATACAACTATGAGAGACAAAAATCATGTCGACCATTGTAATGGATCTATTTTACCTTTTATAAACGCTTATTCTAAACATCTGAACTCTAATTCGAAGCCAGACGCCGCGCCGGAAGAATGGAAATATTTTATTTCTCATTTATATTCAGATGGCACTGGAGTTCAGTAGTAGGTCTAAATAATTAACTAACTCATTGGCACTATTGAACCCGCTGGTTCATGGCCGCATAGACATAAGCTCTCCGTACTGCCCTATCCTGAACTAATGTTTTCCAATCATTCCCTGTATAATCTAATTCCTCGACCTACTGTTATTAAATCGAAAACATGTATGTTTTGTCGATCTAATATATTTACACATTTCGTTTATCATTATTCCATAGGTTTCTGGAGTATGCCTACTAAAGAAAACTGAGAAATAAAAAAAAAAAATAATTTACACAACTATTTGGAACGAATGGGGGGATACAAAAGGTGCATGGAAGCTTCTTGTAGGAAAACCCAGAGGGAAAATGCCCAGTTGGTAGACCAAGAATGAGGTGGGAGTATAAAATTAACCATGATTTGAGGATAGATTATACAAGGGGTAATTGGAAAACAGTAGCTCATGGTAGGGATTTATGGAGAGCTTATGTCCGCGTGGCCATGAACCTACGGGTTCGATAGTGTCAGTGAGTTAGTTAGTTAATATGTAACATTTATAAATTTTAGATCCATTAGTTCTAAGTTAAAATGAAAAATTAATTTATGACCTCATACTCGAAACAGGCAAAATAAAAAATCAAAAATGGGTATTTTTAAATATATTAGGTCAATAATTACATGTTTAGGTACAGTGAAAAAGATGTACAGACTAAAAGTGCAAAGGCAAATAATGCAAGCCATTACATGGAATAATTTGGAACAAAAATATTACAAAAGAAACTAAAATGAAAATGTATGAGAGCATAACACAGAATCAATACTAGTAAAATTCATATCATTCCGTTGAGGTGAAGTCATGATGAAAGTTAAAATTAAATTGTACTGTTTGATAAAATTAACTGTTAATTGTATATACAATATTTTAACAGAGTTGAGGACGACGGCACCTACAACAGTACAATTTAATTTTAACTTTCATAATACAGAATATTTTGTTATATGGAAGTGAAACTTGGTCTTTAATGGAATTACAAAAGAAAAAAATTAGGAAATTTGATTATCTTAGAAGAAGCCTTCAAAAAACAAGACAGGATAAAATACCAAATTAATTCCTTTGGAGAGAAATGATTGTCACCACATCTGTTGTTAAGAGGATTGAAAATGAAACTCTTAAATGGTATGGCAATGTACAGAGAATGGAAGATGAAACATGACCAAAAATATATATCAATGGTCACCCCCTGGAAGAAATAAACGTGGCAGACCTAGATGGAAATGGACAACTTATGTCAGAACTATAATGGATGATAGGAATTTGGAACAAGGTGATTAGAATGATAGAAATAAATGGAAGAATGGAAGATGAAACATGACCAAAAATATATATCAATGGTCACCCCTGGAAGAAATAAACGTGGCAGACCTAGATGGAAATGGAAAACTTATGTCAGAACTATAATGGATGATAGGAATTTGGAACAAGGTGATTGGAATGATAGAAATAAATGGAAACAGAAGACGGCAAACCTATAAGTGGAGGAAAGCCAAAGAAGAAGAAGAAGAAGAAGGAGAATTTATTAACTCCTGCTAAGTGAAAGATAAAATCTGAAAACTTTAACTCTTCATCATCATCAACAACAAGGATTAAGCCCAATGGCCTGTTCCGATCTCATTATAGGTCGAATTGGTCCTTCCATCTCTTCAATGGTCTTCCCAACATTCTTCTACCTTTTGGTTTATAATTATACATTCTTCTTGGTATGCGTTGTTCATTCATTCGTAATACGTGCTGAAGATAAGCATTTTGGTAATATTTTATTCTTTCACAGAGATTAAATATATTAAGTTCTGTTCTTATATCTTCGTTTTCTTTAACTCTTCAGTAAAGCAAAAAAAATAAAAATAATTAAACAATAAATCGAATTTGGCAGAACTTACTTTAAGTATATATAAAACAGCACGACATCATGTAAAGTGCTTAATCGAAAATGATCTCTCGGTCTGCTTGTTAAGATGAACTAAGTCTGCAACACTCCTCTGTCATATGATTTTTTATAGCGAAATCTTTCCTAATATTACATCTCTTCAGTTTATAAAAGCTATCAATAAATATATAACACTATAAAACTATATTGGTTATCTTTAACTGGACGATACAAATACGTTATTAATGTTATTGGTCTATATTATTAAATGAATGAAATGGAAATTGTGAAAGCATTCAACTAGTGTATTTGCAGTTATCCATTTATTGAATTTGCTAGTAACACCTATATGCTTTTTATTGTGTGATTGTGTTTATGTTAGTTCAATACTTTAAAGCTGTAAATGTCTGTAAATGCGGTTTATCGCTGTTTTTGTATTCTGTTCATGCAGAACTTTATTTACGCCATGACACCTCCAACAGATTACGTTACATATTATAAATTACACAAAGTGTTTGATCTATCTTAATACAGTATATAGTCTACGTATTGGGGTACGCCCTTATAACTAGTCTCACTTCGATTGTATCATGAAGTTAGATGAATTGAATTCTGCTTCAGAAAATATTAACTTAATCTAGTAAGTTTGTTTTACTATTAAGTTACGGCTCCAAGTTCTTGATACTGACTTGCCTCCTGGTTGCTGTCAGAGTTCTTGATTGAAAAAAAAAATCCTCTTTGCGTTCGACTCTCGGTTTTTGACATGAAGATTTTTCTATTCTATATCCCTTTTTTTTTCATGTTTGATTGTCGTATCTACATTTTGCGGCATAATGTGTAAAAAATCATAAAAATATTAAGATAGTAAGTTAAGTTATCCCACAACAGGCCCGAAGGCCCTTGGGGTAGTAGGAGGTTAAGGCTCCCACTTTTTCTGGACAATCGGCACTTTATGTCAGCCGGGTTGTCAGCCCTGCGTGACGGCCGCTTTTACCCCCAGAACAAGCGTCTGGTACTCATTTCCGTTAGAGGATAAAATAACATAAAAGTAGATAAAGAAGAAATATAAAAGCATGCCTTATTACGTAGAAATTATTCAGTTACATAACACTGGTTAACATGATTTTTGTCTCATGAAAATCAATAGTTGTACTAAATGCAGTTTTTTATCGTGTTTTCAAATATCTATTCCGAATTTCTCCATCACCCACAGTTTTTTTTATTTCAATTAATGGATTTAAATACTATTTTTTTAATAAACGTTTTTTCATCCATTTATTATCCTGGCGCAGTGAGCGATGAGCACGGGGAACATTTTCATCAGGAGATTTCAGCTATGGAAAAGATATATCAAGGCAAATAGAATCCTAATATGCTGGCCGATATTATTGTTGAACCATCAAGAGGGATGCTCCACAGGCGAAATATAACAAAAAATCGTAATTTCTTACTTTACTGCCATTGTCTTGTATAATGTTCGAATATTATGTAGTTACGAATATAAAAATATTAAATTGTTTTAAATTATAAATGCCTGTCTCTCGGAAACCTTGCATGAAGGAGAAAAACCGATATCATATTTGAATTCAGGAGAAAAATACTATCAGAATCACATATTTTTCTTTCTGAGACAAAAAAAAAGTTTTTTTTCTTCCCCAGTGTAATTGTTAAATCTTGAAATACATTATATAATTCTATTAAAATTTAAAGGGTCCTAGATCTGCTTATAATATTTCTAAAACAAGAGAATGCTTTGCCAAAGTTTTTAATATTGTGTACTTTTTTTTCTTCATTTTCTAATGTCATATTCGGCATTGTCACCTCCACATGAAAATTGTTTTCCACACTATATATATAGAATGCTTTAAATTTTAATAGAATTATGTATTATATATTTCAAGATTTAACAATTACAGTATGTAACTGAGTATTTTTCATGTAATAAGGCATGCTTTTATATTATACATATGTATATATATATATATATATATAATCCACCACTGTGGTCTCGAGGTAGCCTGCTGCCTTGTCACGCAGCGGGGACGGGTTCGATCGCCGGTCGGGGCAGTTTTTCTGGGTGAGGTTTTTATCGGGGTTTTTCCTCACCTGTAAGACAAATGTCAGGAAAACTTTAAGGCCCAAACAGTCCCCTAAATCATATGGCCATCATCCTTATCATCATCATCATCATCATCATCATCATCCTTCACCGGTGTGAAAAGCAATGGGAAGCTACCGCACCTACAATTCCCTATCCAAATGCTATGATTGTAGTGAAGGACCTGCCTTAGGGCAGAATTACTATAGATGTATATATATATATATATATATGATGCTTTAAATTTTAATAACATTATGTGTTATATGTTTCAAGAAGTCCATCGCAATGGTCTCGAGGTAGCGTGCTGCCTTGACACGCAGCGGGCCCGGGTTCGATTCCCGGTCGGGACAGGCTGCTGGGTTTTTCGGGGTTTTTCCTCACCTATAAGACAAATTTCAGGAAGCTTAGGGACCGAAGATCTCCGAAAATCATCCGGCCACCGTCCTTGGCATTATCATCATCATCCTTCACCCACGGTGTGGAAAGCAACGGGAAGCTATCACACCTATAATATCTTATTAAAGCTGCAAAGCAAAGCATGAAAATGCTATGATTGCAGTGAAAGACCTGCCCTCGGGCAGAATTTATATGAATAGATATTTCAAGAATTAACAATTATGTAACTGTGTATTTTTCACGTAATAAGGCATGCTTTTATATTTCTACTATGTATAGGCTACGCTTCAAATATTGTTATGCATATTCACCTTTTCTTTCAATTTCTTTATTTCGCGAAAGTAACTACATTATCTGCAATAAGTCTAGTTTCAACTGCAGAAGGAGAATTTGCAGGCCTGAGAATTTTTTATTGATATATATCATACTTCTAATTGTGAAAATATTATTTTTTAACTCCAGATTCGACGGTTAGTTAGTTAGATCCTGAGAAAACGTGTATTATCAGTGATATAGGCACACAGATACACTTAAATTACTTTAAAAATGTGTGCCATATTCTGGTACAAAGGAACCTGCGAATTTTAAATTCTGTCAGGGAAAAATGTTTCATTCTCACTCTAAAAATTCAGAGACTTTTTTCGGGATCGAAACCGAGGCTTGGATTCATAAGCCTAACCGAAACCAATAAAAACTCAAAAAAGGCCCCTATAGCTACATTACTTCCTATATTACTCTAAACAAATGGTTTGGTATTGCTTTTAATAC
Organism: Diploptera punctata; assembly: GCA_030220185.1. Taxonomy (NCBI): domain Eukaryota; kingdom Metazoa; phylum Arthropoda; class Insecta; order Blattodea; family Blaberidae; genus Diploptera; species Diploptera punctata. The sequence goes on along the minus strand of JASPKZ010009813.1, from coordinate 939,500 downwards.
ATTCACTTTATAGACCTTTTACATTAAAAGTCATATCGCATCCAATTATTTTATTTTATTTTATTCAGAACCGACGTATTTCTATTTAAGCGTGTAATATTTTCAGTAGAAATTTACTGATACAATGTTAATGAAACTATGAAATTACTATTAATGTCACTCTTATTCCACATCCTTCTTTTACACTGGTCAACATGATTTTTGTCTTATGAGTACCAATAGTTGTATTTAATGCAGTTTTTTGATCGTGTTTTAAAATATTTATTCGGAATTTCTCCATCGCCAACAGTTTTTTTATTTCAATTTCAATTAATGGATTTAAATAATTATTTTTAATAAACGTTTTTCTGTCCATTTATCCATTGTAAAATAAAACGGGGAACACTTTCATCAGGAGATTTCAGCAATGGAAAATATATACCAAGGCAAATGAAATTCTAATATGGTGGTCGATTATTGTTGGACCATCAAGAGGGATGCTCCACAGGTGAAATATAGCAGAAAATCATCATTTCTTACTTTCCAGGTGAGTCCGAATGTTCGAATATTGTGTAGTTACGAGTGTAGAAAATATTAAAGTGTTTGAAATTATAAATTCCTGTCTCTCAGAAACCTTGTGTGATGGAGAAAACCGATATCATATTTGAATTCAGGAGAAACAATACTGTCCGAATCACATATTTTTCTTTCTGAGACAAAAAAAGTTTATTTTTTCGTTGCTCAGTGTTATCAGAAAAATGTGGTAAAGTGTGAAAACTCATGACTCTGTAAGACTCAAAAGGCATTGGACATGTACAACATCTACAAAGATAGAAGTTAAATCAAGGCTTAGAGAGAAATTCTAATCCATAATAATTATCTAAACGGTTTCTGAACTTAGAAAACTACAAAAATAAGTTTGATTGGTCGCTACACTATTACATATGATTAACGATGCCTTAAACGAAGTTAATAACTTCGTTCTATACGATATTAATGCAGAAAACATTTACATTTATTTAACTTAAATATTTTTGTAAATTAGACCACATTCTAATATATTCAGTTAAAGCAGGGCCACGTCTTGCAGTGTGTGGTTCTTCACCACGTACGAATGGTCTTGATTATAGCTTCATCAGAGGTAAAGGTCTTGCATATCTCCTCCACTTAATCCTGAGTTGGTGAGGACCAGTGTAGGGTCTACCTCTAACAAGGGTGCTACATCTACCTTTCCCTTGACCCCATAATAATAATAATAATAATAATATAATAATAATAAATAATAATAATATAATATAATAATAACAATAGTAATAATAATAACAGTGTTTCAACAATTTAGGATTAATTAAATTACTTACTTACTTACTTACTCACTGTACTACCGAACCCGTAGGTTCATGGCCGCGCGGACGTAAGCTCTCCATATATCCCAATCCTGAGATAATGTTTTCCAATCATTCCCCGTATAATCTACTTCCCTCAAATCATATTTAATGTTATTCTCCCACCTCATTCTTGGTCTACCAACTGGGCGTTTTCCCTCTGGCTTTCCTACAAGAAGCTTCCATGCAAGTCTTTCATTCCCCATACGTGCAACATGTCCTGCCCATCGCAGTCTACGAGACTTAACTGTTCTTATTATATCTGGTTTCCTATAAAGACCATGTTAGGTAGTCTTCTCCATTCACCTGCCTGTTCATCTCTCATTGGTCCAAAATTTTTCCTAAGTACTTTATCCTCGAATACTTGTAATCTCCTTTCCTGCCTTAAAGTAAGAGTCCATGTTTCTCACCCATATAATATAACTGGTAGAATAATCATTATCAACAACAAGGATTAAGCCCAATGGTCTTCCCAACATTCTTCTCCCTTTTGGTTTATAATTATACGTTCTTCATGGTATGCGCTGTTCATTCATTCGTAATACGTGCTGAGATAAGCATTTTGATAATATTTTATTCTTTCACAGAGATTAAACATATTAAGTTCTGTTCTTATATCTTCGTTTTTATTTTTTATCGGTCCTTTGATATCCTGCTATTGCTCTCAACATCTTCATTTCAGCAGCCTCTATTTGTTTACTATCTGCCTTTGTTAATGTCAATAGAATAATAGTTTTATATATATTTTCAGTTTAACGTTTTTTGAAAGGAGGCTTAAATATCCATCCATCCATCCATAGTAATTCTGCCCGAAGGCAGGTCCTTCACTGCAATCATAGCATTAGTCATGCTATGCTTGCAGATTTACTAGGGAATTGTGTAGGTGTGGTAGCTTCCCGTTGCTTTCCACACCGGTGAAGGATGATGATGATAATGATAAAGATGATGGCCATATGATTTCGGGGACCGTTTGGGCCTTAAAGTTTTCCTGACATTTGTCTTACAGGTGAGGAAAAACCCCGATAAAAACCTCACCCAGAAAAACTGCCCCGACCGGGGATCGAGATAATTAAATCCAATAACTAATATACATTGAGCTTATGCCATCTAAGTTAATGGAAAAATATACTGAGGGAATTCAATAATATCAGCATTAACAAATTCATAAAATGTTAAAAAATATATAATATATCTTGATTAAGATGACTTTTAACGAAGTTCATAATTTTGTTGTATTTGCTCAGATAAACACGAATGAATCAATCAACATCGTAGTTGGCGATTCAAAATAACTTTTGTCCTCTTTGGCCACAGATATCTTTTATTGCTCCTCCCAAGTTTCTCTTTCAATACCTTAGCTTTCGACTTTTTATTTTACCCAGAGCTTTTACACCCTTTATTACTTTATTCATCTTCCCATCTAAGTTTGGGCCTTCTCTTGACCCCTTTTACTTCTACGGTTGGAGTAAGCAATTAGCCCATCAGTATTAAAACGGACCATGTCTGTTATGTAATATTTAGTGAAAATTGCATTTTCTTCTATATACACGTAGTAGTTTAATTCTTATAAACAGTGTATATATATATATATATATTATATACATGATATTAAAAGAAAAATGTCCCTCAGGGGTCCTCATCTAGGGAATATGTGGATGGCGACCAGAAGGTGCCCAAGCTGAGCAAAACATTTCTTCCACTTACTTGTGTTTTGCACTCTTTTAACTTTACTATCTAACCTCACTTGGTTAACTCTTGTTTTTTTTCGACCCCGACGCTATTACGGCATCCGAGGGCTAGGGAGTCTTTTCTTTCTTCCATTTCTTCTTTCCTTTATTTTCTTTTCTTCTTCAGAAAAGCCTGACCAGAGGCTATAAGATGGCAGCCCCATCACTGGTCTTGCCTTCCTTTGGCCAGCAACCAATCGAAGGACTATTATTATGCTTTAAAGTCTTATCGAGAATTTCCCGGAAGTCACTGGGCCGTCCTATGAAACGCTGGAGGGAAAATTTTCTATAGGATCGTAACAGGCCTTGGCCTAATACTTGGAAGGAAGAAGAAGAAGAAAAGAAAAATGAATGCTTGAGTCGGGATTTGAACCCGAGTCTCTAAACTCTGTACGTTTAGCGCTCTAACGATCTGAGCTACCCAAGTATTCCAACAGAAACATACATTTTTCTTATATGTATGTAGTATTCTCAATTCACACAAGAGGTAGCGGAAAATCGTTCCGACTGACATCTTGAGGCCAACATAACAGTTAAGCAAATTTTGAAAGAGAATAATATATTTCATTTTTCTTTTCATATCATATTTGCCTTCATTGCCAAATGTCAAAATTATAATTATAAAACACACACACACATGTATATATCACCACAGCAAGAATAACACCACAACTCAAAAGAAGAATATTTGACGTATTCCTTTGGACGATAGGAATTTTATTACTGTGTGCTGGAGGTTAGGTAATGTTTTCCACTTCTGTTGATTTCTTTCTTTCTTTTTTTTTCCTCGATTTTCAGTTTTATCACAATCATTGTGTGACACTGATTTTCAGTCATGCAATCTTCTTCTTGTGTCTCATTCTCTGTAGTGTTTTGGTGTGTAGCAAATACGTAGCACAATTTTCTTCTGTTCTCGTCAATGCCATACCCGTCCTGAAAATCAAACATTAATGTAGGAAACGTGTCATGGCTTCATATTTTGTCCATTTTCTTTAATCTGAACGAAATGATTAAATTAAATTTTAATCTTCAGTAATCAAGTCAATAGCGACACAATTCAAAATAAATCGCTACAACACACAGTGTACCTATATTTGAAAAACAAGAATAGTGACATAACTCGAAAAGAGACGAACAAAAATTCGTAAATCCATTGCCTTGAACCTTGAAGACAGTCACAACTCGAAAAGAGTCACTATTGCAGCAAAAAAAAAAAAAGTACAATATCTAGCATAATCTCACTGTAGCAACTCCATGTGACACTCTCTTCTTGATTTGTGGGAATCAAAATTACTGCCGACTATAACGACATTTCCGCTCTATAGTGAACAGTTGTAGAATTTCAGAAGTGTCACTATTGCAGACTTATAGAGACAAAATGTGTTTTAAATTGGGGATTAACTCAATTTCGCCCATTTTTCAGTTGTGGCGTTATTTTTCCGGGGTTGCGATATATATATATATATATATATATATATATAATAATATATATATATCCATCCATAGTAATTCTGCCCGAGGGCAGGTCTTTCACTGCAATCATAGCATTTTCATGCTATGCTTTGCAGCTTTACTAGGGAATTCTAGGTGTGGTAGCTTCCCGTTGCTTTGCACACCGGTGAAGGATGATGATGATAATGATGGCCATAAGATTTCGGAGACCGTTTGGACCTTAAAGTTTTCCTGACATTTGTCTTACAGGTGAGGAAAAACCCCGATAAAAACCTCACCCAGAAAAACTGCCCCGACCGGCGATCGAACCCGGTGCCGCTGCGTGACAAGGCAGCACGCTACCTCGAGACCACAGCGGTGGACTATATAGCCTATATATATAGACCACTCTTACTGTTACAAGGTACGTGTACAGAGGGATGGGAAATCTGTTGAAATTCCAGTTTGTTACAAAGCCTTCATGAGTGTGCATGGTATAACAAAACCAGAATATGTTAACAATCAAGAAATCCCTTTCTACTACTGGGCATGCTCCTATTGACCGAAGAGGTACTCATTCCAATAGACCAATGAAAAAGACAACTGAGGCTGTTGAAAATGTTATGCAACATATCAGTTCCCTTCAAGGCCGCCCTCTCACTACAGTCTTCACAAAACATCTAAAATGTACCTACCTGAAGAAATTAAACATCAAAATAATACATCAAATGTACACAGATATATTTCCAGAATTTCCAGTGTCTTATGAATTTTATCGGAACTTATTTCAGACGAAATTTAATATTGCTTTTGGATATCCCAGGTCAGATACTTGCTCTGCATGCGATGAATTCAAAGCAAAAAAGCAGTCTCTACTTGCAAGGAAACTTAACGATAGCAGTACTGCTGAAGAAGTAAATAAAGAAATTATGCGGCTAGAAACTCTTAATTTATTACATAAGAAGAAAGCTGAAGTCTTTTATCAACGGAAACGTGAAGCAAAAATTAAAGCTAGGCAAAGTCATGAACATGCGGCAATATGCATGGACTTCATGAAAAATCTTCCAGTGCCTAATATCAGCACAAATGATGTATACTACAAGCGACAGCTGTCTTTTTACATGTTTAATGTACATGTTCTCGCTTCTGGAGAAGTATACTTTTATACCTACGATGAGACCATAGCAAAAAAAGGAGCTGATGAAGTTGCATCCATGTTGTTTGACTTTTGCTTTCATCATCTGGACTCTTCAGTTCGACATTTGCACATTTTTTGTGATTCTTGCCCCGGGCAAAATAAAAATTTTGTCATATTCGCCTCATCCATGCTATGGTTCATAAATACAAGAGATTTGAATCAATCAAAGTAACCTTTCCCATTAGAGGCCACAGTTACATGGAATGTGACAAAGATATGGGTTTAATAAATCAAAAAGCCCACATTGAAACAACCAGCGATTGGAATGAGCACATTAGAAGTTGCCGTGTGAAACCATCTCCCTTCAGTGTCATCGAGTGTTGCCAAGATAAGTTCAAGTCGTGGTCTTCATTTCTCAGCAAAGAATACAGGAAGAAAAGTCCAATGAAAATAAGAGAAATACGAGAAATTGTAGTTGACAGAACTTCTTCTAGAACTATCAACAGTCGCACCACTTACAATGGCTCCTGGGAGTCCTATGTTATTGTTGACAAAAAGTGCCATGCACAGACTGAAAATCAGCCAGAACATTCATATTCAAGTTTAATTCCACTCTCCAAGGAAAAATATGACGACCTCCAATCCTTGAAAAAATTCTGTTCTGAAAATGCGCAAATATATTTTTCAAGATTACCCATAATCAACAATGAGTAACTTGATGTAGAAAATAAATTAATTTCACTATTATCTTTATTATTTACATTTTATAAGGCAAACAGTTATGTTTAATGTAACAGTTATGTATAACATTCTGTAAATTAAGTGGATTATGATTGTTTTTGTTTACAAACATGTGCACCTTGACTTTTCATTGTGAAAAATAGGACTGTATAATACATGACACTTATTTCGAAAGAAGAGTTTGTTAGAAAAACACCTTGAGAACAGTTCTAGGAAAAAAAAGTTTTCTGTATGTCTAAAGCGCTTAATCTGCTGCGTTTCTAAACTTCAAATTAAATTATTGCAAAATATTAAAAAGTGGACTCTGATTGTTTTTCCCTTGTACTCTTCATTTATATATATATATATATATAACCAATATTTTTTGTTTTAATAAACACTTGGATACGTTAGAAAAATACAATTATTATGTACTCTTGAATAAATGTATAAACGAACCAATTGTGGACATGGCCCATTTTAGTACTAAACGAATTTAAATATTTGGTTATTACATCATACGAAACATGAATAAATTATTCAATAAAGAAATGAACAAATAACCAGTGTAAGTAAGCGAATAAATAAATATTAGAAGCAAATAAACTACTTGACTAATAAAACAATAAACAAATAACAAAATGTGGTTCTATTACTAATGGAATTTGGTGAGAGTGGAGAAGCTCGAGAATGAAAGATCAGGTGAAGCAATATATCGAGTTTGAAGAGGGAAGAACAAAAAGTCTGGATAAATTTCCCGAGGTGGTGTCTGGAGACTCTCGCTGGCCGTTAGCGCTTGGATTTATAGCTGAATAATTGCCAGTTCCTCTGACACCAGAATTTATACATTGATAAAATAATAGGTGCGAAGAGTCCTCTGATGAATATGTAACACTTAATATCAGGGTTGGGCAGAGTTTCCAAAGTATTAGTTGTGCCAACACTAACTTCGTAATAATGTTATGGATACAGAATATACAAACACTTAACATAGGAATCTTTGCTCAAGGGAAATGTTTATAGCATATTACTTATTTTTTAGGAATTTTCCACAATACAGTGTTTCTCCTTCGACCCAAAGTGATTTGTCGCCAGAGGATTCTGTCAAAATCATCTAGTTCCCTCAAATCTCTAGCTTCCATACTTCTCCTCACTCCATCTGTTCAACGTTCTCTGGATCTGCCTCTTCTACTTCTTCCATTAGTACTATTACTTATGCAATGATTAATAAATAATATTATTATTAACCATTCTATACGTAATAGGCTGTAAGTGAAGGTTGAAGTGTGACAGTGTCGAAGCAGTAGGTTCATGACCGCGTGGATATAAGCTGTATATACATTCCTATTCCTATCCTGAGATGTTTTCTAATCATCCCCTGTATAATATACTTCCCTCAAATCATGGTTAATGTTATTCACCCACCTCATTCTGAAACACCAGTTTTGAATCCTGCCGATGATGGGACAAGTCCCGAAAGCGCTACAGTTAAATGATAATTAAGTTGAGGAGACGGACCTTTCAGGTGAATATTCTATAATTTTATATTAATTTTGACTACCTACTGGACGCTTTCCCTCTGGTTTTCCTAGGAGTTTCAATGCCTCTCTTTCAATCCCATTCTTGTAACATTTCTTGGCATAGCAATCTACGTGACTTATCTGTTCTATTACATTTAAAAAGGTAAAGTGATCCCTCTACAGAGACCCTTGGGATAGTAGGAGGTTAAGGCTTCCACTTTTTCTTGACAATTGACAGTTTAATTCAGCCGAGTTATCAGCCCTGCGTGACGGCCTTCTTTAACCCCAAAGAAGCATCTGGTACTCATTGCCCTCAGTGGCTGAGTCAACCACAGGATCATTGGTGCCACCAGAAGATTTTGGGTCAGTTTAAAAATCCTGATCCCACAGGGTCTAGAACATACGACCTTCCGGTTATTAGCGCATTGCCTTAACCACTAAGCTACGGGTGTGTCCCTGTTATTATATTTAGAGTCTTATAAAGATCATGTAATTTACTGTTATGGAGTTTTCTTCCCAATTGCTTAGTGTTACTGAGTAGAGTGTACGTGTTCACTCTTAGGATTTTCTCGCTATCGTATAATAATACTACATCATCGGCATAAACTAACAGCTTATTAATACCATTGAGTTCTAGGCCTTCTTCATCCTTTAAATATTTGATAGCGTGCTACAAGTAATTGGATGTAGAGGATATAGTGTATCTCATTGCTTTAACTCATGGCGAATTATATGTATATTTATTTATTTACAAGGCACACAAATTTTCAATATAAATTATTTTGGAATATACGTAAAACTTCAGATAAAAACACCTCACAAAAAACAAGAAAAATAAATAACTATAAAATCAATAAGAATATTTAAAACTCTTTCCTCTAATGTAGCGTTCCTGGTGGTGTTGTGTCTTTTTCAATGCCACTCATTGCTCTAATCGTGCTTGATGTTAACCTAGAGGTCAGACTGTGGTGTGAGAGACCTCTCGTATTCAACTCTACGTCAGATAGGCTGAGAAGGTTAAACACTGCTACTCACTTGTCAGTTGTGTTGTTTCATTGGATGTGCATCTGTATGTAGACAGGAAGGGTGGGACCGCCTTTTCACACCGCCTTTATCAATAGGCCTGCTCTAGGAGGATTAATGTGAAACGTCTATTTTAATAATAATAGTAATAATAATAATAATAATAATAATAGCTTTATTTTACCTGGCAGAGTTAAGGCCTTAAGGCCTTGTCTACCACTCAAATCTTGGGGCACGCCGTAGCGTAGTGGTTAAGGCACTGCACTGCAAGCCGGAAGGTGGAGGGTTCGAGTCCCTGTGGGGGTCAGTATTTTTAAACTGACCCATACCTTCTGACGGCACTATGACCCTGGGGTCGAATCAGCCTCTAACGGAAATTAGTACAAGACGCTTGTTGAGGGGTCGTGGCGGCCGTCACGCAGGACTGAGAGCCCGGCTGACATGTGCCGATTGTCGAGAAAAAGTGGGAGCCTCAATCTCCTATTAACTCAAGTGGGATCACTTTTACTACAGATTTTAATTTACCCACGATATCGGCACACCACGTAATATCGCTGGGATATTTGTGATTCATTTGGAAGTTCTTAGGAACATTTTTTTGGCCAAAGAGAGATGAACAGACAGGTGAATAGAGAAGACTGCATAACCAGTGAATTACATGGTCTTTATAGGAAGTCAGATATAATCAGAACAGTTAAGTCTCGTAGACTGCGATGGGCTGGACATGTGGCCACGAATGGGGAATGAAAGACGTGCATGGAAGCTTCTTGTAGGAATATCAAGGAAAAAAGCCTAGTTGGTAGACCAAGAATGAGGTGGGAGAATAACATTAATTATTATACGAGGAGAGTAGATTATACAGGGGATGATTGGAAAAACATTGGTTCAGGATAAGGATATATGGAGAGCTTAAGTCCGCGCGGGTTCCTAGTGCCAGTTAGTTAGTTAGTTATTTGTCATTCATTCATTTAATTTTGAGAATCTTCCTCAGCATTGAGGGTTTTCTCCAACCATCTTAGTAATTAACATGAATTTAAAAAATATATATAAATGACTACGGGCTTATAGACTATCAGTTTGCAACAAACATTCACAAATTTTCCTTAATTAAATTTTTCCATCGTTCTCTGTCCTCAGTGTCTTCATCTGTTACACCAAATTTCGTCATCGAATTTGAATGTTGTTCTTCCAGGTTGTTCTTGGTCTTTGTATTGTATAAAAAGAGGTTAAAATAAAATAAGTTAAAATATACCTTCTTAGGTAAGATCCGTCGTCCTGAACTTATAAAATATGTATTCTTTATGCCTGTAGGCCTTTCAGAACATCCGTTCCATCTTCAACGGTCCTTCTTCGCTACAACATCCAGTATGATGGTTGATGCTGCCGGTCCTAATGTGTCACGACAACACCACATTAGGACCAGCAGCATCAACCATCATACTGGATGTTGTAGCGAAGAGGGACCTGCTGAAGACGGAACGGATGTTCTGAAAGGCCTACAGGCATAAAGAATACATATTTTATAAGTTGAGGACGACCGATCTTACCTAAGAAGGTATATTTTAACTTATTTTATTTTATGACTCTCCACCTCAACGGTTTTAACAGTGAATTTTTTTAATATTGACTATAAAAAGAGGAGTAGGCCTAAAGGATGATGGTATGTTTACGTATTTGTGTTGCATTACTTTGTGTGAGTAATTATAACGAAGACATGGAAGAGATGAAATCCACTACAGCCACATGACCTAATCGAAAAACACTAAGAAGGTTACTAGAAATTACATACCCATCCAATGGATTAACCGGTATCAACATTAATACTTGCTTCTTCAACATACATACTGCTGAGGGGTTTTATCTGGAGCACAATCTAGCTATTAAAAATCGTACACCGTCACCCGTCTAACGCTGTCGAAAATCAAAACCCGGAACCCGCTAGTCAAGAGGCAGGCATTTTCCCACAGAGCTAGCGTAGTCGATCGATATATCTAACAATTTCCATCATATTAACTTAAAATATAGGCCTACAGTTAATATGCCCAATTCATCAATTCCGATCCGATTGAGGGTCTTTCCACTTTTCAGCGGTTGCCCTTTTACCAGCCGGCTGCTGGCCCTTCACATCCACATGTGTCAATCACAGAGGTAGATGATCAACAGCCAGTGTAGGGGTGACATGTGGTTAGCATGTCGAGTCCCCCAGCCGTTATAGCTGGTTCCTCAACCTGGAGCCGCTACTTATTGTAGGTACCCAATTGCCTCACAATGTTGGGTGGGCACCGGTCCCATACTGGCCGAAATACCATGAGAAAATTCCTTCCCCCATGGAGAGTCGAACCAGCGCAAGTCCCGTAGCTCTGCTCCAAGGCTTCCTACCTTAACCGCTCGGCTACGGCGCGGGACCCAATTCATCAATTAATAATTTAAATAGTCAACATGTTTCAACAGCGAAGCTGTCATTTTCAATACTATTTTTTTCAAATGCCCCAGGTTTGTCTTTCGACATTCCTGGTTTCTCTCCTGGCATGGCGTACTTGTAACCCACTTCTGAGGTTGTGGCGCCTGGAAGGCGGGGTTACGTTGCCCCGATGATATGATGGGTGATGATGATGATGATGATGATAATGGTGCGCCAAGGGAGTCCCTAATCCTAAGCTTAACCTAAGATGAATATGAATGATGATTATTGCGATGGCCATATGATTTCGGGGACCGTTTGGGCCTTAAAGTTTTCCTGACATTTGTCTTACAGGTGAGGAAAAACCCCGATAAAAGCCTCATCCAGAAAAACTGTCCCGACCGGAGATCGAACCGGGGCCCGCTGCATGACAAGGCAGCACGCTACCCCGAGACCACAGCGGTGGACTCAATACTAAATATTGAATTCAATATTTAGTCTTGAAAATGAAAGCTTCGCTGTTGAAACATGTTGAATATTTTAATTATTAATTGGTGAATTGTGCATATTGATTGTATATTTTACGATTTTATCACCAAGAAGATCATTAGTGCATTGAATAAATCATATTAACTGTTAATTACTTCTCATTACCGAGAAATCTCGATCAGGTTTGCCGGTATATTTAGTTTCAATTTTGTAGAAACTTTAGACATTGGTTAAATAGATCAAATTATCGTTTGATTAATGTCTTTGACATCGTCCGATTCCTAATAGCCTATTTTGTCTGTCCAGCCAATCTTCTGGTTGAAGATGTTTCTCCTTTATGTATAAATATATTCCCTGACTCCAGGAGGTTTTAGGTCTTTCTCTGCCTCGTCTTCCCTCAGGTTTCCATTCCAAAACACATTTTGGTAGCAGATCCTCTTCCATTCGCTGGACATGGCCGTACCATCTTAATTACTGAGTTTTAATATAAACTAAAATAGTTTCTCCAATCTTCATTTTCTCCCTTATGACTGAGTTTCTTATTTTTTCTCTTCTTGAAATTCTTGCTGCCCTTCGTATAAAATTAATTTCTCTTGCCAAAAGATACTTATTTGTTTTTGTTGTTTAATGGCCAAAGTTCTGCTCCATAAGTAATTATGCATTTAACAATTGTATGATATATATTAATTTTATTTCATAACTTATATTTTTATCCCACAATATTCCATTTAGGGAACTCTTACTCTTACTCACTGGCACTATCGAACCCGTAGGTTCATGGCCGCGCGGACATAAGCTCTCCATACATCCCTATCCAGAGCTAATGCTTTCCAATCATTCCCTGTATAATCCACTTCCCTCAAATCATAGTTAATGTTGTTCTCCCACCTCATTCTTGGTCTACCAACTGGGCGTTTTCCCTCTGGCTTTCCTACAAGAAGCTTCCATGCACGTCTTTCATTCCCCATACGCGCAACATGTCCTGCCCATCGCAGTCTACGAGACTTAACTGTTCTTATTATATCTGGCTTCCTATAAAGACCAAGTAGTTCATATGAAGTCTTCTCCATTCACCTGTCTGTTTATCTCTGTTTGGTCCAAAAATTTTCCTAAGAACTTTATTCTCAAATACTCGTAATCTCCTTTCCTCCCTTAAAGTAAGAGTCCATGTTTCGCACCCATATAATATAACTGGTAGAATAATAGTTTTATATATTTTCAGCTTAATGTTTTTTGAAAGGAGTTGGGACATCAAAAGTCTCTGCAGTGCATAATAGCATGCATTTCCAGAATTGAGCCTATGTTTAATTTCTTTGTGCATCTCATTCCTATTTGTGATTATTGTTCCTAGGTATTTGAATTCAGCCAGTTCCTCAAAATTTCCCTCATTTGTAATTAGCTGTCTATTTCCATTATATACTAAATTTCTACGTGTGACCATATATTTAGTTTTACTGATATTTACTTCCAGTCCTAATTTATTAGTGTTACTCAATAGTGTGTGCGTGTTGGCCTTTAGTATCTCCTCGCTATCGGCCAGTAGTACTACATCATCAGCATAAACTAACAGCTTATTAATATCATTCAGTTGTAAGCCTTCCTCATCCTCTAAAGATTTAATGGCATGCTCTAGTACAAAATTAAATAGTAGAGGAGATAGTGCATCTCCTTGCTTCAACCCATTTAGGGAAGCAATTGCAAATTTTCTTTTGTTATTTTTATTTCTTTTTTCTTCTTCATAACTTCCATTTTTATTAATTTTAATACCTAAATATGTAATGTCACTACAATATTTTATTTTTTCTCCAGTCTCCAAATTTAAATTTTATTCTGTTTTACCAATTGATAAATATTTTGTTTTCTTCATGTTTTATATTGGTTAAATGTAGGGATAAAATAGTTAAATGTTGACCACCCCTGGGATTTCAGCAGGTAGCAGGCAAAACGCAAAATGCTCGGCCATGCCGACGCGACGTGAAAGATTGCTCCAGGATACATGAAGTACCTAATTATACACTAACAAGTGCAGGCGGATTCGGCTTCTCTGAACTCTTGAAAAAAGTTAAATAAGCTTTCACTTTTCTCCTTAACATTGTAAATATTTAATTATATGGGCAATATTAAATCACTAACCGCTATTAACAGTAATGTTCCCTGATGTCTCGGAATTTATATTCATATCTTGATAATCTCCGTTAGATAGAAAGTGCTCTACTGTAACTTGGAAAAACAATCCAGGTATTGTTTTAAATTAATAGTTTCCTAGTGGGTGGAATAATAAAAAATTATAATTTATTTCAAATGCATGTTCTAATAATACTTATATAAAAAATGGTTAAAACATTCTTGACATACAAATTCAAATGCCTACATCTCCAGGCACCAATCGATTTTATAGATCGTCTTATTTTGGACCAATGACGATTGACTACTACTGAAAAGAAATTTTCAGACCTCATACGTAATTGTTCGGAAATCATATGTGTTTCTTTTCGTGTTGTCATCAAATAGCTGGATACACTAAGAAAGTTAGATAGATAAATGTGTTTTTTTTTTTTCATATGTAAGATCAAAACAAAGAAGTCCCTCAGTTGGGCGGACGTTGTAGCCGTCCAACTGAGAGTCGCATTCAGCTATTCCAGAGTGTTAGATATATCGAACCGTGGGAAGAAGAGGATCACAAGCGTAAACAGTCTAGTTCCGAGTTATTCGCAATTCAAGTTTTAAAAAATTCTAGTAAATTCAATGTTTATATGGATTTAATTTTGTCCTGTCTCCATTTTCTTGCACATGACTTGTGGCCATAAAGAAATTAATTTGTAACCCATTTTTGTAACAGATAGTAGTCTTAACTCAATTTATGAAATGTTTACACTTGTAGCTTCTTCTTCCCAAGGTGCGATATAGGAAAATGTGATCTGTAAATTAACGACTTGAAGTCACTTAAATTGCTAAGTCCACGTAACCGCTCAATTGTTCTCATGATTAGGGCTGAAAAAAGTATCGGTATCTAGATAGTAACTAATTTCTATACACATTATTTAGAAAATGCGTGTCTTTGTCGAGCGTCTCCACTGCCTGCTCGGAGCGGAGAGTGTGTATGTTCGACTCTCCTCAGTAATAGACCTGTTTACGTGACGTGTGGTTGTATCAGAATGCCGAAACAAAAATTGTGTAAATATGAGTCCATTCCTACACAAAGCGAAGTGTACTAGAAGTCTGTCCCGAGTAGCGCGTGTCAAGAGCAGTTTGTAAACATATAGCGGCCTAAATACAATGCAGCCTAGCCTATAACCAATACTTTTTTTCAGCCCTAATAATTATAAAAGATAATCGTAAATGTAAATGTAAATGGTGTCCCGCGCCGTAGCCGAGCGGTTAAGGGTAGGAAGCCTTGGCGCAGAGCTACGGGACTTGCACCGGTTCGAGTCTACATGGGGGAAGAAATTTTCTCATGGTATTTCGGCCAGTATGGGACCGGTGCCCACCCAGCATCGTGATGCAATTGGGTAGCTACAATAAGTAGCGGGTCCAGGTTGAGGAACCAGCTATAACGGCTGGGGGACTCGACATGCTAACCACATGTCACCCCTACACTGGCTGTTGATCATCTACCTCTGTGATTGACACATGTGGATGTGAAGGGCCAGCAGCCGGCTGGTAAAAGGGCAACCGCTGAATAGTGGAAAGACCCTCAATCGGAATCGGAAATATAAATGGTCCCACAGAAGAAGAGGATGACAAGATCAAAAATGAGTTCTGTGAGGAATTACAATTCGTATTGTAATCTCTCATGATATATGAAAATTGTCTTGGGAGATTTTAATGCAAAAGTGGGACGGGAAGATATATTAAGGTCAACAATAAGTAAATTCAGTCTTCATAAAGATAGTAACGACGATGGGGTTGGATTAATTAATGTTCGACAATGTTTTATAAACATACGTTTGTTTTAGTTGAGGACAACTGATTTAGGCCTAATTGTAGGAATGTTATAATTTTAGTATTTAATTGAATATCCTATAGCGCTAGTGTTACAATACTGCTTACGGAATCGTTATTTATTTGAATCATCATTATCATTATAGTTGGCACATCAAATCGTTTTGGGCCACCGCCTTCTTCTAAAGTTTGTGGAAAGTTTCTACATCAAGACCTAGCCTTCGCCAATTTTTTTTAATCAGAGCTTTTGCATCCATCTTACCTCTAAATTTTGATATTTCCTTGGGGGTTTCTCCTTCCACATTTGCAGTAAGTATTTTATACTGTATAATCGTAATTATTAGATTTTAGGCTATCACATTATCTATCCATATATGTAATAATATCCACAACTTTATAAAAATCGTATAGCTCCTTTCTTAGAATATACTCGAAAAAGCAAGATTAAATTTAAGTACAATTTTTTTATTGGTAAATGTGATTTTTAGCAACATACATTTCCGCTGCCTTCTTTCTCAACATAATGTTGTAAGTAGATTTTAGAGTTCTAAATGTAATTCCTATTGAACTTTAAATTTAGGATTTGTTCAATATTCCGAAAGTCCACCGCTGTGGTCTCGAGGTAATGTGCTGCTTTGTTACGCAGAGGGGCCCGGATTCGATCCTCGGTCGGGACAAGTTTCCCGAATGAAGTTTTTTTTTCGGAGTTTTTCCTCACCTGTAAGACAAATGTCAGGAAACTTTAAGATCCAAACGGTCCCCGAACATCATATGACCATCATAATTATCATCATCCAAATTCGTCTTAGATTATATTTAGGGTTAAGGCTCTCCTGTTAAGGACTGTCATTATTGTCACCTATCCTAACATCGGGGCAGCGTAACCCCACCTTCCAGGCGCCCGAACCTCAGAAGTGGGTTACAATTACGCTAATACTAGGAGAGAACGCCAGAAATGTCAAAATGACAATTTGGGTATAGAATTATATATATATATATATATATATATATATAAGCAATCAATAGTAATACTGCCCGAGGGCAGGTCTTTCACAGCAATCATAGCATTTTCATGCTGTGCTTTGCAGCTTTACTAGGGAATTGTAGATGTGGTAGCTTCCCGTTGTTTTGCACACCGGTGAAGGATGATGATGATAATGATGATGATGATGACCATATGATTTCGGGGACCGTTTGAGCCTTAAAGTTTTCCTGACATTTGTCTTACAGGTGAGGGAAAACCCCGATAAAAACCTCACCCAGAAAAACCGTCCCGACCGAGGATCGAACGCGGGCTCGCTGCGTGACAAGGTAGCACGCTACCTCGAGACCACAATGGTGGAGATATATATATATTATAATTAAATGTTTAACATTGAGCAATGCAAGCTTAATATATATATATATATATATATATATATATATATATATGGCATAAGAAAAATAAATGCCTGGACGAGATTCGAACCCGGAACTATATATATATATATATATATATATATATATTTCGAAAATTTGAAGCAAATTTATTTAGAAAATCGTTAGAAAATGAATGAATGTGTGTGTGTGTGTGTGTGTGTGTGAATGATGTGTTCCATCTTAATTTCGATTTGACTCGGATATGGCCCTGATATTGAGCTGATTACTCATTCGGAGAGATCCTCCATTTCCTAGTGTGACCAAAAAAAGTATGTGTATGATTCACAGTTTAAAATCACTCTCCCGACATGTGTTGCCACTGTAGGACCTGGATGGCATGTGAATGTAAAAAGTACCTAAAAGGTGAGAGGTTAAACTGCGATGAAAAAGAAGATCGTGAGAAAAATGCACTATATAATTATTAATATTTAAACATTAGGGGTATAATAACTTTCTGATTTCCTTAATTGGAAGAGAAAATTCACTACATTTCGAACTCTTATAATGTTTATGAATTAATTCACCTTGCTAAGGAATTTACATATATCCTGACCCTTGTCGAATAGTCGTGATCAAATAATCTAGAGCGTTACAGGATTTGCATTAATGTCCCTTTGTTATGAAAACTTATCCACCCATTCAATATATATACCCAGTAAATTGATCTGGGATATTGATCGACAATAGATTGCTCAAGTTCATAACTTTGTAACAGTAAAACAATTTCTTAATAAAGTAACAAATATTTCTGTTCAGACAACAGATAGAACTTAAGTGTAGTTGTCGACCATGAATGCCTTTACCTTTGTGAGAGTGAGACATTCTAACAATATTATAAAAATAAATTCCGTTTTTTCTTTACGAGGACGATACCATTTATTTAATATTTATTACACAGCTCTACAAATTTTTTTGTTGCCCTGGATATCTCAGCGAATTACTATGTTTTCAAGTGCACAGTTTACAAATATATTCATGAAAGTGCTGAATGTGCTCTAGTTTATATGATTTTTGCGTATCTTATATCTTAAACAGTAAACGGCTTGTTAGTAATAAAATTTATGCTTCCAGTCATTATTTGATTTCTGTGAATTTTTTTAGCGTATACAAACATCACGTGATCCCCACTCTCATACCCCTCACTCAGCACATCGGCCGTGATCTCAGTTATTCGACAAAATTAAAGTACTCACGACGTTCATCTGGATATGATAAAACAATTCGTCAAAGTGTTGGACAAGAAAGGAGAATGTTTCAAATACATTTGTAGAAAATTTCCTAAGTGTAAAGTTAAAAGGCGGGATATTTGATGGTCCTCAAATTCGGCAATTGATGAAAGATGCAAATTTTATCAAAGTTATGACTGTTCCGGAAAGTGAAGCTTGGAAGGGTTTTATAATGGTAGTAGAAAATTTCCTAGGTAACTATAAAGCACTAAATGATAAAGAAGTTGTGCAAAACATGTTGATAAGCTTCAAGATTCTGGGAGCAAATATGAGTGTAAAGTTACACTTTCTCCACAGTCACCTGGATAGATTCCGGATAATTTAGGAAATTATAGCGACGAGCAAGGAGTGTGCTTTCACTAGGATCTAAAAGTAATGGAGGAAAGGTATCAGGGTAGATGGGACCGTCACATGATGGCAGATTACTGCTGGTCTTAAAAAAGAGTTTGTTCCCTAAAAATTATAGAAGAAAATCTTATAAAAGGTGTTTCAATGAAGTATAACGTGAGTTTTTGATATTATTCTTTCTATTTACGTCAGTGCATACTAATTTTTCAAAAAGCAATTGACATTATAAATATATATGTTATATTTTTTTCATATTTTCCTATTTTTGTAGTGTAAAATGAAAATAAAGATTAAAAAACAGAATAAATCTTCCAAAATCATTGATAGTTTCATAAATTGTGAGCATAAATATATCCGAAATTAATCTTATAACAAGGGCAACAAAACCACTGTTGACCAGTGTTATTATAGGCCTGCAATTAATAGAGCCAGGCGCAACTTTGCGGAAATTAACTTTATATATAAAATAAAACAATGTACCTTAGTAGCAATTCCGCTAAAATAGTTGGCAATTGATTTGGGATGGAAATATATCCAATTAAAACACAGATGCCAGTAAAAGTGATACAACAAGACAAGAAACATGCCCAAATTGATCCGGACATGAATTTCGCCCTTCAATGGTCATCTTCAGGTTGATCACATCAAGAGCGAAAAACGTATTGGGATCAACTTGGATATGTTTCTTGTCATGTTATACCACTTTTACTGGTATCTGTGCTTAGTCTGTAATTGGACAGATTTCAATTCCGGATTCATTTATGGCTCTTTTAACGGAATTAATACTAAGGTAAATTGTTCAATTTTATATATATATATATATATATATATATATATATATATATATATACACTGCTCAAAAAAATTAGGGGATATTGTGGAATAACCTATTAAGACTATGTTTTTAGGAACAGTATTAGATGCAATCACTTTCTATTACTCCAAAAGAATGTCAACAAGAGTTTGAAGTCATTACGTAACCTCTGTACCACACCAGATGTCAAAGAGATCCTGATTAGGAATATGGCAAACAAACAAAGCAACATTAACATGGGTGAAAATGTTTCTTTAGTATGGTGTATGGTCTCTCGAACAGCCAGCACTGCCTCACACCTGTATGGCATTGATGCAATGAGGTTAGCAATGAGTTCTTGGGGGATACGTGGCCACTCTTCCATAAGAGCAATGTGCAGCTCTGGAACAGTTGTGGGAGGTGTTGGTCTGCCTGCAATGCACCTCCCTAATGCATCCCACACATGCTCAATCGGATTTAAGTCCGGGGAGGAAGCTGGCCATTGCATACGCTCGATAACCTCCACTTCCAGCATGTCGTCACCCAAGCTAGCTCTGTGGGGTCGTGCATTATCGTTCATAAAAAGAAAAGAATCGCCTATGGCATCAGCATAAGGCACGACAAAAGGTCGGAGAATCTCATCTCTATACTTTACCGCAGTCAAAGTACCACCTTGGATAGCGTAGAGGTCCGTACGTCCACCACTACTGACTCCCGCCTACACCATCAATCCACCGCCACCATATGGGGATCTTTCACGTATAAAAGCTGGATTGTTTCGTGTCCCTTTTTCTCTCCAGATGAATACACGCCGACTATCACATTCCATGTTGAATCGCGACTCATCAGAAAAAAGAATTGATCTCCATTCAGCATGCCTCCACCCACGATGTTCCTCCGCCCAGTTTCTGCGATCTCTACGGTGTTGTGGAGTTAACCTGGTACACACCATGGGCCTACGGGCATAGAGACCACTTCCATGCAGTCGATTAGGGACAGTTTGAGTTGACACCCTGCGTCCTGTTGCTGTTTGAAGTGTATTTCGCAGTTGAGTTGCATTCTGCTGTCTATTCCGACGGGCTGTTAACAAGAGGTAACGGTCATCCCTTGTTGTTGTTGCCCTTGGTCGACCTTGTCCGGCTCTTCTGTGAACAGTATGTTCTTTGAAAATGATTCCAAAGACTGGAAATCACGCTTTGAGACACCCCAATGGTTTGTGCCACCTCTTGTTGTGTCTGTCCAGCTTCCATCCTTCCTATGGCCCTCCAAGCCATTGGTTCAGGTAAATCACGTTGTCGAGGCATCACTGTCCTTAAGGCAAGTCATTCACTAGCTGAAAACTGGACTGGATTTAAAAACAGCAACAAAACATTCACCCCCACACCACCCTTTCACATCAACAGTACAGACACTGCCCTCACGTGTGGTACCGAGGTTACGTAACAACTTCAAACTCTTATTTACATTATCTTGGAGTAATAGAAAGTGATTGCATCTAATACTATTCCAAAAAAACATAGTCTTAATAGGTTATTCTACAATATCCAGTGTATATATATATATATATATATATATATATATATATAGTAACTATTTAATTCAATATTATAAAAGAAACAACTCCATTCAGAATTAGCTCCCGATCTGTCCCAACTTTTACTCAATGAGCCAAGTATTAAACAAATTGTAGAAGATTCATAATCGTTAATATATCTATAATATAATTTAACTTTGGTGAAGTGGAAAAGAAAAATTTACGGTCTTGACTCTATTAGATAAAATAAACAATAATATATACCGATAACAACAACAATAATAATAATAATAATAATAATAATAATAATATTAATAATAAATTATTTAATTGTAATATTAATGTGTTTTCTTTATGTAATTGTAATGTTAATGTTTTTTTTAGTGTACAATGCTATTGTGTTATTACCTAATTGTAATAGTATTGTGTTTTCTTTATGTAATTGTAATGTTAATGTTTTTAGTGTATAATGCTATTGTGTTATTATTTAATTGTAAATTATTATTGTGTTTTCTTTATGTAATTGTAATGTTATTGCTATTGTGTTATTACTTAATTGATATTATTGTGTTTTCTTTATGTAACTGTAATGTTAATGTTTTTAGTGTATAATGCTATTGTGTTATTATTTAATTGTAAAAATTTTATTGTGTTTTCTTTATGTAATTGTAATGTTATTGCTGTTTTTGTTTATTTTTCTTTACACTAGTACCAATTATTACTTTATTGTAACGGACTGTCAACAGCACGTACGGCTTACTGCCCGTGCGACCCATATTTGTAAATAATATTGTAAATATCTTACTTTTTTGTCTAATAAAGTCCTACTACTACTACTACTACTACTAATAATAATAATAATAATAATAATTAAATAATAATAATTAACAATAATTAATAATAATAATAATCTTCTTGTATCTTGTAAGCCCATGTTTCCCTTAAAAGAGATTTAGGCGCTCTCCCCCCTGCAGGGAAGAATTTGAACCATACTAATTTAGTTACACTTGTTTACGTATAGATGTCATTTGAGTGGTTCGTGGTCAGCGTTCCGCCTCATATTGACATCTAGGAAACCAAGGTAGTACTAGGACGGGAAAATTCGGTAAATTTTACTTAGATGCCTTTACATTCAGGCTTAAGGATCTTTTTATGAGCCTGAAAATCTTCAGATTTGGGACCCACGGCTTAAAGTCCCTCCCGGAGGACTTTCTCCTTGGATTTTTCCATCGTAAAAAATCCATCGACCCCGGCCGGGTTTGAACCCGCGACCCTCGGGACCAGAGGCAAGGAGCATAACCACTACTCCACAGCGGCCGATAATAATAATAATAATAATAATGATAATGATAATGATAATGATAATAAATATATTATTATTATTTTATTTATTTACATATTTAGTTGTTCTCTCAATCTTTCACATATACTATCATTCTCCTCCACATCTCTCTGTCGTTCCTTCTCCATCGTCCATTACTTTTTCCCTAATTCTGCTCAAACACCATCAATTCATATTATTTTTGGCCGTCCTCCTCTTCTACCAAGTGGTAGTCTAGTATTCTTCTTGGGAATCTGTCCTTCCCGTCAACCTTCTCACATAGCCATATCACTTCAATTGTTTGTTTATTTATGATATCCGCAATTAAAGTTTGAACATTCATATTTTGTTTAATTACACTGTATCTTATTTTATCTCTTCTAGAAATTCCAGTTGAAAGCTTCCAACAATCCATTTTTGCAAAATTTAATTTACTTATTGTTCTAAATTTTAATTTTTTAAAAGTGTTTTAAAAATCGTGTAATTGTTTCGAAAAATGATGAAATTCATGTTCACGTTATGATAAGAAATTAATTAATTAGTTAAACATTTTTGTAATTTTAATTGTACATACTTATTACATATTTTGTGGATTTTTTAAAATTTTAAGCACATAATTCATAGGGTGGAATGATAACAAGAGGACTGGAATGCATGGAGTGGATGGATAGGGACGAGTGCAGAAGGAAAATAAAACTTTAGGCGCAGAAAGATGTGTAAACATCGAAAATCCGTATATAAATTGTGACGGTGTTTCTTACGTAATGAATTTGTTTCATTAAATATTATATTCAGTCCGTTTATTTATTTTGCACCTGCATGTAGATCCTTTCAGGGGAGCCGCTGATCAACACAATTATGGTGAGTAAAGAAATTTTGTAGTCAAATAAAACATTAACTTCTTCAATAAGTTATTTATTTAAATAATATTTGGTAATAAAGATGAAACTTATGAATATCGTTTCTATCATTTGATCTGATGACTATAGATATATATTTTCAGCTTGGTAGTGTTCACGACTTCATTTTCAATTATATTACTCTTGCTTTAAATATTATTTTAATAATGTGTAATTATTAATATTAATTATTCCAATTTATTTAAATATTACGACACTATTAAACTATTTCTGGTAATTTTCCCTTTTTTATTTCATTAGACTCACGTCACCTCTCTATGCTTTTCTTGTAGATTGAACCAATATAATTCAACAAATCACTAATTATTTAAACTTTTATTTTGAGATGATTCAATGGCGTCAATCTTTTTTTACATCCTTGTAGCCATCTCCTTCTTCTTCTGTTGCAAATTATAATGTTGTCAGTTTCTGATTGGTAATGACATCATCAAGAAAGAACACGATAAGCCCGTCTTCATTCCTCGATACCCAATCATATTTTTTTGATGTTCGGCCGACTTAAGACCACATTCTTTAAACTTTCTTTTGTCGTAAACTTTTGTCTGTGAATTCTGTATCTATTGTTTATCACAACAATATATGTGACGTAATAATTGTTACATTTCACATTGATGTTATTATAGCCTCACTCGGATGGTTAACAGTGTATATAAAAGCGGATGCCGCGCGGCAATGCTTGACATGCAGTGTTGTCACGTTTCTCATAACGCTATGGGCGTTTATTACTGATTATTTGTGTTATTATTTAATTTTTAGGTTATTATTTGGTATTGTTTAAGTTTTAAAATTAAAATTCTATACGTATTTATTTAATAAATAATTTAATTCCAACATTATTACATAATTGTAATATCCATACAAAATCATGCTGAAAATATTATTATACTTATTATTATTATTATTATTATTATTATTATTATTATTATTATTATTATTATTATTATTATTATTATTAACTGTTCGGTCTGAATTTTTTTTCCCATGGCCGCCACTTGTTGAAATCACTTATATATATAAAATAATATAATATGTAGATATGGTATTATTGTAGCTGCATATCATAATAATTCATTGATAATTATACAATTAATTAAGGTACCGGTATACAATTTTATAACTGGATCGAATGTTCCACATCGTTCCGAGTTTTTAATTGAAACTGAGGGAAGAATAGCAATGTGGCAACATGATCGTAGTCGCGGCAGTCTAGATCTTTGTATTTTAATAACATATAACAGCTGCGGGGAAAAATGCGAGCCGTTTGTTAAGCATCATAGTGAGGCGATAAAATAAAAATCATTTATTATATTAACATTGTAAAATATATAATATTTAGTTTTAAATTATTTAAATATTTATTTATATTAAAAATTAAATAAAAATAATCCTCAAATTATTATTATCACATTAGGATAACTTTTCCGGTTATAAAATAAATTTCATAAAAATTACATAAAATCCGGCCTTTATTTGTGGGCTTGTTACAATCCAATTTTTGAAGGTGAGAGATAGAGGTACGAGTATTGCTCGGACTGTACTAAGGAGTTATGTATCTCGTTTCCTTAGTGGTGATGTTTGGCATCATCGGTGTTGTCTTAAGAAATTTGATCACGCCCAACATCTTATATAAAATGTATTCCAGTTACATTGATTACAATCCCAAGCAGTTTTTTGCCTGTATCATGTTCAGGCCAATTAGAGTAGGATCAAAGCAAATTGAAGGCTAATGTAGGTTTCATGTTTCGTAATTAATTTGCAATCTTGGAACTTTCTTATGGGTGAAGACGTAGAGGATAACAAATCATAGACAGCCGAGACGAGTCTGGAACGAAAATTGACATGAATAGTTTGTACCAAACTTGATTAATTGATTGATTTCTATCCTTCATCCATCACTGCTGAATAATAGGACTGGTTTCTCATTTTATTTTCTTGTGTCTGCTCTTGTGTCTGGTTTGATGGGCTTGGCCGCTTTTGCCATAAGAACGCGTGGGCCTCAGTGATGGAAACTAATCTAGAATATGCACCCCCGACGTAAAAACCTGCCTTCAAAAGATTTAACCTACTGTCATTTGTATTTCTCTCTTCAGAAAATAATTGAGTTCGACTGTTTTATTACAGTCTTTATCTAGGATTTTAAACTGCGGTACATTGCATATGATTACATTTCCTGACTATGCATTGAGTAGTTGATCCTCCTGGACAATTAAGACCAGATGATGGAGCCAGGAAGAGCTGAAAATGTCGGCACATGAAGAAAAATTCCATTACTCAGGAAATTCGTGAACTAAGCCAATTCCTCAGCAAGTCGAATTTATGGTCTGATTTTGCTGGTTTACGTAATCTATCTTTTGTTAACTCTTAAATCGGAATAACTCAATTTCTTATGCCAGCTATTTAAATATGTCGGACCTCAATGAAAACAGACCATGTATAACCATAAGTTATTACCTATTGCATATTGTTGTATATATTATAACACAAATTAAAACAATTGATTTTAACGATTCACTTTATATCTTTATTAAACAAATTAAATTATTCCAATGTATTTTATAAGATACAATACCTATTTAAGGATTAATTAAATTGTATGTTATACGTATGTATTGTGACAAAGAAAACTTGGCGGCTGCTACAGTGATTTTTAATTTCGCGTTTCAAGTAAACCCCTACTTCTAATGTTCGGATATCGCTGATTTTTTGATAACATATTCCTCGCTTTATGTCAATAGCATATACTGAGTTTCGTAGGAAAAGATAAAATATTGTAATAATTAGACCGATTTTTAAATTATAATTTCAGGTGAACTTCTCAGAACGGTATGATTTTTCTGGTTAACGAACTCGATCTTATTTTTTAAATTCATTGTTTGTGCTGCGTTTGACAGCTATAGCGCTAACACAGCACGCACGCACGCACACACACACACACACACACACACACACACATATATACATATATATATATGTCTGTTATTTAGCAGGTTTCACATCATCTTCCTGCGCCAAATTAATCTACTGTCATTTTCCTCCACATCTCTTGTCATTCCAATCTCCATCATCCAGCTCTTTTCCTTCATGCAGCTCAAAACACCATCAATCCACGTTATGTTTGGCCGTCCTCTTCTTCTACCAAGTGGCACCCATTCTAGTATTCTTCTTGGAATTCTTTGTGTTATTCTATTGATTTTATTCGTTTGTTTTTTTATGAAATCCACAATTAAAGTATATATATATATATATATATATATGAAAAAATGAATGCTTGAGTCGGGATTTGAACCCGAGACTTTAAACTCTGTACGTTTAGCACTCTAATGACCTGAGCTACCCAAGTATTCCAACACAAACATACATTTTTCTTATATCCATCCATAGTAATTCTGCCCGAAGGCAGGTCCTTCACTGCAATCATAGCATTTTCATGCTATGCTTGCAACATTACTAGGGAATTGTAGGTGTGGTAGCTTCCCGTTGCTTTCCACACCGGTGAAGGATGATGATGATGGCCATATGATTTCGGGGACCGTTTGGGCCTTAAAGTTTTCCTGACATCTGTCCGCTGCGTGACAAGGCAGCACGCTACCCCGAGACCACAGCGGTGGACTTGGCCAGAAACGTTGGAACACCTAAATAAAGATGGGAGGATAATGTAATTCAAGACAATAAGATTTTAAAAATAAAAAACTGGAAGAACGAATGAATGTCTGGCATAAGCTTCTGAAGGCGGCCAAAGCCCACATGGGGCTGTCGAGCGATTGATGATGATGATGATGATGATGATGAAGATAGTGTTTTATAGAGAGTGAATAAAAATTTAGAGGCATTCTTTGCAGTATCTGAGAATAAGCACTCAGATCATAAAATATCCACCCAAATGCAGATAAAGATAGTCGATTATCGTATACTTGACATCTGAATTACGAAACATTGGTTCACACTGATCCGACAACTTTCTTCCACCTTACGCACACCGGTGCCGTGAAAAGAGGCGTGACGTGAGGCCTTATAAAGCAATCAGCCTGCTGGGGGTATCTCATGATGCGAACTTGTCAGAAGTCAACATCACAAGCCATAATGAGGCTCTGAATGAATGGCCAACAGCTTCTCAAATTATAGGGAGGTACCCAAACAGTAGTACTAGATTGCTACTGTTACTACTTTTCCAGTTATAACTTATGTGGCACTTTTGCATAATGTCTCACCATCCAACAACATAAAAAAAAAACTACTAATAGTATACAGTATCGATAAAAAGTCTCAAATCATAAATTAGCTCTACTGGATTAAAACTTTGTTCATGGAGCTCGAAAAAAATCTAGAAAATTTCCTTCAACAATAATACTTACTTATTCTAAAATACCTTTTCGGGATTCTTGGCCGTGTCGTGGAGTGTTGTCTTCTCGACATTTCATCACTCTCTGTGAGTGACATCTTCAGGAGATTTTGCTTGTGTAGATTTTCTTAGTAACTGCTAATTAGTTGTTAACTTGTGTAATTTTACCTCAACTATGATTTTTAGTAAATGAACATAGAGACTCTTACTTACTTACTTACTTACTCACTCACTCACTGGTACTATCGAACCCGTAGGTTCATGGCCGCGCGGACATAAGCTCTCCATACATCCGTATCCTGAGCTAATGCATTCCAGTCATTCCCTGTACATTCTACTTCCCTCAAATCATAGTTAATGTTATTCTCCCACCTTATTCTTGGTCTACCAAGTGGGCGTTTTCCCTCTGGTTTTCCTACAAGAAGCTTCCATGCAAGTCTTTCATTCCCCATACGTGCAACATGTCCTGCCCATCGCAGTCTACGAGACTTAACTGTTCCCCTTGTATTATCAGCTGGCTTCCTATAAAGCCCATGTAGTTCATTGTTATGGTAGTATTCTCCATTCACCTGTTTGTTCATCTCTCTTTGGTCCAAAAATTTTCCTAAGTACTTTATTCTCAAATACTTGTAATCTCCTTTCCTCCCTTAAAGTAAGAGTCCATGTTTCGCATCCATATAATATAACTGGTAGAATAATAGTTTTATATATTTTCAGTTTAACGTTTTTTGAAAGGAGTTGGGACATCAAGAGTCTCTGCAATGCATAATAGCACGTCGTGGTGGAGTGGCTTAAATTGATCCTGAGAGCTATGCCGGCGGTAGCATTGCTGCTGATAGGGTACCCATGCCGGACTGGTCGAAGGTGATAAGCCAGACGAAAAAAATACCTTGGTCGAAAGAGTGACGATCTTTCACCGTAAAAATACAACCGTCAAGAAATGCGGACATGGGTTCAACTGGGGTAAAATTTTCCGGAGGTCAAATAGTCCCCCATTCGGTTCTCCGGGCGGGGACTACTTCAGGGAACCCATGCCAAAGGCTCAAACACAGGGACATGTTCCTAGGAACATGGAATGTTAGAACATAGAGACTCTACTTTGAATATTCATGTTTGAACACCGTTGGAGTTAAAATTATTTGAATTATAAAAAACATTGTACCTTATATAACACAGTCGTCCTCAACCATAATCATTTCTGTTATAATCTTCTTTATGTTATTAAAATTCAAAAATTTTCGAAATAATGCTCCATCTTCAGAAAATATATAAATAATTTCAGTATCAAGAAAGTTGCTGAAGATGAAGTATGACTTCGAAAAGCTTTGGATTTTAATAACATAACGAATATTATAATAGAAATTATTATAGTCGAGGATGACTGTGTTATACTATAGGGTTTCCAGTATAAAACCGGACACTCTGCGGCTGGCAGAGTGAAATGCGGACGAGGAGAGAGCGCAGCCTGACGGGTGAAACCCCGTGAGACGTGTCCGGTTTTATATTTGAAGCCCTGTATAAGGTACAATTTTTTTAAATAATTTAAACATAAAGTACTCACGGATTTGCTGTTGTCATGGTATGTATCATGACTTAATATATTTGTCAATAAGGTTTCATTTGACACTTTTCTAGGGCAGGATACGATGTTTTATTAATTCTCAATAATATTACTAGCTGATACCCGGCGTGCGCTACGATGCCTAAATAAATGAAAATTAGTGTGATTTTATGTTTAGTTGAGTAAGTAATAGGAAAAATAATTATAAATGTATATCGTAATTATTTTAAGATTCCCGGTGCTGATTATCCGGTATTGCCCGGGAATCTACTTACCTCGATTGTCTTGGAGCATAAATGAGCTAAAAGACAAAATTCGTTATGTGAGTTACCTGTAAAAGAATACCCGCCATGTGCTGCTATGCTTGCACAGGAACCTACGTACTTGTTTCGATCCTCTTGACATCAATGAAAGACAAAAAATGTTTTTGTGAGTTATCCGTAAGAGATAAACATGCTTTCGCGGACATTTTTTGTAGAGCTTTTTAGATATTCAAATCTGTGTACATTAATTTCGTGTATTTGTTATGGTTTAGTCAGTATAAACCATTTAAGCGTCCAAAAAGCTACATTCTTTCACGTTTTCCACTACAAAGGACGATTTTTAAGGGTATAGGAGTTGAGTATCACAAGTCTCTTATAGCCTATGTTGATCTCGGGAATCTCCTGAATATTTTGCAAAAAGCCCCATCACAATCGGATCAATGGTATGGTCGTGCATAAAGTACGAAGAAACAAACAAACAAACAAACATTAATTTTTATATATTAGAAGAAGATTATTTAATAGCTGAAATTAAATTATGTTCAGTAGCAGGTTAGACATTGTTAGATAAGAAATATAATGAAGAAATAAGAACCGAATTAAACATCTACAGTGTTACAGATAAAATTCAAAATTCTAGATGAAACTGGCCCCAACATACCTTACAAAGAATGACACATATACACAACCACGCATTTTGCTTCACTACCAACCGAAAGGAAGGACGGAGGGATACGGTCTCTTGATGTGGGAACAGATACAGAAGAAGAAGAGTATTTTTTTGTAGAAACAGTCTCATGGGCTAGAGGTCAGCATTATTTATTATAGTTCATGAGGTCCCGGGTTCGATTTCTGGTCCGACCATAGGAATTTTTCCTGTGGTTGCCTGAGGTCAGGAATTTGGGTTAAGTTTATATTAAGAACTCTCCTGGCACTTCATTATCATTTATCACCAATCATATAATCGGGGTGAAGTAACTCTGCCTTCCAAGTGCTCCAACCTATGAAATGGATTACAATTCCGCCAATGTCAGTGGGGAAAGTCAGAAATGTTATAAAAGAAAACCTGGTGGCATTGGACAAGAAAACATATTTTGGTAGAGTCAGAAAGTAAGATTTTCTGTTCTACCAAACCAGCATAAATATACAAAATGATAAACTAAGAATTACTTGAATTATATCACGAGAAAAATTACGATTAGTTATGAAGTACGTTTTTTTAACATGGAAAATAAAATGCATTTTCTATCGAGAATGTTATCTCAATCAGTAGGATTTCGTACTCGTTTTCGAGGGATATTGCAATCAAAAGTCGGTGTTGACCAACATGGCTAGGTTTTATTGCATGTTTACTCACTCGTGAAGATAAATGAGAGTTTGGAATTTCATTACCAAGACTTATTTCTTCTTAACACATTCAGTACCGTAAACCAGTAAAGGCGTTTAAAGAGACTATTTAACTCATGCCCCAAATGGGAGTCAATGACTAATCACGTTTCAATTATTTCTGTTTTACAACCAATCAGAGTCGTGGTTCACGAAATATTTATCAGTCTTAAATTTACCATATTAAAGAAAGCTCCTCCTTTTTAATATTCTGAACAGGTCTGACCATTATCTTGCAGTGACTAAGCCTGCAAGAAATACGGCTACCAGATTGTATATATAGTGCATGAATGTCAACACATGCCTCATGCGGGAGTTAATATAAAAATATTTGTAGCAATTTATTACACCACCAAAAAAGAAAGCACTGTTTGCACTTTCTTAAATGTATTTTTTCCCAGGTAATAATCCAGAAAAGTATAATTGTCATATTTACATCATACGACATCAGAAATGAATTAATATACAGTTTGATGTGTTTCATTTTTTTCTCCACTAGAGAGCATTCTTACAATATTGCGTTCCTTTGGCAATAAATAGTATAATCTGGTTGCAGTGATAAACAAAAGAAGCAGATGAAGCGTACCTATAGTTTCTCATTTGTTTTCAAACATTGCCGTTTACATTAAATATATAAATATTTTAAAATAACTATAGTTCAATAATGATTTGTGAGTAAACAGCTTAATTTTATTCGTTAAATAGTCCTAACAAATGCCACTCTTGATTTCCAAATTCTCTAGATAAATTGGAAATCACTCGTGGCATTACTAATGACTATCGTGTATGCGGCCGTCGGTCAGTTAACTAGCTTTAGAGCGGGCGCGAACAAACCGCGTTTATATTCGTCGCCTAAATATTGTGATGGCTTAGTATGTCTTGGAGATCATAGATGGCATGTAAATGTACATTTTCTATTCCAGTTTGACACATATAACCTTGGTGAAAACCCTTTTATTTTTAAAACAAACAACACATGGAATTCGTTCACCTAAACTTCTCTGCAGGCTCCAATGCAGTCGTATATGTTTCCCGTTATCGCGCTGTTCTTTGTGCGTGAGTGAAACCATGGCGAAAGAAAAATATCTCACTGAAGAAGAATTAGTGAATATTTTGTATAATAATGATTCAGGTGATAAACTGATTCCTGAATTAGAAGATTCACAAAGTGAAAGTGAAGATGAACTTCCACTTCCTGAAATTGATACGCCGATACCATGTGATGTCAATCACCCAAGTTATTTCACCATCAAATCCTACTAGGATATCTCCTTTAGGTATGTACAACATTTGAATTTTCTAGGACTAATAGTTTGTGAATAATGGTCCATTTTCTGAAGTGCCACGGAAAGGGTAGCTGGGGTATTTAAATGGCTGGCCTGTGGGTTTAAATGCCCTGCTCAGTGCCTGGTACTGAATTTGTTAATCATAATTTAATCATCATCATCGTCTTCAATGATTAGACCTGTTGACCTGCTGCGCCTTAAAATTGCTCATGCTATCTCGTCAAATGTCAACCTATATTTCTTGTACTTTTCGGATTATAATGTAAAACAGTTCTTGCCATCCTAGTGTTTGGCATTCGTAGGATATTTTTCTCCAATTTATTATATTTTTTTTTATTAATGTTGTGACTGTTGTAATTTAATAATTTTGTTAAATTTAAATATAAATAAATAAATAATAAATGAACATGTTTACAATGTATTATCAGATATTCTTCTGATCAATGTTTTACAGTCTTATCATTTTCCCCCAAATTTCTCAATTTTCCCCTTCCATTATGTTCTGCAGCTAAGTAATTTTGGTCTGCTCCTACCTCTTCTTTCTGCTTGAATCCAATCCAAAACTCTTATTGGTAACCTTTTACTTTCCATTTGTTTTAGATTTCGATACCAATGTTATTGTCTGTATTTTAAAAAAACTATAATACAAATGAATAAGAAAGCACAAACTACAGTTAGAAAAAAAAATCAATTGAATAATTAATATATATTCGGAAAGAAATGTAATAGAATATTCATGGAACCTCTCGGTATTCACGTGGCTGGCGCCCACGGCTGTCCCGACTGAGTTCTCAGGTTCGAAGCTTGACATTTCCAGAGGGGATGAGCACCCTATTGTACTATTTGCTTATAGTTTTCCGAGTTTTTCTCTGGATCTCTTGTTTCACGAATTTCATCCCATCGACAGCCTCCATTCTCCCTCCCCTCCATTATATGACATTTCTTCTTCTTCTTCTTCTTCTTCCTTTCCAGGATTAGGTCAATGTTACCTGTTCCGATCTCAAGTCCATCGTTTCCTTGGCCGCCCCAAAGATCTTTCTCCATGTGTTTTTGTAGGTGTTGATCATTTTGGGTAATCGTGTATTGTCCAGTCTGTTGAAATGTTCTTTCCATTGGTATTTGTGCTCTTCTAGTTTATCAACTATTGAAAATATCTCCAGTTCATTTCTTATTGGTTCAATGTGTAATCTATCCATGCGTGTACATCCTTTTACGGATCTTAAAAAATTCATATCAGTGGCTTGAATGTGTGAGATATTATTTGTAAGTACCCAAGATTCAGATCCATATAAAGAACAGGAACAGCCAGAAGTTTATAAAACCTGAGCTGAGTTTCTCTTCGAGTCTTCGGAGGGTACTTCTTATGGTGCCACACATAATTTGATATCAGTTTAATTTATTATGTATATCCCAATCATAGCTATATGTTATATCTGAACCAAGATTTTTGATTAATTATTTCATATTAACCTTCATCTCATCTCATCACATCAATACTTTAAAATTAATTTTTAAAGCACCGTTGATGTTATGTAATAAGATATTAAAATACAAAATTGGTACCTGTAAGTCAGTCGTTTCTCAACTAATTATAAAACACATTTTAAACTACTTGAGGGAAGTTTTATAATTTAGTTGAGGACGACTGATTTGCCAGGTACCAATTTTGTATTTTAATATCTTATCTCATCTCCATCCATCCATAGTAATTCTGCTCAAGGGTAGTCTTTCACTGCAATCATAGCATTTTCATGTTATGCTTTGCAGCTTTACTAGGGAATTATAGGTGTGCTAGCTTCCCGTTGCTTTCCACACCGGTGAAGGATGATGATAATGATAAGGATGATGGTGATGGCCGGATGATTTTCGGGGACCATTGGCCCTAAACATCCTGACATTTTGTCTTACAGGTGAGGAAAACCTCGAAAAAAACCTCACCCAGGAACCTGTCCCGACCAGGAATCGAACCCGGGCACGCTGTGTGACAAGGCAGTACGCTACTTCGAGACCACAGCGGTGGACTATCTCATTTCATGTTAGGAAAATTAGTTTAGTTGTCATCCATGGGTGTTGAAAATATGTCTTCTTCTTCTTCTTAAACTTAATTTGTAGGATTTTCATCCTGTTTATTTCCAAAATCACGCCTCGGAGGAAGACGTATTGGATATTCATTCACTGTCTATCCATCTCTTGGCTGGTCTTCCTCTTGTTCTTCTCCCGTCCATTGGTCTATCTTCTGTAGCTCTTTTTGTAAGCCGGATTTCTTCCATTCTTTCTATATGACCCTTCCAATATTTTCGTCTATCTATAATAAATTTGGTTATGTCTTGAATATGGCATTTGTCCCTAATAACATTCCAAGTTGCAATTCTTAATATGTTTTTATTTTTCCAAATCGTAGACCTTTTCCTAGCGTTTGTCGTATTTTGTTTCCGTCTTTCATCCGAGGCACAATCCTTGGGACTGCGAGCAATGTATAAGATACACCTTGAAGTGTTTTGCTAGCCCGTTTTCATGGCGGGTTTATTATTCGAGGTTTCCTCCCTAGGCCGATTACCTTCGCCCAGCTCCAGAACTCAGCCTGCCCCGTTTTATTTCGGAGTTGTCTCTCTTAGATGGGTTGTCTTGCAGGACTAACGAACCCCATCCGCCCGTTTGAAAATATGCGATACGAGGATACAGTGGGGTTCACCAGAGTGCTGGCTCATGCCTCCGAGACTTATCAACAAAAAAGGGCAGAAGGGGCCAACGAGAGGGTTGTAGTTCCTCATCGCGGTCACGGGTCCAACCCAAAAATAACGGTATGGGTCATGAGAGAAAAACCTGATATGTCGGATCCGGAACACCACATACTAAATACACCGTAAAGTAGATTTCATTACATTAATCTATAATATACTAATGTAGCGCAATATCTATTTTAAGTTGCAATGCTCAGAGCAATCTGCCCATCCAGTCCGACTAAAAAAACTATGTAAGTACATTAGGCTATCAACCTTTTGAAATTCATATTAAAGCACCCTTGAGGTTATGTAATAAGATGCAATTATATAATTTTTACCTGGTAAGTCAGTCGTCCTCAACTAAATTATTAAACTTCAAGTTATTCTAATAGGAGGCCTTTCGAAAACAATGTTTCATCTTCTGCGTTTTAACTGGAACTGATGGTGTTATATAGGTTGTATAACGGACACAACGGATAAAACCCGCTAAGAAACAAGTGAACGATAAACTAATCTGATATACCGGTACTAACTCGCTCATTTTCTCACCCTATCTTGCATAAACTAACACAAACTTGCCCATCTAACACTAACTTGTACATTTTCTCACCCTAACTTACCGAATAATTTAAATGAACTCCCTTATATGTGAGTAAACAAGTTGACAATTGGGTCTAGTAGGAACATGTGTTATCACATTGGCCAACATGACGTTAACAGTCACTTATTCTTCGATCGAATATCTTTCGCAGCAACGAAATGAGACAGAAATACAATATTTGTTGTTTTATTTCTTTAACTTCACGGATGGCATGGTGGCATAATATAGTCATTCATTTTATTACAGAAAAACTGGAGGCAACTAATTTTTATTAATATGTCCACCGCTGTGTCTCGAGGTAGCGTGCTGCCTTGTTATGCAGCGGGCCCGGGTTCGATCCCCGATCGGGGCAATTTTTCCTGGGTGATCGTTTTTCGGGGTTTTTCCTCACCTGTAAGACAAATGTCTTCGATGTTTTAGTTATCCCGTGCTGATTACCCGGCGTTATCCGGGAATCTACTTATCCCGATCTTCTCGACATAAATGAGCTGAAATACGAAAATTAATGTGTTTTATGTTTAGTTAAATAAGTAAGAGGAAAAATGTATATCGTATTTATTTTTAGATACCCGTGCTGTTTACCCGGCGTTGTCCGGGAATCTACTCATCCCGATATTCATGGCATAAATGAGCTTAAAACAAAGATTGATTTACTTCTTATGATTAGTTGAATAAGTAAAATGAAACATAATTATAAATGTACATCGTAATTATTTTAAGATTCCCCGTGCTGATTACCCGATGTTGCCCGGGAATCTACTTGTCTCGATCTTCTTGGCATAAATGAGCTAAAAGACAAATAAAAGAATGCCCGCCATGTACTGCTACGCTTGCACAGGAATCTACGTACTTGTCTCGATCTTATCATCAATGAAAGGCAAAAATGGTTATTGTGAGGTATCCGAAAGAGATAAACATATACTATGGTGGACTGTTTTGTAGAGTTTTTTGAGATATTCAATTCTGTGTATATTAATTTTGTGAATTTGTTGTGGTTTAGGCAGCGTAAGGTTGAAATTCAACTTGGATCTCTTCTTAAAATAATGAAGGATGAATATGAAATTCGTAGATAATAAGGTGCAGCCCCTCTTCACTGATGATTTCCTAGAGTTATAGAAGGATTAAGATGGAATAATTGTTTTATTCTCATAACCATTCAAAAAATCGCTCCATTAATATTAATTTCATATACGATCAATTTGAATGGATTTATTATTTTAATTACCCTTACTTCAATTATTGTAGGGGCCACAAAGCGTCCAATGAGCTACTTTTTTTTCACGTTTTCCACTACAAAGGGCGATTTTTAAGGGTTTAGGGGTTAAGTATGACAACTCTCTTATATATTAATTATATAAAAATAAAACATAGTTTTATTTGACGTTCATATTTATTATATAATTCAGTGACAGCTGTTTCGGTACACTGTACCTTCTTCAGACACGTAACAACTCTCATATAGCCTGTGTTCATCCCGGGAATCTCCTGAACATTTTGCAAAAAGCCCCATCACAATCGGATCAACAGTATGGCCGCGCATAAAGTACGAACAAACAAACAAACAAACATTCTTTTTTACATATTAGATTAAATGTGTCATTCAAGCTTTGATCATTTAACAAAAATCTGAATTCTATGACATACAGAATCAATGTCAGTATTGATTTATTATCACGCTATAAAATTTTGCAGTTGAATAAGTTTATATCGATAAGTGACGTACGTAGACATGACATCCATTTTAAAATTCGATTCACACGGAATAGACAAGTAACGGTAAAGTTTCATAATCAGTGTTACGACTCCAATTAAAGAGAAGTGAAAAGTAAGTCGACAGTCCCACGGGAAAGCTGTTATAAGGCCTCTGGCACAACATCAGCATTTGGACAGATTAAAAAAAAAGTTGAATATTTGATCTGTGAACATTCACACTTCTATAATTAGTGTACACCTGTTATATGAACATATGTTAATTGCCTTTCTATTTAAATACAAATGAGCATTCTGCAAGTCTCATAACAATTTTTATTGAGATGTTTAATCTGATAAGCTTTTCTATAAAAAAAAATGTTAATTTTACATACTTTTTTTCAGACGATCAAATATCTTCAATCACATCTACATTTTTTCATGTATGTATTTTTTGTTTGTATTCATGTGTATTTTACTTGTCCACCGATATCAAATTTGAATAATTATGAAATGATGATTAATGGTAAAATAATTTTTACGCGATAGTGCGTTTAGTCGTACTTACCAGCAATGGCGACCATTATTGGAAGTTTAACTTCCTACATTTCGGGGTTTGCCAACCTAAATAACTATACTGTAATATTACATTTGCACCACGAGCGGGAAGTATATCTACTGCCCTCTATGTACAATGTATATACAGAAAATATCTAAAGGTAGTGTTAATATACATTATATCAAACAAATCACTGCATTTTAAATGAACTGAACTTATTTGAAACAATATAAAACAATAAATACGTACTCTTGCGGCCATGTTATCAATAATTGTTCTCAAGGCAACCTGTTGTTTCAACTATTAAATATTGCCCACACTGTTAACGTTAGTCAATTATTTATAAGGAAAGCAAATATTTCCAAACAAAGATATAAAATAATAATAATAATAATAATAATAATAATAATAATAATAATATAATAATAATCAATAATAATAATAATAATAATAATAATAATAATAATAATACTTTATTTA
The DNA here is from genome assembly GCA_030220185.1 of Diploptera punctata. Taxonomy (NCBI): domain Eukaryota; kingdom Metazoa; phylum Arthropoda; class Insecta; order Blattodea; family Blaberidae; genus Diploptera; species Diploptera punctata. Next base: position 901,297 of record JASPKZ010009813.1, on the reverse strand, counting down.
TTCTGGGAGAGTTAAGGCCATAAGGCCCTCTCTTCCACTCAACCAGCACAAATACAAATAAATATTCGACAAATATAGATATACACTATACTAATTATAAACAGTTAAAGATACAATAAATGTAGCAATGTAAATGTCATGTACAAACAACATTTTATAGGGTAAAAACAATAATGATACGATATAATAATAATAATAATATATAATAATAATAATAATAATATAATAATATATAATATAAATATGATACATTATACGGGAAACACCAATTAATATATATATATATATCTTACACTGGATAATAATGAAGTCGAGTTTAGAGCAAATATAAATTTAGATTTCTTTTAAAAGATGCCAATGTCCGGCAGCCCCTTATTTCTTGTGGTAGGGAATTCCAGTTGCGAGAAGTGGAGATGGTATATGACATGGAGTGATGTGATGTCCTATGTTGCGGTATATTAAGTAAGAGACTATGTTGTGATCTTGTGTGTTATTCTACTATTATTTATTATTTTGAAAACGCCATCGCGCAAAAAAAAAATGTACAACATACGTTTGTGAAGTGCTTTACAGAATCTCGGAAATTAAAAACTTCGCTATGGCTCGGTTTTTAAACATTTTTGCTCGATTCTGTAAAAACTACTTCCCAACCTCGCATCGTAATATAAAATTTATTAAAATTCTAACCCAATATTTTTGTTTACGCCGACACACATAACCTTGTCACTCGATGCCATCAGCACATTGTCCTTTATATCCCTCCTCATCACACTGTGTATTATTCATTATCTGTTACAGTCTCACTTGCCAAAACATGGAATTCTCTTCCACCATACGTCAGGACTGTCAAACATTAGCATCGTTGAGAAACAAATTAAATAATTATTTGATAACCTATACACCTCACTGATAGTATTCTTTAACAATTGATAAATTTAATTATTTATGAAAAATATTCTTCTTCTTCTTCTTCCTTTCAAGTATTAGGCCAAGGCCTGTTACGATCCTATAGAAAATTTGCCCTTATGGGAAATTCTCGTATAAGACTTGAAAGCATAATAATAGTCCCTTCGATTGGTTGCTGGCCAAAGGAAGGCAAGACCAGTGATGGGGCTGCCATCTTATAGCCTCTGGTCAGGCTTTTCTGGAGAAGAAAAGAAAATAAAGGAAAGAAGAAATGGAAGAAAGGAAAGACTCCCTAGCTCTCGGATGCCCTAATAGCGTCGGGGTCGAAAAACAAGAGTTAACCAAGAGAGGTTAGATAGTAAAGTTAAAAGAGTGCAAGTAAGTGGAAGAAATGTTTTGCTCAGCTTGGGCACCTTGTGGTCGCCATCCACATATCCCCTAGGTGAAGACCCCTGAGGGGTGAAAACAATATTAAGAAACATTTTTGTTATTTTAAATAATGTATAGGCCTAATCGTAAAATTAGTTTTCTCTATCTCATTTTCCCCTTTGTTTTTATATGCATTAGACATCAGTTTAATGTATCTTGCTTCTTTACATTTTATTATTAGTTTTAATCTTAATCATAACTATCATTAACTGGTTTTATTATAGATCGTAATATAATAGTTATTATCTTATTGATCTCCACCGCTGTGGTCTCGAGGTAGCGTGCTGCCTTGTCACGCAGCGGGCCCGGGTTCGGTCCCCGGTCGGGGCAGTTTTTCTGGGTGAGGTTTTTATCGGGGTTTTTCCTCACCTGTAAGACAAATGTCAGGAAAACTTTAAGGCCCAAACGGTCCCCGAAATCATATGGTCATCATCATCATCCTTATCATTGCATCATCATCATCCTTCACCGGTGTGGAAATCAACGGGAAGCTACCACACTTACAATTCCCTAGTAAAGCTGCAAGCATAGCATGAAACTGCTATGATTGCAGTGAAGGACCTGCCTTCGGGCAGAATTGCTATGGATGGATCTTATTAATCAAATCTTCATTTAGTAACGTATTTAATATTGGAGTTAATTGTGATTAATATATTCTGATGTAATATATGGTTGTCCTGGTGAGTGGAAGAGAAGGCCACATGGTCTTAACTCTACCAGGCTAAATAAATAAATTAATAAATAAAATAAAATACGAAGAGAGAAAAGTCTATTGAGCGCTGTGATTTGATCTAGCGATCTCTTTTGGTAAAATAGTGTATTTTAATAGTTAATAAATTGCTCAGGAACAATAATTACAAACTATAATGAGGTTCAGAAAGAAATTAAATAGAGGCTAAATTCTGGAAACGCGTATTAATATGCATTGCAAGGACTTTTTTCATACGAACGTCTCTATAAAAACGTTACACTAAAATTTCAATTATACCGATGCGAAAAATTGATTCTCGCTCTAAGGTAGGTCAAAAAATTCCGTTCCTTAACCTGTGCTCTCTCGTAATTTAACCAACTCCATATTTGAATAAGATTGAACTTTTTTTCTTCAATATTCTGTTTAACTTTCACCATTTCCAAATAGAGATAATCGCATACTTTGCCGGTATTTAATGGCGAATAAGTGAAAAGTTAAGTTGATGAGAGTTGATTTCACGTCCATCAAGATCCGTTTGTTGTCTGGAGGGCACTGCAGTGCTTCGTGACAATATATCACGCAGGCACCTGCACGCATAGACTTCACGTTAACAAGTGTTCCATAAAAATACGATACATAACTTAATGGTTAACCAACCTTTCTCAGCAGCCAAAAAGAACTAAGCAAGTAAGAAAGTGGTTTTCCCCGTATTTTAAACTGAAGGAATTTACCAAATGAGTTTTACATGGTTGTACTTTAATTTGAACAAGAAACGTAATTGCACTAAAACAAGGTCGAGAAATATTTTGTAAATTAAGTTCGAAGGTTGTATATTGGATCGTTTTACATTGCCTGAGGTGAAGATTAAATGTTTACGCAGCTCGGAGCCATAATTTCAGGTCGCGACTCGATTTACATCTAAATATTCCTGTTCTTTATTACTCTCCGTAAAGCATTAGAATTAACTTAATGTTATAAAATAGCCTCCATCCTAGCAGTGAGCTATTTAATCGAATTCTTAGGCAACTAGAAACTTTCTTAAAGCACTATAGAAAAAACAGAATGACGATGTTTTCCAAGTGTTTTCAGTAAATTTAATTTTTTTTTCGAAAACAGATATAAATAACAAACTAAATAAGTTCAATTATATAATAGGAACACTAAAAAGAACTCTAAAAAATAAAGCCAGAAAAGACTGTATAATGAAATTATACAAGACAATGGCAGTTCCTATTTTTAACCGACGGATCCGAAACATGGACAGTGACAACACAACAATCTGCCAGAATCTAAGCTGCTGAAATGAAATTCCTCAGACCAATAGCAGGATATCAAAGAACAGACAAAAAACATAACACAGAAATAAGACATCAACTAAAAGTAGAGGAATTAAACACAAGAATAGTGAAATACAGAACAAACTGGAAAGAACACTTAGCAAGGATGACTGAGAACAGAATACCAAAAGCAGCATACAACTATTCATCAAGAGGAAGAAGAAGTTTGGGAAGACCAAAGAAATGAAGGAAAGAGTAGCAATTTGGAGCCGGAACAGGCTATCAAAAAGCCTAAATCGTGATGAAGAAGAAGAAGTGATTTTTTGTAACTAATAAACAACGGGCTGATTTCTATTATGGTTTAAATCAATGCTACCAGGTTGTCATTACGCCCATTTCTGGTTTTCTCTTCTCCACTTCTGAAGTTGGGGCGCCTGGAAGGTGGGGTTACGCTGCCCTGACGGTATTAAAAGTGATGATGATGGTAATGATGCGCCATTAGAGGCCTTAAACTGAAGTTAATCTAATGATACGAATGAGATAATGATGATAATGTTGTCCAAATGATTTTTGAAGAAATAATTCTTTTCCCATGTTGTGGCGATGTTTTGAAGCAGTAACTCTCTTCATGCCCGATGATGTAGTAACATTTTGAAGAAGGATTGGTGTCCCAAAAATAATTACTGGTTCAGGTTGGGTTTAGTTTTCGGTAGAGCCGGATTCTCTTCTTAGGGTCGGTAGTTGGTACACTGGATATGAAAACACTTTAAATCACTGAAAACTGTTTATTGTAGAAATAATTTCACATTTATTCGCTTTGTAAAGTTCCCAGCAGATTAAGTAAATGTAGGTGGCATTATTCTTCACCGTCAATTAAAATTAAATTATTTTCTTTTCTGAATCAATTATTCTTGTATTAATTATTACATTTTATCTTGAGAATTCTTCTTGCTTCTATGTTTGTTGAAAGTTGTATGCAGAATGACTAGTGTAATTCTTTTATAATTTTAAAAGAACATTATTACATCACATAATATTAAGTTTAAATTCTATTGGTTAATAGTCCATCAAATAAAGTAAAGTAAAGTGATCCCACAACAGGCCTCAGGAGGCCTTTGGGGTAGTAGGAGGTTAAGGCTCCCACTTTTTCTAGACAATCGGCACTTGATGTCAGCCGGGTTGTCAGCCCTGCGTGACGGCCGCCTTTGCCCCAGAACAAGCGTCTGGTACTCATTTCCGTTAGAGGCTGAGTCGACCCCAGGGCCATAGTGCCGCCAGAGGATTTGGGCCAGTTTAAAAATCCTGACCCCAACCCTCGACCCTCCGGCTTGTAGCCCAGTGCCTTAACCACTACGCTACGGCGTCCATCAAATACCAGATTTAAATTTGATTTGTTGAATCAAAAAGTTAATTGTTTTAACATCCAATCAGAGTTTAGTTTACTTTCATTTAAAAATATGAAGTTAAGCAGGTGTTCTTATTACGTTATAACAGAAAGGTTTATAATTCTGACAACAATGACTTAAAAAATTTTAAAAGCATTCTTTAGAAAGACTGTTATGTAATACAATTTCTTTAATTGTTACTGAGATATTATTATTCAACAATGAATAACAATTAATTATTTAGATGTTTTTCTTCATTTAAGTTATATTTAAATATTAAAATAATTTTAAAGTATAAAATTACAAAGTTTAACTTTTATATTTATTATATTAAAATCCTGCTTTATGTTGGGAGACCGTTTGGGCCTTAACGTTTCCTGACATTTGTCTTACAGGTGAGTAGGAAAAAGCCCGAAGAAAACCTCATCCAGAAAACTTGTCCCGACTGGGGATCGAAATCGCGCCGCTGCGTGACAAGCCAGCACGCTGTCTCGACATCATAGCGGTGGACGATTTCCATGAATTAAAAAATAAGAAAATATGCATACATTTACGACCTATAATGTTTAAATGTGACCGAAAAAGACAAAAACTATGACCTTATAATTTACATATTCTATTAAAAATTGCATAGGTAGGCCTACTAATTATTCATTCACATGGTTTTTCCAACTTTTCACTATAGGCCTTCTTCCTCACGTCAGTTTGGCGAAAAGCGAGCAGCCTGGTATTTCGAGGAACTTCCAAGAACAAAAGCGACTTCGAACAAGTGACCATTCAATTTTCAACTTGCATAGATTATGTTGATTATTTAAATATGGCTGAAGACTTTATAGAATACCGATATATTTTAAAATATGACATTATTACAACGATTAGAGCAAATATGAACAAAAATTTAAAAAAACACGACAAATATAACAATACAAACCTCTAAATTTTCATCAGAAGACGTACACAAATGTCGTTTACTCTAAATGAAGCTTTAAAAAAAATATGGTATGCCATAGGATTCCGTCCCTACTAATAACAATAAAATTTGTTTAAAATTTTCTAATAAAAGTACGGAATAGGCTATAAACTTTCAAGCCTGAATAAATTGGCTTCTGAGCAAAATTTGACTTATTTTCCTCCATCCAAGTAATACCATAGTTTATTACTAGATGTCTCTTCGAGGCGATGTACTAACCACATGTCACTCGCTGACATCTATAGTGAAATAAGCCTAATTAGTCTGGTTAGTAACCTCAGGGGTCCTCATCTAGGGGATATGTGGATGGCGACCGCAAGGTGCCCAAGCTGAGCAAAACATTTCTTCCACTTACTTGTGTTTTGCACCCTTTTAACTTTACTATCTAACCTCTCTTGGTTAACTCTTGTTTTTTTCGACCCCGATGCTATTAGGGCATCCGAGGGCTAGGGAGTCTTTCCTTTCTTCCATTGTTTCTTTCCTTTATTTTCTTTTCTTCTCCAGGAAAGCCTGATCAGAGGCTATAAGATGGCAGCCCCATCACTGGTCTTGCTTTCCTATGGCCAGCAACCAATCGAAGGGATTATTATTATGCTTTCAAGTCTTATACGAGAATTTCCCGGAAGGATCGGAAAATGTTCTATAGGATCGTAACAGGCCTTGGCCTAATACTTGGAAGGAAAAAGAAGAAGAAGAAGAAGGAACTTCTTAATAGAGGATCAGTCATGACCCCTAGGCTATAGACTTAAAAATGTATCATAGGTCAACTATAATATTTATTTGTTATCATGAATTATGCTTTTGATAAAATATTATACTTGAGTTAATGTGCAAAAATTTTTCTCATTAATCGAACATTTATTTTTTTCATAAGTAATTTTTCTTTTCAGATTCGCCGATTGCACGTGAACGAGTAATGAAATGAAATGGTGAGTAAAAGAACGTGTTTTTTATTATGTTTATGTAGTAGTATTTTTATAGTACTATTGAGTATTTAAAAAAAACGTTTATGTACCATTAACATAATCTCAGCTCGTGCTCTCACTTCTGAGGGTACGCCTGAATAAAACTGAATATAATTTTGGGTTTCTTTTGTCCCTTTTGTGGAAAATCCCCAATATCAAGCAAAATTTGTTTAAATAACAAAATTTTAGAGAGAGTTAATGAGTTTACTTACTTTGGATATAAACTCTCTTTTGTTGAAAATTTGGATTTACCAGAGAAAATTGTGAAATTCAACAAATCATTGGGAATCATTAATAGAGTTTTAAAACCTCCATTAGTGCAAAAATCAACTCGTACTCGTCTTTATCAAATAATGGCTCGACCAGTCCTATGTTATGGGAGTGAAGCGTGGACTATAAGGACGAGAGATGAAAGCAGACTAACAGCTTGTGAGATGAAATTTATGCGCCGAACAGCTGGCTACACCAAATGGGATCGAAAGAAAAATGTAGAAATCCTTCAAGAACTTAATGTGTCACCAATACTGGACTACATCTCCAGATATCAGCTAAACTGGAAGGAACATTTCTCAAGAATGCTAGATCCAGGATCCCCAAGGTCATAATGAACTACTGTCCAAATGGGAAACGGTCACTTGGTCGACCTACGGAAAGATGGCATGAAGACCGCTTTCTCAGGCCGTAACAGTTCTTCTAGGACTAATACCTGGCAGGATGATGATGATGATGAGTATTTAAAAATTAAATTTTAATAGTTGAATGATAATGAATTTGAAAGAAGAATAATTATTTGTGTCTTAAATCCGCAGTTTTACTGTCCACAAATTACAATTTATAAAATAATATTTTAATTTCGACACTACCTTTCCGGTATGATTATTTTGAGATTTCCCAATAATTTTTGTGTATTTTATAGTGAGAGTTAATAACTATTTAGATTTATGTTCCTTTCCATTTATCATACATTTTCTCTTCTCCTTCTTCTTCATTTGGCGTAACATACATTAGAGTTTGACCATAATTTCCTTAATGATCGATTCCAAACAGCTCTTTCTAAGGCTTTTTTCTTCAATCATTTTTTATAAATAATAACAGTATTAAAGAAAGTTTTTACATCAAAATTATTTCCCATAAAACTAGATATCCATCTTAATGAAAATTGGGACGAAATAAATGCTGTCTTCTTCTAATTTAATTTAATTTAATTTAATTAGGACATTCGTAAATAAAGGGTTAGAAAAGGGATTAAAGTAGGTAAGAAAGAGCTGAAGATAATAAACTATGCTGATGACACAGTTCTAATTGCACAAAGTGAAGATAATTTACAAATGCTATTGCACAAATTTAGAATCATTGCAGCAAAATATAACATGAAAATCTCAACAAATTAAACCAAATCAATGACAATATCCAAGGACCCACGACGTGTTAAATTATAAATAGAAGGGAAAAGTATAGAAAAGGTAATGAAATTCAAATATTTAGGAGTAGAAATTAATAGCAGCAACAGAATAACAGATGAAATCCTCCATCAAGCAAATAATGCAAACAAAATATCGGATTGTTTAAACAATATTGTTTGGAAAAATAAAAATTTAAGTATAGATACAAAAGTAAGAATTTACAAATCTGTCATAAGACCAGTTCTAACATATGGTTGTGAATGCCGAACAGAAACTCAAAAAAAAAAAACAAATCAATGAAACAACCGAAATGAAAGTTTTAAGGAAAATCGTAGGAAAATCGCTGAGAGAGAAAATTCGCAGCTCTGTTATTAGAGAAGAATGTGAAATTGAACCTATAAACCTCTGGATGAACGATAGAAGACTAAACTGGAACGATCACATATATAGAATGGAGAACAGTAGATTAGTGAAGAAAGTACGTGACTGGACACCTCAGCAGAAAAGGCCTTTAGGACGACTACAACTATGATGGAAGGACGTCACCATACCCCGGACCTGTTGTGAATGAAGACGCAACAAGCTGTCAGCTTTCATGCGTAGAGGAAGAAGAAGATATAGCATGATTTTAATATCATAATAAATATTAAAGTTTAAGTTAGCAATTTTGTATTTTAAAATTCTTGTAATATTTAAATATAACTTAAATAAAGAAAAACATCTAAATAATTCATTGTTGTTCATTGTTGAAGAAAAATGTCTCAGTAACAATTAAATAAATTGTATTACATAACAGTCTTTCTAAATAATGCTTTTAAAATTGTTTTAAGTCATTGTTGTCAGAATAATAAAGCTTTCTGTTATAACTGTAATAAGAACACCTGCTTAACTTCATATTTCTAAATGAAAGTAAACTAAACTCTGATTGGATGTTAAAACAATTAACTTTTTGATTTAACAAATCAAATTTAAACCTTATATTTAATGGACTATTAGCCAATAGAATTTAAAATTATCATCATGTGATGCAATAATGTTCTTTAAAATTATAAAAGAATTACACTAGTCATTCTGCATATAACTTTCCACCAAGATAGAAGTAAGAAGACTTCTCAAGATAAAATGTAATATTTAATACAAGAATAATTGATTCCAGAAAAGAAAATAATTCATTTAATTGATAGTGAAGAATAATACCACTTACATTTACTTGATCATCCACCGCTTGGTCTCGGGGTAGCGTGCTGCCTTGTCACGTAGCGGGCCTGGGTTCGATCCCCGGTCGGGACAGTATTTCTGGGCGAGGTTTTATCGGGGTTTTTCCTCACATGTAAGACAAATGTCAGGAAAACTTTAAGGCCCAAACGGTCCCCCGAAATCATATGGCCATCGCAATCATCATCATTCATATTCATCTTAGGTTAAGCCTAGCTTAGGGACTCTCCTGGCGCACCATTATCATCATCATCACCCATCATATCATCGGGGCAACGTAACCCCGCCTTCCAGGCGCCCCAACCTCAGAAGAGGGTTAAAAGTACGCCATGCCAGGAGAAAAACCAGGAATGTCAAAAGACAAACCTGGGGCATTTGAAAAAAAAACATTTACTTGATCTGCTGGGAACCTACAAAGTGAATAAATTTGTAATTATTTCCACAAGAAACTGTTTTCAATGATTTTAAAGTGCTTTTCTATCCAGTTACCAACTTCCGACCTAGAGAAGAGAATCGGGCTCTACCGAAAATAAAACCCAACCTGAACCAGTAATTATTTTTGGGACACCAATCCTTCAAAATGTTACAACAATATCGGGCATGAAGAGAATTACTGCTTCAAAACATTGCCACAACATGGGACAAAGCAATTACTTCTTCAAAGAAGAAGTAGTAAATAAAGGGTCATTAGTTTGAACCCGCGACGAAATTAAATTTTCTGAGATGAAGTAATTTAGAAGAAATATTTTTTTAAGGAAGTTGAATGCCGTGCGTCCTGTGTCACACAGATCTGCGACATGTTGAAGATCTCTACGATATTGACAATTCTCGATGTAAGAGCCAGGGTATCGTGAATAGCTCATTAAAATAGATAGAAAAAGTTGAATCTCCATCAAATGTCAACTATGTGTGACATTATTTAACAAATGGTAGTATATGACCAATCACATTTCAATGAAATTTGATTTACAACCAATCACAGTCTTTTTCACCTCGATTTTATAACTTTCAGTTTATCGCTTTCATTTTATGAAGTGGCACCCAGATTGTGCATATAGTGCGCGAATGTAACCAGATTCTGCTTGCGAGATACAATAGAAAACATTCATAGCAATTGATTATACCATAAAGAAAAGAAACCACTGTTTGCCCTTTCTTAAACGTATCATTTCCCAATTTTATTAAGGTTGCAGAAAAATATGATTTACATCATAGGACATCAGAATTTAATTAATAACCTGTAATTATGTGTTTCATTTTTTCTCCACTAGGGTGCATTCTTACAATATTGCGATTCTATTATGCAGTAAATGTGATCTGGTTGCAGTGATGAAGAAATGAAACTTATCGTTTCTCATTTATTTTCAAACATCGCCGTTTACATTAAATATATAAATATTTTAAAATAACTATATTTAAATGATGACTTATGAGTAAATAGCTTAATTTTATTCGTTAAATAGCCCTAACAAATGCCACTCTTGATTTCCCAATTCTCTAGATAATTTGGAAATCGTTCCTGGCATTACTTATGATAAAACAGTGTCTTATTAGCCAATGCTCAATCATTTGGTAAATGATTGCCTCGTACTTACCTAGCAGTATGCAATCTACTTGATGAATAAGTTGAGAAAGATTACATAAATAAGAGTTAATATTGTATTCATTCTAACGTCTGAGATTAAACATCCTAGAAATGTAAGATTAACACCTTTTGGAAGGAGATCTTCAAGTAATCCCTATTTATATTGCTTAGAACGAATACATTTGCTACAAGCTGTCTATACTTTTGGAAGAATTTTGTCACATGTTCTCGCTTGAGCCAATTGCCAACTTGTTTGCTCACATAAAAGGGGATTCTATCCCAAGAGTCTACCTACATTAGTGGGAAAGTTAGGGTGCGAAAATGGGCGAGTTATTACAACAGATTAGTTTAGTGTCCACTTGCTTGTTAGCTATTTTTTGTGACTATTTAACTCATGTCCCAAATGGGAGTCAATGACCAATCACGTTACAATGATTTTTTAATTACAACCAATCACAGTCGTGTTTTCGCCTAGAATGTACCAACTAAAATTTATCATAATAAAGAAAGCACCTCCTTTTCAACATTCTGAATAGGTCATAGCATTATTTTGCAGTGACTGACTCTGTAAGAAATACGGCTACCATATTCTATATATAGTGCATGAATGTCAACACATACCGCATGCGGGATTTAATATAAAAACATTTGTAGCAATTGATTATACAAAAAAAACACTGTTTGCACTTTCTTAAAGTATTTTTTTTCAGAAAAACATAATTGTCATATTTACATCATAGGAGATGAGAAATGAATTAATATACAGTTTGATGTTTCACTTTTTCTCCACTAGAGTGCATTCTTATAATATTGCGTTCCTTTGGCAATAAATAATATTATCTGGTTGCAGTGACGAACAAATAAGCAAGTGAAGCGTACCAATCGTTTCTCATTTGTTTTTAAACATCGCCGTTTACATATATATATATATATATATATTTTTATATATAGGCCTATATATATTTTTTTTTAAAATAACTATAGTTAAATAGTGAATTGTGAGTAAACAGCTTAATTGTATTCGTTAAACAGTCCTAACAAATTCCACTCTTGATTTCCAAATTCTCTAGACTATTTAACTCATGCCCCAAATGGGAGTCAATGACCAATCACGTTTCAATGATTTCTGTTTTACAACCAATCAGAGTCGTGTTTCACGAAATATTTATCAGTGTTATTATTACCATATTAAAGCGAATCTCCTCCTTTTTAATATTCTGAACAGATCTGACCATTATTTTACAGTGGACTGAGCGTGTAAGAAATACGGCTACCGGATTGTATATATAGGCTGCATGAATGTCAACACATGCCGCATGCGGGAGTTAATATAAAAACATTTGTAGCAATTGATTATACCACCAAAAAAAAAGAAACCACTGTTTGCACTTTCTTAAATGTATTTTTTCAGGTAACAATCCAGAAAAATATTATTGTCATATTTACATCATACGACCATCAGAAGATGAATTAATAATAACAGTTTGATGTGTTTAATTTTTTCTCCAACTAGAGAGCATTTCTTACAATATTGCGTTCCTTTGGCAATAAATAGTATGATCTGGTTGCAGTGATAAACAAAAGAAGCAGATGAAGCGTACTTATAGTTTCTCATTTGTTTTCAAACATCGCCGTTTACATTAAATATATAAATATTTTAAAATAACTATAGTTAAATAATGATTTGTGAGTAAATAGCTTAATATTATTCGTTAAATAGTCCTAACAAATGCCACTCTTGATTTCCAAATTCTCTAGATAAATTCACTCCTCACTTCGTGAGTCGTGAATTTATCGATAATTTGGAAATCGCTCGTGGCATTACTTATGATAAATTAACTCCTCACTTCGTTGGTCGTAAATTTATCGATAATTTGGAAATCAGTCGTGGCATTACTTACGATAAGTTGGCTACACTGATTGAGCAATGGCTAATAAACATTGTACATTATAAATATGCTGATTTTAGGTTAGATTAGGTTAGTTTGAGCTCAACTTCTCGCTTGATTTTAAGGCATTTTTCACGTTTCTTGGGGGGGGGATCAACGTATATTTTTCTTTTAGGTAATTATGCACTTACTACAAGAATAAATTGTGTGCTTTTCCTGCTTTTATTTGAATTTATGTTGGTGGCATGATGTATATATATATATTATAAATATAGATTATTTATAATATCTATATATACAAGCGTTACTGCTATAAAGTAAATATTCTCTTTAATAATTTGCTTAACTGTTAGGTTAGCCGCTAGATGGTAGTTGAATGATATTATGATATTTCCGCTACCTCTTGTGTGAATTGAGAATACTACATGTATAAGAAAATTGTATGTTTGTCTTGGAATTCTTGGGTAGCTCAGTTGGTTAGAGCGCGAAAGGTACAGACTTTAGAGACTCGAGTTCAAATCCCGACTCAAGCATTCTTTTTTCTTTTCATATCATATATATATATATATATATATATATATATAAATTATAATTAAATTTTTGACATTGAGCAATGCAAGCTTAATATGAGATGATAAGAAAAATAAATGCTCGGACGGGACTTGAACCCGGACCTCTGGATTGACACCCCAGTACGTTTTCTGATTACGCCACCGAGCAAGCCTAATACAAACATTCATTTTTCTTATATATATATATATATATATATATATATACTTTTGTTCTCTATAAAAATGATGAAACTGTTTTCACTTCAAAATTTACTGGTGCTAGATAGCATATGGCGTGGCTCCACCTTTGCCTTTGAAAGCAACTGACCCTTGACACAGATTTGTCTTCTTTTTATTTGCGATTGTGAATTTCCTATGTGGGGTTTGAGGGGCGCCATCTATATTGAAAAACAGCAGAGACAACTGTGAAAGTGCACGAATTTAATGACAGGAATCAGAGGCGTGACAATAAATGGAGTAATAACAATGTTTTATTGGTTTCAGGTGACATTACCACACTTTCTATTCACTTAGTCTCGTCATTTCTACCAATGCGTAGGCTAACTCCTATACTCTTGTTTACAATAATATGACATTGAGCTTTTTTCAGTTTTTCTTCACTTTTAATGTTTCTTATTACATTTTTTTCTTGTCTCCTTTTCGTTTACATTGTTCTTCCTATTTTGTTTTACCTTTTTTTGTTTTTTACCTTTTTGTTAACTTTATTTCATTCTCACATATAGACACAAGGACAGGACACACACCCAGACCCAAGGTGGAGATTTAAAATCCCCTACCCCGCCGGGAATCTAACCCGGGTCGCCTGAGTGGAAGGTAGGGACTCAACCGACTACGCCACGGCGACGGACCATTTAATTCGCTTCATTTCTTTATTAATCACTCTCTCAGTTTCCGTATTAGTTACATATTCGTATTTTAAAAGTAATTTTGACTTCCCTTGCGGTTATATGAAAGGTTGAAACAATAAAAATATATTTCTGAGATTTCAATATTAAAAATATTTATAATTCCTAGTGTCGTCTTTATGTTAAGAAATGAAAAAAATTAAAATTTTGTTTGGAAATTAAATTTTCCTAGAAAATAAATATGCATATCAGGATACAGACTGATAAAGGGCTCTACTCAGTTTTTTTCAGTGCCCCAGATTGTCATTTCGACATTTTTGGTGTTCTCTCCTAGGATTGGCTTAATTGTAACCCACTTCTGAAGTTTGGGCGCCTAGAAGGCGGAGTTACGGGACCCCGATAATATGATGGGTGATAAATGATAATGAAGTGCCAGGAGAGTTCTTAACCTAAACTTAACTTATAATTCTCAAATATAGATACTTCTAAACGAAGCCGGCCGTTATTGATGGTAGTGTCACCTACCTGGCAGCGGACGATATGAGAATTATAGATTTGTATATGCGGAAAGAAATGTTAATGTTTATGCCATGTTTCGAATGGTGTAGTGGGCTGCACACTAGTCTAGAGAACGAGAGGTCCACGGTTCGATTCCTGGTTCATACATTCATTTTTCTTTTCACGATGTCATTACAGTATTATAATATGATCCATTATTTGAACTGTGTTAAAATAACAGTATTGGAAAATGTTAAATAACATCGTTTACTGCTTATAAAAGTGGTGGTGTAAAATTCTCAAATATAGATAGCTTACTTCTGAACGAAGCCGGCCGTTGGCGATGGTAGTGACACCTACCTGGCAGCGGACAAAACGAGAATTATAGATTTGTATATATGGAAAGAATTGTTAATAATCAATTGAGTTGGTGTTTACTTGATGAAAATCCATATTCGTTAATTCAATAAAAATAAAACCTAGTTTTATTTGATTTTCATATTTATTAAAATACAATTCAGTGACAGCTGTTTCGGTACACTGTACCTTCTTCAGACATGTTAACAAATTATAAATTGTGGTATTATATGTTATTATATGTTGATATGTACTATAATAACACAATTCTTAATTTGTTAACATGTCTGAAGAAGGTACAGTGTACCGAAACAGCTGTCACTGAATTATATCTTAATAAATATGAAAATCAAATAAAACTAAGTTTTATTTTTATTTAATTAAAAAATTGTTAATGTTTGTACCAAGTCTAGAATGGTGTAGTGGGATGCACACTAGTACGGACAACTAGAGGTCCACGGCTCGATTCCTGGTTCAGAGATTCATTTTTCTTTTCACAATATCATTATAATACTATTTCAGAATACGGATTTGTGTTTGTATTTTTTTTTCATGCAGAGGGACTACTTGTCGTAGCCTTTCTAAAAACTATATTTAACGAATTTTGCAACTTCCTTAACCAAAGCTATGTATGGAATATAATTAAAGATGTGTATAGCAGGTGTTAGAATTGCTGCAAATTACAGGTTGTTACATATATTTTATGATTTTATGCATTATCGTTATCACTGAGGTGAGAACTAGTGTTGTGGCATGCCCCTGAAGAAAACAGAGCATCCATGTATTTACTCAAGCTTCCACACGACATGTGTTTACCCATAGGTTATTTGAACAAAACTCTTCTCTGCTTATCTACATACTTGTCAATGTTTTAATTTAGACTACATTTACATAAAACTTAACATTACAGTCACTTCCTCTATCGTGCATGTAAATAACTAGGTATACGTTGTCGAACGTTCAAATTACATTGGTCAACATGATTTTTGTCTCATGAGTACCAATAGTTGTACTTAATGCAGTTTTTTTATCGTGTTTTCAAATATGTATTCGGAATTTCTCCATCACCCACAGTTTTTTTATTTGAATTTCAATTAATTGATTTAAATAATTATTTTTAATAAACATTTTTCGTCCATTTGTCCATTGTAAAATAAAACCAAATGAGTTAATTCAGGATATTTCAGATATAGCAAAGAGATATCAAGGCAAATGGAATCCTAATATGCTGGCCAATTATTGTTGGACCATCAAGAGGGATGCTCCACAGGCGAAATATAGTAGAAAATCGTTATTTCTTACTTTCTAGTTGAGTTCGAATGTTCGAATATTATGTAGTTACGAATGTAGAAGATATTAAAGTGTTTGAAATTATAAATGCCTGTCTCTAGGAAACCTTGCGTGATGGAGAAAAATCGATATCATATTTGAATTCAGGAGAAAAAAAAATTACTATCAGAATCACATCTGTTTTTCTCTCTGAGTACAAAACAAAAGTTTCTTTTTTGTTGCTTCATTTTTATCATTCAACATCATCATCATCCATCACGAATTCATCTCTTGTAACACTCATTTCTGCCCCATCTAGAAGTCTTTTAAGAGGTCTTACAACTGATCGACGATGTCTTTTGGGTTTAATGGGGGGCGAGGTGGAATCATTATTATTATTATATTATTATTATTATTATTATTATCATTAATCTTATTATCCCTTAAATTTGACAAAACACTGATTTCTCGTGTCATGTATTTAAATGTGACGGTCCGCAGTGAAAACAATATAATGCAGTTTATCATAAGTAATGCCACTAGTGATTTCGAAATTATAGACGAATTCACGACTCACGAAGTGTGGAGTGGATTTATCTAATGAATTTGGAAATCAAGAGTGGCATTTGTTAGGACTATTTAACGAATAAAATTAAGCTGTTTACTCACAAATCATTATTTAAATATAGCTATTTTAAAATATGTATATATTCAATGTAAACGGCGATGTTTGAAAACAAATAAAAAACGTTATGTTTCAATTGTTTATCACTGAAACCAGATCATATTTATTACCAAATAGAATCGCAATATTATAAGAATGCACCCTAGTGAAGAAAAATGAAACACATCATGACAGGTTATTAATTAATTTCTGATGTCCTATGTCAATTATATTTTTCTGCAACGTTAGTTACTGGGAAATAATACGTTTAAGAATGTGCAAACAGTGGTTTCTTTTTATTTAATGGTATAATCAATTGCTACGAAAGTGTTTCTATTATATCTCGCAAGCAGAACCTCGTTATATCCGTGCACTATATATACAATCTGGGAGCCACTTGTTAAAATGATAGCGATAAAATGAAAGTGATAATATAGAGGTGAAAAACGACTGTGATTGGTTGTAAATCAAAATTCATTGAAATGTGATTGGTGATTGACTACCATTTGTGGCATGTGTTAAATAGTCAACCACATTATTTAACCTATTTATTTAGACGATATGTTGACAGTGAGTGAGTGGAATCAACAAGTACGGGAAAGCAACTATCCTGAGGAATAAATGTTAACAGAAACAAATACATCAATACATTGCTGTTTTTGCGGATGACCAAGTTCTAATTGCAGTAGGCTATCTGAAGAAGAATTACAATATAGCATACCTACACTAAGCAAAGTGGCAGAAGCATAATTAATTGCAAGATTTCAACATCTAAAACTGAGATAATGGCTTTAAAAGGAAAGGATCCTGTAAGATCAAATATTGTAGTAGATAATGTTTTGCTTAAACAAGTATCACACTTTAATTATCTGGGAAACAATATATCTTACGGTTACGACAAAGACCTTCAAACAAAACTTTCCAGGTACCAACTTATGTGTGGTACAATTAGGCGAACACTTGGAAATAAAACGAGAAAGGAAACACAGATGAAATTTTACAAGATTATGGCAGTCCCTACTCTATTATACGCAGTGGGAACTGGGTCCTGAGACAGAAAGAAATTAAGAATATCCAATCGACAGAAATTGAATTTTTTAAGAGCAGTTAAATGATGTACAAGACGAGATCACATAAGGAACAAAACTATAAGAGAAGAGTTAGGAGTAATGCCAATTATACATCAAATCTATAGGCCTAATTACAAGAAGCGATGGAATGAACACGTGCAACAAATGGATAACAACAGACTTCCGAAGCAGGCTTGGACGTACAAACCACGATGGAGAAGGGACACTGTCAGAGGAAGTGATGGAGTATTGAGCCGGAACGTGCCATGGAGCCTATAGAGTTCCGTAAAGATGATGATACAGACGATGAACGGTTATATTAGATACCAGTATATTTTGTAATTCGACACACATTTAAATAATTTATTCTCGTTCGTTTTCTTCATTACGTTAAATATATTAAATAGGGCCTAAGTTGAACTAATTGATATATCCTATAGGATGCATTGCCAATTTAAGGGTTATGTAGGGCTATAGAAGGTTTGTGATGTAAACTCAAATTACGCCTTGAAATTCATGTTATGCAGTATAAACCGAGTAATTACATGTTTACACACGATAAAAAACATAACACAGAAATAAGACAACAACTAAAAGTAGAGGAATTTAACACAATAATGGAGAAATACAGAACATGGCAAGGATGACTGAGAATAGAATACCAAAAGCACCATACAGCTATTCACCACGAAGAAGGAAGTTTGAGAAGATCAGACGGAAAATTTATGGATAAGACGCAGCACATTTGGAGCCGTTCGGGGAACAGGCTTGTAAATAAGCCTAAACCGCTTCTTGGAAGAAGAAGGACACACAGATAAAACAATAGAACAATGTCATACATTTTAAATTACGATCCTTGATTGAGATATAAGCAGTTTCATAAAATTAGCGATGGACCTTCTAGTAGGTAGAACGTTATTTAGGGCTAAAAAGTTTAGACCACGTATAATGTTATTTACAAATATGGTTCGCATCGAGCGTATAAGCCGTAAAATGCTATTGACAGTCCCTATCAACTAAATTAATGTCTAATATGATAAATCACAAGTTAAGGTTGTTTGTTCGTTTATTCATGCACGCTGTCATACCATCAATCGCTTGGACCTGTGATGGGGTTTTTTGCAATATGTTCAGCAAATTTCCAGGGATGAACATAGGCTATAAGAGAGTTGTGATACTCAACCCCTACACCCTTAAAAACGTGGAAAAAGTCCCTTTTTCGCTGAAATGGTGTATGCTGCCTAACCATAACAAATACACAAAATTACTGTGAACAGAATTGAATATCTCAAAAAATTCAACAAAAAAGTCCCCGACAGCATATGTTTATCTTTTACAGATAACTCACAATAACCATTTTTGTCTTTCATTGATGCCATTAAGATCGGCATAAGTAGATTCCCGGGCAAGCGTGCGCTGCCATACCGTTTATAATCCGATTTAGATGGGGATTTTTGCAAAATGTTCAGGATTTTCCCGGGAACGTTATAGGATATAAGAGAGTATTAATACTCAACCCTTCACATTTAAAAATCGCCCTTTGTAGTGAAAAATGAAAAAAGTAGTTTTTTTACGCTTAATCCCTGGTTATTTATAGGAAATTTATGATGAAAATATTTGTAGTAGATATTTGCCTGACTGGCCAAAAGAAGCAAAGAATACAGACGTACTCAGTGAGAACATACCCGCAAACGTAAATCCGTTATACAACCTATATAACATCAGTACCAGTTACAATGCAGAAGATGAAACATTGTTTTTGAAAGGCCTCCATATTGGAATAACTTGATGAAGTTAATAATTAGTTGAGGACGACCGACTTACCAGGTACCAACTTCATAATTAATATCTTTTTATAGGAAATTGTCAATATTAATAAAATTCATGATAAAATTTCGTTGAGGTAGGACTATTAGTCATATAATTGAAATTATATAAAATCATAAAATTATGCTAAATATATTATTCAGGCAGAACATCGCAAGTTAGATGTTGACAACACGCTCACAATACTGCACAAGGAGAATAACCCAACAACCATAAACGTAATGAAAGAAATGGTAATTTTAAAAGAAATCAACAATAACCTGCTTTTAAATTAGAACACACCCACTACAATCAATCCTCTGGACTATATCATCACTAGTGTACCAGCATTGCCTTCAGGGTCAGTAGATACAGAGCCATCTCCTGCTCCTTCTGCTGAAGATGTGACTAGTCGAAAGACCAACAAAGAATTAATACTTTACAAAGTTGAATAAACGGTCCTATCAGGTAACAATTTTATATCATAATTTTAATTTTATGGAATACTAGCTAATACCCGGCGTGCGCTGCTACGCCTAAACAAACGAAAATTAATGTGTGTTTTATGTTTAGTTGAATAAGTAGAAGGAAAAATAATTATAAATTTATATCTTAATTTTTATGATATCCTGTGCTGTTTCCCGGGAATACACTTATTCCGATCGACTTGGTACAAATGAGCTGACAGATAAAATTCATTATTGTGAGTTATCCGAAAAAAAAATACCCTCCGTGCGCTGCTACGCTTGCCCGGGAATTTACTTATCCCGATCTTCTTGGCATCAATGAAAGACAAAAATGGTTATTGTGAGTTATCATAAGTAATGCCACGAGTGATTTCCAAATTATCGATAAATTCACGACTCACGAAGTGAGGAGTGAATTTATGTAGAGAATTTGGAAATCAAGAGTGGCATTTGTTAGGACTATTTAACGAATAAAATTAAGCTGTTTACTCACAAATCATTATTTAACTATAGTTATTTTAAAATATTTATATATTTAATGTAAACGGCGATGTTTGAAAGCAAATGAGAAACGATAGGTACGCTTCTACTGCTTCATTTGTTTATCACTGCAACCAGATCATACTATTTATTGCCAAAGGAACGCAATATTGTAAGGAGGAGCTTTCTTTAATATGGTAATCATAACACTGATAAATATTTGGTGAAACACGATTCTGATTGGTTGTAAAACAGAAATCATTGAAACGTGATTGGTCATTGACTCCCATTTGGGGCATGAGTTAAATAGTCCGAAAAAGATAAACATATGCTGTCGCGAACTTTTTGTAGAGTTTTTTGAGATATTCAATTGTGTGTACATTAATTTTGTGCATTTGTTATGGTTTAGGCAGCACAGGTCATTTACGTGTCCAACAAGCCACTTCTTTCAACATTTTCACTATAACGGGCGATTTTTAAGGATGAAGTGGCTGAGTATTACAACTCTCTTATACGAGGGCGGATCGGAAAGTAACGCACAATAATTTTTTTCTGCCTTGGTATTGCAGCTAGAATGTTGAAATTTCACAGAGATATAGTTTGAAGTTTGCACTACAGATGGTATTTTTTCTCAGGTGCACCTCTTGCGAGAGAAGCTTGAACTATGCAACAAAGATGGCGCGCATGCTACAGTCGTCCACCTGTGAGGAACAGAGAAGTGTTGTTCGATTTTTGTGGGCCAAAGGGCATAAACCCAGTGAAATTCACAGGGACATGCGTGGCGTGTATGGGGATGATTGTATGGACCGTAGCAATATCTCCAGGTGGTGCACATTCTTCCAAGAGGGACGCGTGAACCTTAGTGATTCGCCACGTGATTCGCCTTAGTGATTCCTGGCCGAAAAACGCTTTGAGACAGATGTGGAAGTGAAATCAGCAGTGCGCAGATGGCTACACTCCAACCAAACGGACTTCTACGAACAGGGCATATTGAAACTGGTAACACGATGGGAAAAATTTGTTGAGAAAGTTGGTGACTATGTCGAAAAGTAGGTAAAAGATCAACTTTTATAAGATTCATGATGTGTTCCGTTGAGGTTTATTCAAAATTAATATAAAATTATAGAATATTCACCTGAAAGGTCCGTCTCCTCAACTTAATTATCATTTAACTGTAGCGCTTTCGGGACTTGTCCCATCATCGGCAGGATTCAAAATTTTGAATCCTGCCGATGATGGGACAAGTCCCGTAAGCGCTACAGTTAAATGATAATTAAGTTGAGGAGACGGACCTTTCAGGTGAATATTCTATAATTTTATATTAATTTTTAGGTAAAAGATGTAAGTTCATTTGTGATTTTTTCCTTTTTTTTACTATTAAACTTTTAAAAAAAAAATTATTGTGCGTTACTTTCCGATCCGCCCTGTGGACGACTGTAGCATGCGCGCCATCTTTGTTGCATAGTTCAAGCTTCTCTCGCAAGAGGTGTACTTGAGAAAAAAATACCATCTGTAGTGAAAACTTCAAACTATATCTCTGTGAAATTGCAACATTCTAGTTGCAATACCAAGGCAAAAAAAAATTATTGTCCGTTACTTTCCGATTCGCCCTGTGGACGACTGTAGCATGCGCACCATCTTTGTTGCATAGTTCAAGCTTCTCTCGCAAGAGGTGCACCTGAGAAAAAAATACCATCTGTAGTGACAACTTCAAACTATATCTCTGTGAAATTTCAACATTCTAGTTGCAACACCAAGGCAGAAAAAAATTATTGTCCGTTACTTTCCGATCCGCCCTCGTACCATATAGTTCCCGGAAAACTCTTGAATATTTTGCAAAAGAGCCCCATCACAATCGAATGAATAGCATTGCATGCAATACGAACAAACATTCATGTCATACATTAAGTAACTCACTAGCTCTATTGAACCCGCAGGTTCATGGCCGCTCTGATATAAGCTCTTCATACATTCCTATCCTGAGCTCATGTTTTCCAATCATCCCCTGTCTAATCTACTTCCCTCAAATCTTGGATAAAATTCTTCTCCCACCTCATTCTTGATCCACCAACTGGACATTTTCTCTCTGGTTTTCCTACCAGAAGCTTCCGTGCACCTCTTTCATTCCCTATACGTGCCACACGTTCTGCCCATCGCAGCCTACGAGACTTAAGTGTTCTTATTATATCTGATTTGCTATAAGTTACATATCACGTAGCGCACTATTATGTAGATTTCTCCCTTCACCTCTCTGTTTATCTCTCTTTTGGCCCAAAACTTTTCCTAAAAACTTTATTCTCAAATACTCCTAATCTTCTTTCCTACCTTAAAGTGAGAGTCCATGTTTCGCGTCAAGAATAACACTTCTATATATTTTCAGTTTAACGTTTTTTGAAATGAGCCCAAATTTTTATATACTAGATAATTAAAAGCCTTGGCGCGAAGCTACGGGACTTGCACTGGTTCGAGTCTCCATGGGGGAAGATATTTTCTCATGGTATTTCGGCCAGTATGGGACCGGTGCCCACCCAGCATCGTGATGCATTTGGGTAGCTACAATAAGTAGCGGCTCCAGGTTGAGAAAACCAGCTATAACGACTGGGGGACTCGACATGCTGACCACATGTCACCCCTACACTGGCCTGATTATCATCTACCTCTGTGATTGACACATGTGGATGTGAGGCCAGCAGCCGGCTGGTAGGCTAAGGGCCTTATAGGCCTGTCGCGCCAGGAGTTTTTTAGATAATTAAAAACGAAATTTCTACTCTTATTTTGAGAAAGTTGTATAATAATTTGACTTAAATAACATGTCTTAGAAAAAGCAGTTCTTGTTATGTTCCCAAGGTATTGCTTACACCTGTTTTTCTAGTGATAACAGCTGTAAAAATGTTGAAACTTGTGTTCACGTTTTGTTTCGTCGTCCTTTTACGTATTTCAGTAGTATTGCCATAATAAGCTATGTATAATTTTCAACCTGCGGCAAACAACAGCATGGTTATGCAATTTTTAACATCATGTAGCTATTGCAACTCTAAGAATAATTGCTCCTGCATGTTGCATATTTATGATATATGTATTAATAACGAAACTTAATATCGGTTAGAATTTAAGTTTTAACAAGATAAAGTGTAATATAATGGGTGTGTACAGTCAAGTGCTTAACCTTTGGTTCCGCAAGAAAATGAGACCGAAATTCCTCAGTTTAAAAGTGTCTTGCTTATTATAGGTCGAAGGCCACGGACAGAGCAGACGTATCAATTTGAATTTTCTAGATTACCTTCATGATATGAATAAATTATATATAATATTAAATATTAATATGGCCTATGATAGAGAATACAGATATAACAAGGATATCTTCAAATGTTTAGTTTTTCAAGCAAAATTTAGTTCGATATATCTAGTAGTGATAGTACTGAATAAATGATATAACTTATTATAATTGACTACAGAAAAACGGTTTAAAAATGTAGAAAGAATGAATGTAACAAGATTACCAAAAGCAGAATTTAACTGCAAGCCAAGAGGTTCAAGGAATGTAGGAAGGCCAGTGAAAAGATGGACAGGACTATATTTTTTATAAGTAATGCCACGAGTGATTTCCAAATTATCGATAAATTCACGACACACGAAGTGAGGAGTAAATTCATCTAGAGAATTTGGAAATCAAGAGTGGCATTTGTTAGGACTATTTAACGAATAAAATTAAGCTGTTTACTCACAAATCATTATTTAAATATAGTTATTTTTAAATATTTATATATTTAATGTAATGTTTGAAAACAAATGAGAAATGATTGCTTCTTTTGTTCGTCACTGCAACCAGATCATATTATTTATTGCCAAAGGAACGCAATATTGTAAGAATGCACTCTAGTGGAGAAAAAATGAAACACATCAAACTGTATATTAATTCATTTCTGATGTCCTATGATGTGAATATGACAATATTTTTCTGGGATAAAATACATTTAAGAAAGAGCAAACAGTGGTTTCTTTTTTTGGTGGTATAATCAATTGCTACAAATGTTTTTTATATTAACTCCAGCATGTGTTGACATTCATGCACTATATATACAATCTGATAGCCGTATTTCTTGGTGAGCCAGTCACTGCAAAATAATGCTATGACCTATTCAGAATGTTAAAAAGGAGGTGCTTTCTTTATTATGATAAACTTTAGTTGGTAAATTCTAGGCGAAAGACGACTGTGATTAGTTGTAAATAAAAAATCATTGTAAAGTGATTGGTCATTGACTCCCATTTGGGGCATGAGTTAAATAGTCAGTTTAATGTCTTTTATGAGAAGTTGGAACGGCATGAGTCCCTGCAATGCATAATGCAGGGCTATTCAGAAAGAAGGAACAGATTTCTAACATTTATTTCTTCCAAGCTACATAAAATAGAAACACAATTCCATTCCAACGTTCCTAGAAAGAGAAATGTTTGAAGTTCCAATCACGACCGCTTTGGCGTAGTTGCTTGAAGATGAACTACATCGTCTGTGGCCTCCCAGGTCACCAGACCTAAGCCCGTGTGATTTTTATCTGGTGAGGCTACGTAAAAGACCGTGTTTTTATCCCCCCTATGCCTGACACTCTTGAAAATCTGCGACATCGAATTGTTGAAGCTGTGAATTCGATACTAGAGACCAGCTGATTCCTGCGTGGCAAGAAATGAGCCTCCGTTTCGATATTTGTCGTATAACACATGGTGCTCATATTGAATGAATAAAGTAGTGCAATTTGAACTTTTTTCTCTCCACGAACGTTGGAATTGTGTTTCTGTTCTTTGTAGTTTGGAAGAAATAAATGTTTGAAGTCTGTTCCTTCTTTCTGAATAGCCCTGTAAAATGGGCAGTAACATAATATTGGTTGAAGATGCGTAAGTAAATTTATTTGAACTATGTCCTTCTAATGGATGTCTTCTGTAAATCTTGTGAATCTGTCTAGAATGATGGTTATGCATTAATACTCAAATGTTAACAAGATAGAGGAGGGCTTGAAATTCATGTTTACTTTCTAGAAATAATAGATATTACTCCAAGGATTTCCACACTTGCTGACACATCTATCATATTAAATAATTTAAATGTTTTTCTGAATGCTGCTATAACTGTGGGAAGCGTTTGAAATGCATTATTTGTGTACTCATACATTTAATCAATGTTTTATACAATGAAAGTATGACTTTACTTTATGCGGTACAACTAGGATAATGTAAACATGTGTGTATGTGTCTCAGCAGGTGAAAAACGTGGTTTGATGATGATGATGATGATGGTGGTGGTGGTGATATATAATATATTACGATGCGAGATTGGGAAGTGGTTTTTACAGAAGCGAGGATATGTTTGAAAACCGAGCGATAGCGAGAGAATCTGTAAAACACTTCACAAACGTGCATCATCATCATCATCATAGTACATTCACGAATTTAGGCCATTTGTTGACCTGTTTCGGCCTCAAGAGAAACACCATCCAAAAGTCTTTTGAGTGGACGTCCTGGTCTTCTTCTTCCTGCAGGTTGTGCATTGTACATTATTTTTTGCGCGATGGTGTTTTCGAAATAATAAATAATTGAAAATAATATCTTTGTTGGAAATATTTGCGTTCATTATAAACAACTGACTAACGTTAACAGTGTGTGCAACGTTTATTAGTTGAGACTCCAGCAGGCCGTGACACTAATCAGTCATAAAATGGCGGCAAGTAAGTATTTATATTGTTTCACATAAAGTTCAGTCGTTTAAAATGCAGTGATTTATTTGGTATAATGTATATAAACACAACTTTTTGGATATATTTTTGTACATAGTATACATAAAGGGCAGTGGTTTTACTTCTCGCACGAGGTTTGTAATATGTAATATGTTCTTCTTCTTCATTTCTTCACATCCAGGGCTAGGTAAAATGCCTGTTCCGCCTCATAGTTGTTCTGTCGAACTTTTCATTAGCTTTTCTACATTCCTTGAAACCTCTTGGTTTGTTGTTAAATGTTGCTTGGTAATTTTGTTACGTTCATTCTTTCTACATGTCAAAACCATTTTTCTTTATATTCTCTGATTTTATAATTCAATGGATATATATTTAACTCTTTTCTTATACTTACTTACTTACTTACTCACTGGCACTGTCGAACCCGTAGGTTCATGGCCGCGCGGACATAAGCTCTCCATACATCCCTATCCTGAGATAATGTTTTCCAATCATTCCCTGTATAATCTACTTCCCTCAAATCATAGTTAATGTTGTTCTCCCACCTCATTCTTGGTCTACCAACTGCGCGTTTTCCCTCTGGCTTTCCTACAAGAAGCTTCCATGCACGTCTTTCATTCCCCATACGTGCAACACGTCCTGCCCATCGCAGTCTACGTGACTTAACTGTTCTTATTATATCTGGCTTCCTATAAAGACCATGTAGTTCATTGTTAGTAGTCTTCTCCATTCACCTGTCTGTTCATCTCTCTTTGGTCCAAAAATTTTCCTAAGAACTTTATTCTCAAATACTCGTAATCTCCTTTCCTCCCTTAAAGTAAGAGTCCATGTTTCGCACCCATATAATATAACTGGTAGAATAATAGTTTTATATATTTTCAGCTTAACGTTTTTTGAAAGGAGTTGGGACATCAAAAGTCTCTGCAATGCATAATAGCACGCATTTCCAGAATTGAGCCTATGTTTAATTTCTTTGTGCATCTCATTCCTATTTGTGATTATTGTTCCTAGGTATTTGAATTCAGCCACTTCCTCAAAATTTCCCTCCTTATATCATCATTTTTTATCCGATCCATTCTTGTGCAGCCTTTTGTTCTTCTAAGGAAGTTCATTTCTACGCTTTGTAATATTACAATAGTTATTTAGGTTGGCAACCCCAAAATGTAGTAAGTTGAACTTTCAATCATGGTCGCCATTGCTGTAAGTACGACAAAACGCACTATCGCGAAAACAAATATTATTTACTTATTTATGACATAGCCCATTGTTGAGCCATAGCCTCTCCTTTGTAAGGAGTTACTAGACCAAGTTAATTTTTAGTTACCTTATTTGCACGTTCATGTCGTGAATGGAATGCAGTCAACACACCGACTCAATGAGATACGAGGTCGGATCGGAAAGTAACGCACAATAATTTTTTCTGCCTTGGTATTGCAGCTAGAATGTTGAAATTTCACAGAGATATAGTTTGAAGTTTTCATTACAGATGGTATTTTTTTCTCAGGTGCACCTCTTGCGAGAGAAGCTTGAACTATGCAACAAAGATGGCGCGCATGCTACAGTCGTCCACCTGTGAGGAACAGAGAAGTGTTGTTCGATTTTTGTGGGCCAAAGGGCATAAACCCAGTGAAATTCACAGGGACATGCGTGGCGTGTATGGGGATGATTGTATGGACCGTAGCAATGTCTCCAGGTGGTGCACATTCTTCCAAGAGGGACGCGTGAACCTTAGTGATTCGCCACGTGATTCGCTTTAGTGATTCCTGGCCGGCAAACGCTTTGAGACAGACGTGGAAGTGAAATCAGCAGTGCGCAGATGGCTACACTCCAACCAAGCGGACTTCTACGAACAGGGCATATTGAAACTGGTAACACGATGGGAAAAATGTGTTGAGAAAGTTGGTGACTATGTCGAAAAGTAGGTAAAAAATGTAAGTTCATTTGTGATTTTTTTCCTTTTTTTTACTATTAAACTTTTTAAAAAAAATTATTGTGCGTTACTTTCCGATCCGCCCTGTGGACGACTGTAGCATGCGCGCCATCTTTGTTGCATAGTTCAAGCTTCGCTCGCAAGAGGTGCACCTGAGAAAAAAATACCATCTGTAGTGAAAACTTCAAACTATATCTCTGTGAAATTTCAACATTCTAGCTGCAATACCATGGCAGAAGAAAATTATTGTCCGTTACTTTCCGATCCGCCCTCGTATCTATCAGGCAGCTAAGATATTTCTAGGGCGTTGAGATCGGTAAATTTTGATTAGAGCTTTTTTATTCAGGCTTAAGGATCTTTTATGATCCTGTAAATCTTTAGACTCGGGACCCATGGCTTTTAAGTCCCTCCCGGTGGACTTGCTCCTTGGATTTTTCCATCTAAAAAATCCATTGACCCCGGCCGAGTTTGAATTCACGACCCTCGGGACCAGATGCAAGGAGCATAACCACTAGTCCACCGCGGCCGACGATAAAAATATTAGATCTGATAATAAATGTTATTAGACCTAATAATAAATATTGCTAAAGGAGTTGTCAACAATACTGTGATTTTTCTTCTTCAATCTGGATAAGGTCCTCTATTAATATCTATCCTTCGCATCACCTGCATTCATTATTCTGTTGTTAATGCCCATTCTCACTTCGTCCGTCCATTGCGTCTAAGTTTTTCCTCTTCCTCATCCGACCCTTGATCGTCCACTCCAGCATCATAATACTCTATATGCCATCATCCCTTGTACAGTCCAATTCTCTTCAATTCCTTTCCTTCAATCACATCAATGTTTGTTTTTCCCACGTCCATTATTGCTCTTTTTATAGAATTTCTTACTTAATTTCTTACTTTCTGGATTTCCTTGCAGACCTTCGAGTATTATGCTGTATAAAACCGGAAACATAGACGTTAGACAACCAACACGCTCACACATTGTTAGTTGTTCAAGTGGATGATGATGATGATGATAATCATCCACGAAGGTCTTAGGCCTAGAGGCCTGTTATTGTTTCATTGATGAATTTTGTATCCAGCGCTTCTTTGAACGGCCAGAGATTATTTCCCTGATGAATAATATAATTTCAGTCACCTATTGGGAACTCTATTTGAACTCATTCCTTGCAAATTATTCATCCAGCTCTTTTGGTATTCGTGTATGTACTTAATAATAATAATAATAATAATAATAATAATAATAATAATAATAATAATAATAATAATAATAATAATAATAATAATAATATGACATTTTAAGAATGGAAGATGAACTATGGCCGAATGAACTATATCAATGACAACCGACCATAAAGAAGAAAAAAGGGAGACCAAAGTTAACATGGAAGGAAAGCATGAAGATAGTAATGCAAGCAAGAAGGCTAACTTTGGAGGTTTGGCACGGGAAGACGGCAGCAGCTGTAAAAACCCGAAGATAGATAGAAATAATAATAATAATAATAATAATAATAATAATAATAATAATAATAATAATTTTTTTAAGTATTCCCACGACAGGCCTCAGGAGGCCCTTGGGGTAGTAGGAGGTTAAGGCTCCCACTTTTTCTAGACAATCGGCACTTGATGTCAGCCGGGTTGTCAGCCCTGCGTGACGGCCGCCTTTACCCCCAGAACAAGCGTCTGGTACTCATTTCCGTTAGAGGCTGAGTCGACCCCAGGGCCATAGTGCCGCCAGAAGGTTTTGGGTCAGTTTAAAAATCCTGACCCCAACGGGACTTGAACCCTCGACCTTCCGGCTTGTAGCGCAGTGCCTTAACCACTACGCTACGGCGTGCCCCCAATAATAATAATAATAATAATAATAATAATAATAATAATAATAATATAACAGGCCCGGAGGCCCTTGGGGTAGTAGGAGGTTAAGGCTCCCACTTTTTTCTAGACAATCGGCACTTTATGTCAGCCGGGTTGTCAGCCCTGCGTGACGGCCGCCTTTACCCCCAGAACAAGCGTCCGGTACTCATTTCCGTTAGAGGCTGAGTCGACCCCAGGGCCATAGTGCCGCCAGAGGGTTTGGGTCAGTTTAAAAATCCTGACCCCAACGGGACTTGAACCCTCGACCCTCCGGCTTGTAGCTCAGTGCCTTAACCACTACGCTACGGCGTGCCCCAATAATAACAATAATAATAATAATAATAATAATAATAAATCTATTATTTTAAACAGCAAAGATCCTTGTCTAGAGAAATCCACTACGGTAATTCGCCTTTCACCTTAGTTCACGTTTCTCCTATTTCATATTAGTCACTGTTATAGGGAGAAACCTTCTCACTTATGCAGAATGTATCCAACCTTTTCAGTTGCCTATTTTTGATTAAGTTTGCGATATTATTTTCATGAAACAAATAAAAAAATATTAAACCTATGTTAAAATCAATATTGGAAATTTTCTACAAACTTTCCAATGTTGTTCAAAGTAATATAAAATAAAATGCTAAGAACTTTCAATTATTGTTTGGAAAGGATTGACGATTTGGAGATATATATTCTATAGGCCACACATTGAGAGAACCAGACAGAGCCATTGAGAAGACTGCACTAGATTGGAATTCGCAAGGAGTAAGAAAGAGGGGATCACCTAGGAAAACTCGGAAACGATCAGTAGAGGAGGAAGCAAAGGAAAGAGGGAAAAGCTGGAAATAAGTGAAATGACTGGCTGAAAGCAGAGTAAGCTGGAGGAACTTTTATCTTACAGGTGAGGTAAAACCCCGAAGTAACCTCAACCAGGAAGCTTGTCCCGACCCGGAGTCGAACCCGGGGCCGCTGCGTGACAAGGCAGCACGCTACCTCTAGACCACAGCGATGGGCATTTGGAGATACAATGTAGTAAATTTTTTTCAGTAGTTTTATAGTATCTTAATATAGTTATCAACATCATCACCACCATATATTTGGTGCTTTGCCCTTTGAGAGCCAGGAACTTGTTGACTATTCGATTTTCTCCTTTCGTCTCTTGATGCCGCCAGACACCTCCAATTTCGAATGCCTAATCTACATAGGTCATTCTCTACATTATCCGTCTTTCTCAGTCTCGGGCGCCCCACTGATCGACATACCTATAATTTTGTGTTGGGAATATTCTTTTGGACTTGATGGTTTTTCATTGTTATCACTAGAGACCGGATGATAGGGAAAATGCCTACAGTTATTTATTATAGATATTGTAAAAGTGACTTCATATAAGTTCATACAGACGAACCAAGATTTGTTTTCCATTAAGTTAATTTCGCCTATAAATGCCTATTTCAGCTTACAATACCTATAAATGCCTATTTACAATTTTTTCTCGAAATTAACTTAGTATTTCAATTAACTTAATTGAAATGGACAAATTTCATGACAAACATAATTGCATAGATACCTTTAAGTGACTGTCAACATTATTTTTGATGTTGGTAACACTCAATTCAGTCTGAAATCCTCGTTCACAGGCAGGTGCTTCAAAGACGAGAATGTGCGACTAGTGTATGTGGCATTTTTTTTTACCTTTAGAACAGTTGTTTTAAGATGCTTAAAGAACGGACAACAGTAAACAGTAAGAGAAACTGAAATAATTTTGTACAGAAATATTCTCAAGTGACGGTTCAATATTGTTTTGCAAAGTGTGTAAAAGTTCAATGAATTGCGCGAAGAAGTGTCATGTTTCGCAGCACGTACACACTGCAAAACATACGTAGGCCTATGTTCTTTGTAAAAAGGCAAAACAAGTTCCAAAATTATCTCTGATATATTCGTATGTTATTGATAGCATACGTTTATATTCTGTACGTAAGGCAGTAAAATTTATGTAGTAGTCCAATTTTTTGTAAGAGCCTATTTTGAATTTTAGTGCCTATAATAATGATTTTAGTGCCTTTTTGCCTGCCTATTTTGAATTTTTAAGTGCCTAACATCCGAACTCTAGTTATCACCATTAAAGCCAGTATATTTTAACAAAAGTTACTTACTTACTTACTTACTCACTGGCACTATCGAACCCGTAGGTTCATGGCCGCACGGACATAAGCTCTCCATACATCCCTATCCTGAGCTAATGCTTTCCAATCATTCCCTGTATAATCTACTTCCCTCAAATCATAGTTAATGTTGTTCTCCCACCTCCTTCTTGGTCTACCAACTGGGCGTTTTCCTTCTGGCTTTCCTACAAGAAGTTTCCATGCACGTCTTTCATTCCCCATACGCGCAACATGTCCTGCCCATCGCAGTCTACGGGACTTAACTGTTCTTATTATATCTGGCTTCCTATAAAGACCATGTAGTTCATTGTTATGCAGTCTTCTCCATTCACCTGTCTGTTCATCTCTCTTTGGTCCAAAAATTTTCCTAAGAACTAACAAAAGTTACAATTTTTACAATTCCTTATTTTAGTATGCATTACATTCTATAGTAATTCTGCCCGAGGGCAGGTCTTTCACTATAATCAATAGTATTTTCAAGCTATGCTTTACAGCTTTACCAAGGAATTATAAGTGTGGTAGCTTCCCGTTGCTTTCCACACCGGTGAGAGATGATGATGTTAATGATAAGGATGGTGATGATGGCCGAGTAATTTTCGAAGCCCGTTGGGCCTAAGATTCCTGACATTTGACTTAAAGGTGAGGAAAAACCTCGAAATAAGATTTAAGATTTAAGATTTAAGATTTATTTAGCCTGGTGGAGTTAAGGCCATGTGGCCTTCTCTTCCACTCACCAGACAAACATATATTACATAAGAATATAACAATCTTAATTAACTCTAATATTAAACACTAAGTAAAAATTTGATCATATCTAATATACATATTACGATCTATAATACAACCAGTTAATATTAGTTAAAATTAAGACTAAAACTAATAATAAAATGTACACAAGCAAGACATATTAAATTGTCCCTGTCTAGTGTATATAAAAAAACAGGAAAATAATGAGATATAGAAAACTAATTTTACGATTATACAATATTTAAAACAAAACAAATAAAAATATTTGTTATTCTTAATATTATTTACATAAATAATTAAATATATTAATATTGCTAAAAGAATACTATCAGTGAGGTGTATAAGTTAGTTTGTTATTAAATAATTCTTTAGTTTGTTTTTGAAGGATGTTATAGTTTGACAGTCTCTGACATAGGGCGGAAGGGAATTCCATGTTTTGGTAAGTGACACCGTAAAAGATAATGAATAATATACAGTGTGATGAGGCGGGATATAAACCTCACCCAGGAGCCTGACCCGACCGGGAATCGAAGCCGGACCCGCTACGTGACAAGGCAGTATGCTACCTCGAGGCCACTGCACGATAAAGAAAAGTATTTTTAAGGGATATAGTGTTTCATAAGCATTTGCATTCACCTTAATTTGTTTCAATAAATTGTCAGTAATAACACCATAACACAAAAACAAAATGTTCACTATTTATCAAATACTAGTCCCCTATTCAATATAAGTAGCCTATACAGATTCTCGGAAATAGATAATGCTCGACTATATCTCTTCTTTCAGACTTTTATTCGATCCACTAAAAATTACTTACCACCATTTTTTTATTTGGCGGCACTATGGCCTATTATTCTACCAGTTATATTATATGAAGGCGAAATCTGGACTCTTACTTTAAGGGAGGAAAGGAGATTACGAGTATTTGAGAATAAAGTTCTTAGGAAAATTTTTGGATCAAAGAGAGATGAACAGACAGGTGAATGGAGAAGACTACATAACAATGAACTACATGGTCTTTATAGGAAGCCAGATATAATAAGAACAGTTAAGTCTCGTAGACTGCGATGGGCAGGACATGTTGCACGTATGGGGAATGAAAGACGTGCATGGAAACTTCTTGTAGGAAAGCCAGAGGGAAAACGCCCAGTTGGTAGACCAAGAATGAGGTGGGAGAACAACATTAACTATGATTTGAGGGAAGTAGATTATACAGGGAATGATTGGAAAGCATTAGCTCAGGATAGGGATGTATGGAGAGCTTATGTCCGCGCGGCCATGAACCTTCGGGTTCGATAGTGCCAGTGAGTTAGTTAGTTATGGCCCTGGGGTCGACTCAGCCTCTAACGGAAATGAGTACCAGACGCTTGTTCTGGGGTAAAGGCGGTCGTCACGCAGGGCTGATAACCCGACTGACATAAAGTGCCGATTGTCTAGAAAAAGTGGGAGCCTTAACCTCCTACTACCCCAAGGGCCTCCGGGCCTGTTGTGGGATCACTTTACCATTTTTTTATTAAATTTAATTGTATTGTTTGCGATAAAGCAAACATGACTGCTAGAGGGACTATTTCAATTTTAGGTTTCAGGTAAAACACCACTTAAAATGATTGGATTTCTCAGATGATAGAGTATGGCCTCCTCGTTTTATTTCAGTAACATGAAGTGAGTTATGTTACGAAAAATGAAGAATTACGATCGAAAGAGTGATTTTTAAATTTTCGTTTTAGGTGAATTTCTACTCCTGTTTGTCCAATTTCGCTGGTTATCGAATTCGGCCATATTTTTTTTAATTAATTGGTATATGTCAGTCCCGCGCCGTAGCCGAGCGGTTAAGGTAGGAAGCCTTGCCGCAGAGCTACGGGACTTGCGCTGGTTCGAGTCTCCATGGGGGAAGAAATTTTCTCATGGTATTTCGGCCAGTATGGGACCGGTGCCCACCCAGCATCGTGAGGCAATTGGGTAGCTACAATAAGTAGCGGCTCCAGGTTGAGGAACCAGCTATAACGGCTGGGGGACTCGACATGCTAACCGCATGTCACCCCTACACTGGCTGTTGATCATCTACCTCTGTGATTGACACATGTGGATGTGAAGGGCCAGCAGCCGGCTGGTAAAAGGGCAACCGCTGAAAAGTGGAAAGACCCTCAATCGGAAATCGGTATATGTCAAGTTTGATTGCGAAAAAAATAAAAATTGTAGCTGCTAGAGCTTTATAAAGGTATCGATGAAAATATGTACAAGTTTTTTTTTTAATTTAAATGTGAACATCCTCACCGGCTTCATTCCTTCGGAATTCGCTAAGATGAACAATCATTATGGAGCAATTCTTGAAAAGTTTTTATTTGGCACTTAATTTTCCCAGAAACGGTTCTGTATTAGTCTGCAGTCTTTGAATTGTCGATCATATGTAATTTCTGCCAATGCCTTTCTTTAAATATTCCATGGAAATCTATTTAAAATGTTTTATAAGTAAGAACATTAGATATTTGTGCTGACGTGGAAACAAGGTATTCGCAAAATTGACATGATATGACGTAAGGGCTAAAATAGCGTACGGTATATAATTATAGCGTTGTAGTTTGAAGAGGTTGGGTTCATGCAGGTTGTATAAGGGTGTGTATTATTTGCCTCATTTACCTCTTGAAATGCATGGTGTGATCTTGATGACGTATGATGAGTGAAGGCTTGCATTTCGTGCTTCAGATACCCTAATATTCCCTAAGAGAAAACTAATTGAAATCGTGCAACACACAATTTGATCTGTATACCAGGGCTGCACAATTTGTGTCCTTTTTAAAATCATATTAATCATATCTATTAAAATACTTTATCCACTTGTAAGAGTAACAATTTTATAATGACAAATGAAGGACATGTTGAAGAAGTGGCTGATTCCAAGTATGTAGGAACAATAATTACAAATAAGTATGAGATGCACAAAGGCACTAAACATAGGCTCAATTCTGGAAATGCATGTTATTACGCATTATAGGGTTTCTTGTCGTCCCAACTTCTTTCAAAAAACGTTAAACTGAAAATATATAAAACAGTTATTCTACCACTTATATGGATGCGAAACATGGAATCTAACTTCAAAAGAGGAAAGAAGGTTACGAGTATTTGAGAATAAAGTTCTTAGGGACATTTTTGGACCACAAAGATTTGAACAGACAGGTGAATGGAGAAAAGTACATACTAGTGAGCTACATTATAATTGTAGAAAGCCAGATATAATAAAAAGAGTAAAGTCTCGTAGACTGCGATGGGCAGGGCATATGGCACGTATAGGAGATGAAAGAGGTGCATGGAAGCTTATGGTTGGAAAACCAGAGGGAAAACGCCCAGTTGATAGACCAAGAATGAGATGGGAGAATAACGCTATCCATCATTTCCATCCATAGTAATTCTGCCCGAGGGCAGGTCTTTCACTGCAATCATAGCTTTTTCATGCTATGCTTGCAGCTTTACTAGGAAATTGTAGGTGTGGTAGCTTCCCGTTGCTTTCCACACCGGTGAAGGATGATGATGATAAGGATGATGATGATGATGACTATATGATTTCAGGGACCGTTTGGGCCTTAAAGTTTTCCTGACATTTGTCTTACAGGTGAGGAAAAACCCAGATAAAAACCTCACCCAGAAAAACTGCCCCGATCGGGGATCGAACCCGGGCCCGCTGCGTGACAAGGCAGCATGCTACCTCGAGACCACAGCGGTGGACCACATCCATCATTTGAGGGAAGTAAATTATACAGGGATTATTGGAAAACATTGGCGCAGTATAGGTATGTATGGAGAGCTATGTCCGCGCGGCCATGAACCTAAGGGTTCGATAGGACCAGTGAGTTAATTTGTTAGTTATAGGCTATAGCCTACATGGAAGATAGGCAATGAGAGAATGTAGAGAGGGAGAGGGGGAGGAGATATGTTAGGGTAATAAATGGTAAACGTTAAAATAATAATAATAATAATAATAATAATAATAATAATAATAATAATAATAATAATAGTAATCATCGTCCAGGAATTAAGCCTGTTGGCTCGTTCCGATTTAAGGAAACCTAGAATGGTTAAAATTGTTCAGGTCATCTGTGTGGGCGTCCTACATTTCTTCTTCCGTGCGGTTTATAATTTAGCAATAATTTTGGAAATCTTTATTCTGGAATTCTATTAATATGTTCTTTCCATGCGTTACTATATTTAATTATTCGGTTTGTAAGTTTGAAAATATTTAGTTCCTTTCTTATATCTTCATTTCTTTTCTTATCCAGCAGAGTATATCCTGCTATATTTCTTAAAAATCTCATCTCAGCTGCTTCCAATCTTTGTTCTTTTCTTTTAGTGATCATCCAACATTCTGATCCCTACATCAATAAAGGAACAGCCATTACATTATACAATTTAATTTTTGTTTCTTTTCTTGTGTTTTTAAGGGTTATTTTAATAGTGCCACACATTAGGTTAAATTTATTTATTTTGTAATTAATATCTTTAGTTTTAACCCTTAAATCCGTAATGTATCCTTTTCGATATATCAGCTGATTTAATTAATTTAAAATTTTAAATAAATCAGAAGAAAACGAACAAAAATAAACCACTTAAATATGTGTCTAATTATAAAATATACCTAGTAATGAAAGTTACACAAGATTCCGTTTTCACTGCGGTCCGCCACATTCAAATAACTAACAGAAGAAATTTGTGTTTTGCCAATATAAGGGATAACATATGATAAATGGAATGTTATTTATATGCGTGTTACTATTCCGTTTGCATGTTATTGGTATTCTTCCACAAATGTCTTAAGGGCTTCTAAAAAATTCCATTCTTAATATAAACCTTCTATTAGAGCAGCGTGCGTCTAAGCATTAAGAAAATGAAGCATATTAACGCCCCCACGTGCGAAGAGCTAACGGCAACTAATCCATGTGTTCAAAGAGCTCGAGGGATACTGAAACCAAAATTAAAGTTAATATTTGAACCCGAGAGAATCGGAAACACCAGCAAAAAATTCAGAAGCCATCCACTACCCGCTGGTCTGTCTCACAGTACTAAGGTGTTCCGATTATTGCCCTCCATTATCTAATAGCTGTGTAGGAGGGTGTCTTGACATGGTCAATGAAGGGTAGTTGGTAATTTTTTTCTTGAGGGTGGCAGGTGTGAAAAATATTTCTACCACCTTGGCACATGTGTATATATTATTACCTTATTATCACCACTAATTCGACCATATTTTAAAATTGTACCCTTCAAAAAGAACTTAAAGTATCCTTGTTTTATGCCACAATTTGAGTCAGACTATTTTAATTCAGTTTTTAAGTCTATAATCTTGCAGGTGACTTATGTATCTTCAGCGTAAGCTATTAGTGGTTAATATTTTTTTTAAAGAACCACTGATAGATTTAAATGGACTGAGTTGAAAGAATACCTACAGGAAATAAATAATTGATTTGCTTAGATTTAAAAAATACTTGGGCTTCATTCCAAAGCGGTTTCTCTAACTCTTGTAGAATTATGATCCATATAGTTATTTTTTTATGTTGGGATCAATGTAATCTTGAAGGGCCGGTTCCGACCACCCACCTAGTCATTATAAGTTTTACTAGGTGCGAATCATACTCCAGCTGAGTCAGTGACTAATGATACTGTCTCCAGTGACATTGGAGTGAGGAATTCTTATTATTATTATTACTTTTTTTTACTGTTCCATGTATAAAGGTGTTGGCAAAGTTGGTATTATTTACTGATGAAAGTCTATGATACTGTTACAAAAAAAACTCGAGTTGGAAGCCTTTTATACAATTGGCTAATCAGATAATATTTTTTGATGCAAGCTTTGTGCTATACTGTTTGGGATGACAAAGACCTCCTCCGATGGTTTTGTGGTACTGACCTGTAGAATAAACAACTGACTCACTAACGACTTGACAAAATCGAGAAATGAATCAGCGGGAGAGGCTCGTTAGCACGTGCTATGACGTCTTGGTCAAACTCGACTGAATAATGCTTTCTTACTGAATAACACCTTCGGACATTAATTCAAACATACTTTTTATTTTGTAATGATAACAATAAATGTGGTGTAATCACAGGACAATTTATCTTTTCATTCTTACTCATTCATATGAAGGAATATAGTTATATTATAAAACCTGTAGGATTATTGAAAAAATATTTTTTTATGTTGGAATTTTAAAAAAAATGTCATTTTTCTTAGCTTCTTTCGTCGTTTATTAAATCTGTCTGACATTTGATTTTTGGGATTTTTAGCATTGTACATTTTTTTTCCACACGAACAGGGAGCTAACCAGATGCATCAACTGAAACTGGAGAACCAGAAGATTTTTATTCACGATTATTTTCCTTTAACCCTTGACAAAACAACGCCTAACTGCAAGTCGTTAAAAAATGGGCTAAGGAAGATGTAAAACATTATGAAACCTGTTACATAAATAATATAATATAATATAATATAATATAATATAATATAATATAATATAATATAATATAATATAATAGAATATATATATCAATATAATATACTCTCCTATACTATAATATCATATAATATACTATAATATACATATAATCATATAATATAATCTCTATCCTATAATATAATCTAAATATCCTCCTCTCCTCTCCTCTCCTCTCTCTCCTCCTCCTCTCCTCCTCTCTCCTACTCTCCTCTCCTCTCTCTCCTACTCTCTCTCTCCTCTCTCCTCTCCTCTCCTCTCCTCTCCTCTCCTCTCCTCTCTCCCTCTCCTCTCCTCTCCTCTCCTCTCCTCTCCTCTCCTCTCCTCTCCTCTCCTCTCCTCTCCTCTCCTCTCCTCTCCTCTCCTCTCCTCTCTCTCCTCTCCTCTCCTCTCCTCTCTCTCCTCTCCTCTCCTCTCCTCTCCTCTCCTCTCTCTTCTCCTCTCCTCCTTTTTTCCCGTTCTCTTCTCTTGGCTCCCCTTCCACCCCCTTCTTTCCATAGAGGATAAAATACTACGATTTTTAGAATAATATGCGAAAGAAAGCTCTCAAAAGAACTTAGAATGAATTCTGTAGTAGATATATACGTCACTATAAAAATAATTGGCATTAGAACGTCTAGAACTATAATCCTTAGAGCAAATCTCTATTATCAACCTATAGAAAATCAACTGTTTTCTCAGTGAAGAGATGGGCTAAAAATGTTTGTGGGCCGTAACACTATAACTGTATAATATAGGCATATGGCTGATGATGATAATGATGAGGTTGGACTCGATTTTCACCCACTTGAAATCATTGGATCGACTTGAAACTTTGAATACTTGTAAAGGACCAATGACAATATAATAATTTAATAAATTTTACCCAAAATCCTGACCAGAAACATCAGAAAATAAAAAAAAGTGTTTGTGTTATTATGAAACGGAAATTTTGACACGATTTTCACCCACTTAAAATCAATGGATCGATTTGAAAATTTGTATACTTGTAAGGGACCAATGACAATACAATAATTTCATAAATGTTTCTAAAATGCTGGCCAGAATCAGCAGAAAATCAAAATAATAAAAACCGGTATAATAGGTTGCGGACTTATCAACTTTTTACTTAATCGTTGTAAGAGCTGAGTTGGTAGAGCGTTGGAGTGTAGTGATATATAATTTCAGTAATCCATAGGTTGCTGGTTCGAATCCGGCCCGGATAATTATTTTTAGTAATTACTTTTAGCTCATACTACAATAGTATCGAATTTAAAGATATTTACATTTTTAACTTATTCTGTAAAATATTAAAACAAAGAATACAAAATAAATAATAGTTTAAAAAAACTAAAACAACACGCTTCATTAGAAAACCGAACTAAAAAATGAAAAATAATTTTAATTTCCAACACGCTTGGGATAAATTAAAGTGGTCAACAAAAAAAATCATCTCCAACACATCTAGAATAAAACTAGAGTTATCTACAAAAAAATAATTTTACCATCAAAAGCGTGGAGCTCTATATCAATTAATATATTTGATAATAAACAGATATTGGTAAAAGTAAAGTCTCTAAGAAGAAAACGTAAATACTATAAAAAGCACCCCACGTTTTTTTATGGTAAAATTATTTTTTTGTAGATAACTCTAGTTTCATTCTAGATGTGTTGGAGATGATTTTTTTTGTTGACCACTTTAATTTTATCCCAAGCGTGTTGAAAATTAATTTTTTTTTCATGTTTTAGTTCGGTTATCTAATAAAGCGTGTTGTTTTAGTTTTTTTAACTATTATCTATTTTGTCTCAGAAAGAAAAATACGTGATTCTAATGGTATATTTTCTCCTGAATTCAAACGTGATATCGGTTTTTCTCCATCACGCGAGGTTTCCGAGAGACAGGAATTTATAATTTCAAACACTTCAATGTTTTCTACATTCGAAACTACACAATATTCGAACATTCGGACTCACCTAGAAAGTAATAAATGACGATTTTCTGCTATATTTCGTCTGTGGAGCATCCCTCTTGATGGTTCAACAATAATCGGCCAGCATATTAGGATTCCATTTGCCTTGATATCTCTTTTCCATAGCTGAAATCTCCCGATGAAGGTGTGCCCCGTGCTCCTCGCTCAATGGACAAATGGACGAAAAACGTTTATTAAAAAATAATTCTTTAAATCTATTAACTGAAATTGAAATAAAAAAACTGTGGGTGATGGAGAAATTCCGAATACATAGGCCTATTTGAAAACACGATAAAAAAAACTGCATTAAGTACAACTATTGGTACTCATGAGACAAAAATCATGTTAACCAGTATAATGAAAGCGGGCCACAAAATTTCTTGCAAGAAAGCCAAATGGAAAGCTTCAGTAGGTAGGCCTAAGTTAAGAATGGGATGTGGAATTAATATTAACACTCATTTGAGGGAGGTTGATTCTACAGAAAATTATTGCAAAACATGAATTTAGGATAAGGGTGTATGGAGAGCTTATGTTCGAGCGGCTACGAACCTTCGAGTTCGATAGTAACACTGAGTTAGTGATACATGATTGAATAGTTGGCATATGGATGGTGAAATTCTAGGAAGAAAACTAACTTTTTACAAGACTGTAGTCTGTCTTCATGTGGGAAGACATTTTCTCGTGGAATCTTCGGCCAGTATGGGACCTGTGCCCACCCAGCATCGTGAGGAATTTGGATAGCTACAATAAGTAGCGGCTCCAGATTGAGAAAGCTATCTAAACGGCTAGGGGACCCAAATGCTGCCGATGTGACACCCCTACACTGGCCGGATGATCGTCTATCTCTGTAATTATATAGATGTGAGGCCAGCAAGCCGGCTGGTTAATCCAAGGCCCTTCTAGGCCCGTCGCGCCATGGAGTTTTGTTTGGACTATAGTCTGACATATAACTTAATACGGGAATTGAATAAACTAAATTGCCGTTGTTATGCATCA
The DNA here is from genome assembly GCA_030220185.1 of Diploptera punctata. Taxonomy (NCBI): domain Eukaryota; kingdom Metazoa; phylum Arthropoda; class Insecta; order Blattodea; family Blaberidae; genus Diploptera; species Diploptera punctata. The sequence continues at coordinate 858,711 of JASPKZ010009813.1, read as the reverse complement.
ACCGGCTATGCGACTTCTTGTAAGTTTCGAGAAAAATAAGTTTAAAGTTTAAGTCAGTCTTCACTCTGTATTGTAGCGCCAAACCAATAATACCGGATATTGCAAATTAGTTTTTTGTTTGACAGTTATGTATCAGCAATTTTTAAAACGGAAACATTTGGCGCTTAGCTGCATGATGCAAAATTTATATTAGCATTTATGAAGATCTGGTTTCTTAGCCGTTTGTTACAAAACACAGTATCTCTGATAGGACTGATTGTGTTTATATTTTTCTTTAATAATGAGGCTATATTTAAAGAGCCCACCGCTGTGGTCTCGAGGTATCGTGCTGCCTTGTCACGCATCGGGCCCGGGTTCGATCCCCGGTCGGGGCAGTTTTTCTGGGTGAGGTTTTTATCAGGGATTTTCCTCACCTGTAAGACAAATGTCAGGAAAACTTTAAGGCCCAAATGGTCCCCGAAATCATATGGCCATCATCATCATCATTATCATCATCACCATTATCATCATCATCATTATCCTTCACCGGTGTGGAAAGCAACGGAAAGCTACCACACCTACAATTCCCTAGTAAAGCTGCAAGCATAGTATGAAAATGCTACGATTGCAGTGAAGGACCTGCCCTCGGGCAGAATTACAATGGATGGTTATTTAAAGAGTTGGTGCTAAAAGTGTGCGTACACCCACTTCATGAGCCAGTGCAACAAATGACATCAAAATCTCAATATTTAAAAAAATGGAGCTTAGCCGGGTGATACATAACACCATCCATATTAAAGGTGGACATCATTCTCTTTAAACTAAGGGATAATTCGTTAGCAAAAAAGTTATTAAAAGGTAAACTAGATTTTTAATAAAGAAGCTGCAAAACAATTTGAATAAAAGTAAGTGGATTCTCAGAATGAAAAATAAACCAATATATCATCGTGTTTCCTAGAATAACGTAAGTTAACCTAGTGTGCAATATTGCACCAGCTTCTTTTCCTGCAACAGTAGGTCCGATCTCAGTATGAAAGCAAGAGATAACGTGCCCACTACCTGCCATTTACGACTACACTACTTTTACTATGCGATTTTCTTTGTCTTTCTCTTTTTATACACCCACTATAAGCTTCTAAGCAGATAAATCTCTCTAGATTGCTGTGAATTATGGGCTTTTTTCTGAAGTAAAATGTATTGCAACATACTCATGAACTCTGCAAACGAGAAGAAACAACGTCTTTAAATGTTATAATTATAATAGTAATGCAATATATTTCATTTTAAACAAATTAAAGTATGCCTATTTGCATTTATAATTTTATTTCGAGATACTCGTATTTAAAATCATTTGTTTGCGCGATGGTGCGTTTTGTCGTACTTACAGAAATGGCGTCCCTGATTGAAAGTTCAATTTCCTACAAACCTCGTGCGGGATGTAAAACCACTACCCTTTATGTATAACTACGTACAATGTATATACAAAAATATATTCAAAAGGTAGTGTTAATATACATTATACGAAACAAATCACAGCATTTTAAATGAACTGAACTTTATTTGAAACAATATGAAACAATAAATACGTGTTTGCCGTCATTTTATCACTGATTGGTGTCACGACCCATCGTTCTCTGTCCTCTGTGTCTTCATCTGTTACACCACATTTCCTCATCGAATTTTGAATGTTGTTCTTCCAGGTTACTTTAAGGGAGGAAATGAGATTACGAGTTTTTGAGAATAAAGTTCTTAGGAAAATGTTTGAACCAAAGAGAGATGAACAGACAGGTGAATGGAGAAGACTACATAACAATGAACTACATGGTATTTATAGGAAGCCAGATATAATAAGAACAGTTAAGTCTTGTAGACTGTGATGGGCAGGACATGTTGCGCATATGGGGAATGAAAGACGTGCATGTAAACTTCTTTTAGGAAAGCCAGAGGGAAAACGCCCAGTGGGTAGACCAAGAATGAGCTGGGAGAACAACATTAACTATGATTTGAGGGAAGTAGATTATACAGGGAATGATTGGAAAGAATTAGCTCAGGATAGGGATGTATGGAGAGCTTATGTCCGCGCGGCCATGCACCTGCGGGTTTGGTAGTGCCAGTGGGTAATTAAGTAAGTTCTTCCAGGTTGTTCTTAGTCTTCCTTTTCTGTTCCTTCTTTCAATTTTCCGTGCATAGACGGCATTTGGTAGTCTTCCATCCTGCATTCTTCTTACGTGTCCATACCATTTTAGCCTCCTGTGTTCAATCTCATCCATTATATTTATTTTTGCTCTCATCCATTTTTCTAATTTCTGTATTTCTATTTTTTTTTTTTTTTTTTTTCCAGTCGAGATTTTCTGGCTGTTGTGTTGTTTTGCATGTAGGGGAAAACGGTATATTTCCGGACATGAGTTCGTTTGCTAAACGTAACCGTTTTGGTCCCCACTACACATCCTCAAAGTCTGTAATGGAAATTTAGTTACACTCTGTATAAATACTTATTTTTAAGTAAATTTTGGTTTTTATCTTCAGACTATTGTCGTTTATTCAGTTTATTTCTATTCAAGTATACAGTAAAATATTTGTACTCTTTTGAATATGGTCTTTATTGATTTATAGAGGGCATATGATAGTGTACCTCGACAATTGTTATGGACGGTAATGAGAAATGTGAATACAAGTGATAAATGGATTAATATTGTTAGGAGGATCTATAGTAATACAAAAGCTAAAGTAAAAATACAGAATAATTTAACAGGGGAACTCACAGTGAATAAAGGCCTTAAGCAGGGATGCAGTTTGTCACCAATTCTTTTTAACATTTATTTCGATCAGGCTCTTAACTTATGATATAATAAATGTTCTGAAATGGGTATTCCTATAGGAGGAAAAGTACTGCATTCATTGTTGTTTGCAGATCAAATAATTTTTGCAGGGGATGAAGATGATATGAAATATATGATAAATAAACTAATGGAAGAATATAAAAAATGGAGACTGAATATAAATTTACAGAAAACAGAATATATATGTTTGGGAAAGGATGTGGATGACCTCATACTCGAAACAGGGAAAATAAAAAAAAATGTACTTTTTTTAATATCTTGGGTCAATAATTACAAGTTTAGGTACCTGTGAGAGAGATGTAAAGACTAAAATTTCAATGGCAAAAAATGCAACTTAAACATTACATGGAATAATTTGGAACAAAAATATCACAAAGGAAACTAAAATGAAAATTTATGAGAGTATAATACAAAATATTTTGTCATATGGAAGTGAAACTTGGTCTTTGACGGAAGTACAAAAAAATATAATTAGAACAGTTGAATTTGATTATTTTAGAAGAAGCCTCCAAAAAACAAGACAGGATAAAATAAGAAATGAATTCCTTTGGAGAGAAATGAATGTCACCACATCGGTTGTTAAGAGGATTGAAAATCAAACGCCTTAAATGGTATGGCCATGTACAAAGAATGGAAAATGAAAGATGGCAAAAAAATATATACCAATGGTCACCCCCCTGGAAGAAATAAACGTGGCAGACCAAGATGGAAATGGAAAACCTACGTCAGAACTATAATGGATGATAGGAATTTGGAAGAGGAAGGATGGAATGATAGAGATAAATGGAAACTGAAGACAGCAAACCTATAAATGGGGGAAAGCCGAAGAAGAAGAAGAAGAAAGTTAAAATTTGTAGTATATAAGGTATGCTGTAGCATACTCCAAGCAAACATCAATCTATAGAACAGTAAACAGGATACGTTTACAGGTATGTCCATATTTATAAAGAATTCGCAACTTAAACGCAGCAAGCAGATCGATATGCCACAAAGTTGATTTACTTCGCTCGGGGCTATCACGCTCTTTCCCCACTTTTGGGCTTAATTGCTTTAATTTTCAGCTTTTATGCCATGATTTATCGCTACTGCTTGAGCATTAATTCTATACCTGAGGCGATGCAAGCTCCGAAAACTTAGTTCAGATATACTAGCGTTATTTCCAAAGCAGCAGCAAGTATTTCACCCGCCTCAAAGAATCCTTTTGTTTATTGTGAACTTGATGTTTGCATTTTTTAGTCCTCATAACGGAAATCACGTTACTAGAGAAGTAATTTAATAATACTGAGCAACATAATTTTTTTTTTTTTGCCTCAGAAAGAAAAATATGTGATTCTGATTGTATTTTTTTTTCCTGAATTCAAATATGATATCGGTTTTTTTCTGCATCACGCAAGGTTTTCGAGAGACAGGAATTTATAATTTCAAACACTATAATATTTTCTACATTCGTAACTACACAATATTCGAACATTCGGCCTCACCTAGAAAATAAGAAATTACGATTTTCTGTTATATTTCGCCTATGGAGTATCCCTCTTGATGGTCCAATAATAATCGGCCAGCATATTAGGATTTCATTTGCCTTGATATCTCTTTTCCACAGCTGAAATCTCCTGAGTTAGCTCATTTGGTTTTATTTTACAATGGACAAATGGGCGAAAAAAGTTTTTTAAACATATTTAAATCCATTAATTGAAATTGAAATAAATAAAACTGTGGGTGATGGACAAATTCCGAAAACATATTTGAAAACAATAAAAAACTACATTAAGTGCAACTAATGGTACTCATGAGACAAAGATCATGTTGACCAGTGTAATTTGTAACAGAGATACACTAGCGTGGATGTTCAAACAAATTATTCTCTTTTGACCACGATTTACATTATAGTTACCTTCATGTATCACATATGTGAATGGATATGTGGATTTTAATCGAACCACTTTAAAACATGTAAGTTCTCCCCAATTTCCCATCCCCTTCTTAGAGAAGCATTCTATAATTTCAGTGAACTGAGTAAATTTCAATAATGTAGTTGTTTCTTTCTTCTTAAATTTCCGTTAAATACTTCGTACATCTCGCCTAACTTCCACAAATATTTACAATTTATCGAAGTAGGACTATTGAGTAAGATCGGAAGACCTTCCTTCAGTCTCTTTCTCTTAAGTGTTTCCTGTACAACGGGTGTAAGATCTGGTTCCATCTTCCAGTTGGTCTGTAGGCAAAACCTGCCATTGGTCATACACGCACTGTGGGAATTCTTGGCCTCCTGTGTTGCTACTGAGATCAGCTGTGGAACCAAAGGATTAATAGAACTAAAGGTATGCCTTTACTACGAACAAAGTTGTGCCTGCAACTTGCATTTCATCGAACACATGCCCTCGTCTTCTGTTCTACACACCATAGAAACCTCTTACAGCAACCTCAGGACACTGAATCTTACACAAACAGACAGGCTCCTTGAGACGAGGCTGAGCAGTAAGAATTGCAGGCTTATAAACACCGACAAATTGTAGAAATGATCTGTCCGCCACCTGTGTGGATGACATCAGTGTGAAATGTTATAAAATAACTATTAAATCTAACAGCTCGCATGTTTTATTCAAATAACACACCTTCTTTTGTGGACCACTGGAATCCAGCAACAACAGAATCCTGCTCCCTATGTGCAGTCAAGCAACAGGTTAGGACCTGTGCCATCTGGCCCAAAAATCCAGATCTTATGAGCTTCTGTGACAATATTAGTCTATTAAAGTGTTCATTTTACCAGTGAAATTGTTTAATTAAAGAAATGTTTCAAATATATGTAGCTTTCGTCATCAGAAAAAAATATTTTTTTTAAATATAGGCCTATAACTATCAGTGCAATAATTTAAAATAAGTTTATTTCACATAAATTTGAAATATTTATAATTTAATGTCTATACCATTTCTTGTTTCATATCCAGAAGACAATTCACAAGCTAGATAATTGAAATTTAACACTTGTGATAGATGTTTATTTTCTATTATTATTTTAGACCTTATTGGCGACTTTCATAAAAAGGCCATTATTTTTGTCTTCACGTTTAAAAATCGTGAGAAATGTGCTGAATATGACCAAAGGATCAAGTGATCATCATAATTTTATCTGTCGGAATAAACTTATGAAATTTAGAGAGATATAATAATATCAAAATATACTTTAATGAAGATTTTTTTCTTACTTAACTTACTTAATACAGGCTTTCCACTTTACAGCAGTTCGCCCTTGATTCCTGCTTTCCTAAGATTCCTGTCTTCCCATTGTCCCTCTTCCATACCCCTCTTCATTATGGCATCATGTGTTCCCTCATACCATGTTCTTCTATTTCTCCCCTTCTACCTTCTGCCTGGTACCATCCAATCTAACACCTGTTTAGGCCACTGGTCTTCCGACATCCGTTGTACATGTCCTTACCACTATGAAGCTCAGTTTGTTATCCTTTCGATAACAGTTTCTTGTGCTTCCATTTCTTGTCTGATATATGTATTTCGAATATGTTGTAGCTTGGATATCTCATACGTCTCCGTATTTCATCCATTTCTGTCGCCAAGATTCTTTTCTGCATCCTTTCATTTATTGTCCAGCTTTCTGATCCAATGTAAGCATACTTTCTGTTATTGTCTGTATAATCTCTTTTTTTTTTTGTTTTTCTGGTTAAATCTCTATTCCATAAAAGACCATTCAGGGATATAATCGCCTTCCTTGCACAATTTACTCTGTTAATAATATCTTTTTCACAAGTACCAGATTTATCTATTATAGATCCAAGATATTTAAATTCTTCAACACGTTTAATTATCATATTATTTATTTGTAGGTCCTCTGAATTTCCTCCGATTACCATATATTCTGTTTTAATATAATTTATCTTCAGTCCACCTACCTCAAATACGTCTACCGACTTTCTAATCATATATTCTATATCTTCTTTATCTTGTTCTATTGTAATCTGGTCATCAGCGAATAATAAATTGTACAGTAAACGGTTATTAATGTTGATTCAAATTTCCCTACATGACTTATTCAATTTCATTAATACATCTTCTAAATATATCTTGAACAATGTTGGTGACATCGCGTATCCTTGTCTTAATCCTTTTTTTTTCCATAATGTAAATCATCTTCATAATGTAGCAACTTTACAGCTTTAATAAAGTTATAATATTATACAATAAATTATGAAATTATAGCGTTCATTACCTACCCGTTCATTGACAACAACATGAAATGTTGGTGATGCTGATGATTGTAACGATGATATTCTCGCCGTTCTTGACACGAGATGATTTAAGTGTTATTAAACGTATGAGTATATTGTGATTCTATGGTGAATTATGACTTTACAATGTTTATGACTGTCGTATTGCTCTATGATACATAATTCATGTAACATGGTGTACGGGCATTTACTGCAGGACTTACGTTTGTTAACAGATTTCTTATTCTTTCTCCGATCATTATATTATGTTATTTTGTTTAAACACATCATCATCATTAGTACATCTACGAATCTAGGCCATTTGTTGACCTGTTTTGGCCTCAAGAGGAACACCATCCAGAAATATTTTGAGTGGACGTCCTGGCCTTCTTCTTCCTGCAGGTTGATACCTTAACATTTGTTTGGGTATCTTGTGATCTTCCATCCGATGAACATCTTGACTTATAATCATAAATTTTGTTTTCTAAAGGTTCCATGTGTAATTCTTCTAAGATGTCTTCATTTTTTATTTTGTGGTCTAGTAGTGTGTATCCTGCAGTCCACCGAAGGAATCTCATTTTTTGTTTAAACACATTTAAACAAAACTGATGTTAAAGTTCAAATCGGAATATTTTTAGTCGTACTGATGACTGGTTGTTATGCTCCTTGCTTCTGGTCTCGAGGGTAGCGCGTTCAAACCCGGTGGGGTCGATGGATATTTTTTAGGATGGAAAATCCTAGGAGCAAGTCCTGAGGAGGGGCTTTAAGCCGTGCGTAGGTCCCGATTCTGTAAATGTTTCAGGCTCGTAAAATATCCTTAGCCTGAAGAAGAAGGCCTCTAAGCAAAATTTACCTATATCAACATCCTTATTTTCCTGCTAGATATCTAATTCAGTCGGGATGTTGACCGCATGCCATTCGTAACATCTAAGGGCAAATAAGGTAACTAAATTAACGTGGTCTAATGACTCCTAACAAAGGAGAGGCTATGGCTCAACATTGGGCAACGCCATTATAGAAATAGGTATCCCATCTAAAATATTTGGGTATATACCAATAGGTGAGTATGTCAATAATAATAATAATAATAATAATAATAATAATAATAATAATAATAATAATAATCCATCCATCCATAGTAACTCTCCCCGAAGGCAAGTCTTTCACTGCAACCATAGCATTTCCATGCTATGCTTGCAGCTTTACTAGGGAATTGTAGGTGTGGTATCTTCCCGTTGCTTTCCACACCGGCGAAGGATGATGATGATGATGATGGTCATATGATTTGGGGGACCGTTTCGGCCTTAAAGTTTTCCTGACATTTGTCTTACAGGTGAGAAAAAAACCCGATAAAAACCTCACCCAGAAAAATTGCCCCGACCGGGGATCGAACCCGGGCCCGCTGCATGACAAGGTAGCACGCTACCTCGAGACCACAGCGGTGGACAATAATAATAAGCATAATAATAAGCATAATAATAATAAACATAATAATAATATTAAACATCATAATAATATAAACATAATAATAATAATAATAATAATAATAATAATAATAAATAAATATCGTGTTATTGAAACTTACAGAGGAGTTAAAAGCAAAGGATGTATAAAATTCAATTAAACTCGAGATAATATTAAATATCCTGTGTCTTTACTTAATTTTTCCTATTTTAATGTCCTTATAGTGACACGCACCATATAGGGAAAGAATTTGCTAACTTTGTATTACACAATTGAACATATCTTCTTTGTTTGACCACAATAGGACATTGAGCCATACCTCCCTGCGATGAATGATCAATATACGCTGCAAGGCACCCCACCTCCAAGATAACATGAACATTTAATATAAGACACAACATTCCTTTCCCACTAAACATGGAGATTATGATATGGATGATATGATGGTCGGATGATGTTCTTAGGACCATTTGGACCTTAAAGTTTCCCGAAATTTGTCTTAAGTTGACAAACATAAAAGTGCGTATAAAATAAATACAATTATTTTGAATACTTCAGTATTTTTAATCACATGTATAAATAATTTGTGACGCATCAAGTAAGTTATGGTATTACAATAAAAATGGCATTTCAGAAGAGCTTTAAGAAATAGGCCCTATGTTAATTTTTCTTGAAAATCCAATAAGGGAAAATGAGATAGTCCCTCTAAAAGAATTTAGTCTGCAAGTATGACCAATTTTAATTTAAATATATTATACAGTTATGTCCAACGATGTGGTCAAGCAGCGGGTTCGGGTTCGATTCCCGGTCGGAACAGGATTCCTGGGTGAGGTTTTTTCGGGGGTTTTCCTCACCTGTATGATAAATGTCAGGTAGTTTAGGTTCCAACAGTCTCCGAAAAATCATCCTTCACCGGTGTGGAAAGCAAGCAACAGGAAGCTACCACACTTATAATTCCCTAGTAAAGCTGCAAAGCGTAGCATGAAAATGCTATAAATGCAGTGAAAGACGTGCCTTCGGGCTGAACACTGTAGATAGATATACAGTTATAATAAAGATGAAGTCTGCCACTGTGTTCTAGGGATAGCGTCGCTGCCTCATAACGCAGTAGGCCCTGGTTCGATCCCCGGTTTGAAACCTTTAAGGCCCAGATGGTCCCTGAACAGCCGCTGTGGCCATCATAATCGCTTCTTCTTCTTCTTCACGGTTTAGGCTTATTTACTAGACTGTTTCGGCTCCAAATTGCCGCTCTTTCCATCTTTTCCTTGATCTTCCGAAATTTCTTCTTCCTCGTGGTGAATAGTTGTATGCTGCTTTTGGTATTGTATTTTCAGTCATCTTTGCCAAGTGTTTTTTCCAGTTTGTTCTGTATTTCTCTATTCTTGAGTTTAATTCCTCTATTTTTAGTTGTTGTCTTATTTGTGTTATGTTTTTTGTCTGTTCTTTGATATCCTGCTATTGGTCTGAGGAATCTCATTTCAGCAGCATAATTATCTATATCATATCAGCTTTGTTAGTATGAATATAGGAGTAAATAGTGTGCCCTTTCGCGAATGTGCGGGTTGTCTTTGAGATGGCCGGACATTAAACTGAGAACTTTTCCAGAGAGGATCTACATGTACTTGTGTTGTCAAAAAAAATATATTTTTAATCAAGAGTTAAAATCTTCTCCATACAGGTCGTGCCAATTTAGGGCCCGAGTGGCGTGGGACTTGCGAAAGTATCTGCAAAGTTAAATTAAGGGGAAAAAAGTAAAATAAAAAATCCAAAATATTCAGATATCTAAAATTAAATCCTTATCGGCGGCGGTGGATTAGTAGTTATGCTCCTTACCTCTAGTCCCGAGGGTCGCGGATTCAAACCCGCCGGGGTCGATTGGATTTTTTAGGATGGAAAAATGCAAGGAGCAAGTCCTCCGGGAGGGATTTCAAGCCGTGGATCCCGAGTCTGAAGATTTTCAGGCTCGTAAAAGATCCTTAAGCCTGAATGAAAAGGTCTCTAAGCAAAATTTACCGAATTTTCCCGTCCTAGTACTACCTTGCTTTCCTAGATGTCAGTATGAGGCGGAACGCTGACCATGGACCACTCAAATGACTTCTATACGAAAACAAGTGTAACTAAATTAGTATGGTTAAAATTCTTTCCTGTAGGGTGAGAGCGCCTAAGTCTCTGTTAAGGGAAAATGGGCTTACAAGAAGAAGAAGAAGAAAAAATAAGCTCTACTTTTTTTTTATATTTTGATTGTTTTTAAAATCTTCCCACTTTAAAATCAAAACCACTTATTATTTACATTTTATGTCTACAATAAATTGAAGTAAAAATATAAAATATCACTGCAGGAAAATCTTGCACTGATAATATATTCATATAGTCAGGTGTTACAGAAATGCCGAGAGAAAAATATAATTTTAGAAAACAATAAGAAAAACGTTTGAATTGGGATGGACACTTCATAAGAATGGAAGAAGATAGAATACCAAAAAATATCCTTGATTGGAAAGTTAATGGAAGAAGTAGAAGAGTCGTACCGAGAGTATGTTGGGTAGATGGAGTGAGAAGTATAGTAGCTAGAGATTTGCAGGAAGAAGATGCTTTAGACGGAACCTCCGGCGACAAATTACTTTCCACTGTATCGTGAAGTATTCCTAATAAAAATATATATAAATAATATTTTATTATAATATTCAAAGTACATTTTTATTTAAAGAAGTAGACTTTTTTTCTTTTCCATATGAATTGGGAAAGTGTGGGAATTCCAAGTTATTTTATTACCACGTTTGCATCGGTTACATTAAAGATTTGAGATGTAATATTTGTTTTCTCTGCAGGAAATAGCTCTACATAATATTTCATGCAAATTAAGTGAACTGAAAATGTTTTAAAATAAGTTATGTGCCGTGTTAATATACAAGAACATGGCCAGCTTGTTATATCAAATTAGATCAATTTGCTATAAGAGGTTACATCATACTTTAACTCGACTAAACATCAAACCGTTGCCTGCTCCCTATTATAAAAATAAACAGATATTGGTAAAAGTAAGCTCTCTAAGAAGAAAATGTAAAAATCATAAAAAGCACCCCACGCTTTTGATGGTAAAATTATTTTCTTTTTGTTGATAACTCTAATTTTATTCTATATGTGTTGGAGACGATTTTTTTGTTGACCACTTTATTTTATCCCAAGCGTATTGGAAATTAAAATTATTTTTAATTTTTTAGTTTTCTAAAAGCGTGTTCTTTTAGTTTTTTAAAACTATTATTTATTTTTTTATTTTTTAGTTTAATATTTTACAGAATAAGATAAAAATGTAAATATCTTTAAATTCGATACTATTGTAGTATGAGCTAAAAGTAATACTCTTCTATAAAAAAAACCCTCCCAGCCGGATTTGAACCAGTGACGTATGGATTACTGAAATTATATACCACTAAGAGTTTACTGCTCTACCAACTGAGCTTTTACAACGATTGACTAAAAACTCGACAAGTTCGCAACCTATTATACCAGTTTTCATTTTTTTTTTCGGATGATTCTGGCAAGGATTATAGAAACAAAATATGAAATTATTGTATTTGCATGGGTCTTTTACACGTATACAAAGTTTCAAGTCGACCCAATGTTTCTAAGTAGGTGAAAATCGCGTTGAAAGATTCCGTTACATTGATACAAAAACACTTTTTTTGATTTTCTGATGATTATGGCCAGGATTTTAGAAAACAAATATGAAATTATTGTATTGTCATGGGTCCTCTATAAGTATACAAAATTTCAAGTCGATCCAATGTTTCTAAGTGGGTGAAAATCGCGTTGAAAAATTCCGTTACATTGATACAAAAACACTTTTTTTGATTTTCTGATGATTATGGCCAGGATTTTAGAAAATGAATATGAAATTATTGTATTGTCATGGGTCCTCTATAAGTATACAAAGTTTCAAGTCGATCCAATGGTTTTAAGTGGGTGAAAATCGCGTTGAAAGATTCCGTTACATAGATAGATAGATAGATACAGGTCAAGCTAATATAAAGCGTGTAATAAATGAAAGTGGAAACTGCGATGTTAGAAATAGTTTACTGCAAAAGGGAGATAATTTAACAGTAATTATTAGAGCTATGATTTTTATGTAATAAAAGATAATATTGCAATGCAGTTAGTATATATTATTCAACTGTTTGTGTGTCTGTCATATCGAAGAGGCACGCCGTAGCGTAGTGGTTAAGGCACTGCACTACAAGCTGGAAGGTCGAGGGTTCGAGTCCCGGTGGGGTCAGGATTTTTAAAGTGACCCAAGCCCATGTCCCTGGGGTCGACTCAGCCTCTAACGGAAATGAGTACCAGACGCTTGTTCTGGGGGTAAAGGCGGCCGTCACGCAGGGCTGACAACCCGGCTGATATCAAGTGCCGATTGTTCAGAAAAAGTGAGGGCCTTAACCTCCCACTACCCCAAGGGCCTCTCGAGGCCTGTCGGGGGATCACTTTATTTACAGCCATTTCGAAAAAGGATCGTTTACAGCTGATCAAATTTTACAGGAGAGGAAAAAGAATTGATTCAACTTGTTCAGGATAAAGAATTGAATCTGAAATTGCTACTGAATAAAGTCATAAAGTGGTAAAGCAATAGTGTAGTTGATACATTCTCACACGGAAACAATGGAAGGAGGTATTTAAACATGGAATAATTTCAGAAAAATTGGAGATGATCCCTTTTCGAAATGACTGAGTTACACTTGGAATTTTAAGAACGTAATATTGATAAATAAACTAATGGAAGAATATAAAAAATGGGGACTGAATATAAATTTACGGAAAACAGAATATATGTATTTGGGAAAGGATGTGGATGACCTCATACTTGAAACAGGGAAAATAAAAAAGTGTGATTTTTTTTTAATATCTTGGGTCAATAATTACAAGTTTTGATACCTGTGAGAGAGATGTACAGACTAAAATTGCAATGGCAAAAAATGCAACTAAGACATTGCATGGAATAATTTGGAATAAAAATATTACAAAGGAAACTAAAATGAAAATTTATAAGAGCATAATACAGAATATTTTGTCATATGGAAGTGAAACTTGGTCTTTGACGGAATTACAAAAGAACAAAATTAGAACAGTTGAATTTGATTATTTTAGAAGAAACCTCCAAAAAACAAGACAGGATAAAATAAGAAATGAATTCCTTTGGAGAGAAATTAATGTCACCACATCTGTTGTTAAGAGGATTGAAAATCAAACATTTAAATGGTATGGCCATGTACAAAGAATGGAAAATGAAAGATGGCCAAAAAATATATACCAATGGTCACCCCCTGGAAGAAATAAACGTGGCAGACAACGATGGAAATGGAAAACCTACGTCAGAACTATAATGGATGATCGGAATTTTGGAAGAGGGAGATTGGAATGATAGAGATAAATCGAAACTGAAGACGGCAAACCTATAAGTGGGGGAAAGCCGAAGAAGAAGAGAAGAAGAATATTGAAAGCAATGTTTTCAGACTTGCTGTTCGCATGAAATAGTTAATGCAATTAAAGAAAAATGTCTGCATTAACCATAATTTGACCTTAAGATATCCAATGCGCCAACAAGGAAAGCTGGAGATCTTGGGTTAAAATCCCGATTTAAGCAAAATATTTTCTATTTACTTTGATATATGTGACACGTATAAAATAATACGAGTAACAATGCATTTCATCAACTTTGTTCCAGAATTTATTAAAATACATTTAGTGATAGGTTAATTTTATATTCTTATTTTTATTCTTCATGGATTAAGCATGTTGGCCTGTTCTGACATCAGAAAGCTCAATAACAATATTTTTATCTTAATGTAGGTCTTCCTGCAGTTCTGTTTTCTTCTGGCTTATATTGTAATAATAACAACTTATGGAGTCTACTATTTTCCAGCCTGTTAATATGGTTCATCCATTCTCTTTTATTATGTTTAATTTTTTTTATTGTGTTGGACATAACTAATTCTTCCCTGATGATGGTATGTTAATTTTTGGGCAATAAATGTGACTAATACTATTATAACTTTAACCCTTTCATTTATACAGTTTGTCCCGTGCTGCAGCCGAATGCTAAGGCAAGATGACTTAGCGCAGAGCTACACTCTAATTCAACCTAGGAAATTACTACAGACCTTATGGGCTATGCCAGTGTCCCCTACCTACAGAGGGTAGGTGTTGCTAAACTCATGGCGGTATTTGTTTGTTAAGGAGGAATGGAGGGGTAAGGTTATTACCCGTTCAAGGAGTAAGCGCAGTTGTTGACGGAGGGCACTGCAGTCGTGTTTATGCAGGAATAGACCACGTGACGCTTATATCTATGAGTGCAGAGGGGGACGGTGAACACTGCCTTAGATGACGTCACGTGTAGCAACAAAGAAAGCTTCGCAATTCTTCCGCCTGCAGAGATATTTTGAACGACTAATAGCAGTAATTTTCCAAATCTATGTACTATACATTTAAAAACATAATTTTTCTTATACCGCATGCAAACTGTTTTTATAGTAAATATGAGAGTCGACACTTTCACACAGGATAGTACAGGTCCGAATTGTTAAATATAATGATTGAAAATAATGAAATGAAAATAAATGTTCTTCCTTTATTAATGTTTTATGTCCAATTAATGTTTTAAACTCTTTGTGAAGAATACTTAAGATTGAATTTCATAGATTGAATTTCAGTGACAAGTGGTAACTGTTTTTTTTTTCTTTAAGAGTGGGTGGCTTGGACGGCTACAACTTACAACTATGTACCTGCTGTGTTGCAATCTTCAGTTTTATATAAGGATTTCTCTCAAGAAAATACTGTTAAAAATGGAAATCCAGTTCCCAATTCCAAACACACAGTAACTTCCTGTGTTGAATCTGAGTGTAAGGGACTTGCGTTGGCTCGAGTCTCCATGGTGAACAAATTTTCTCATGGAATTTAGGCCAATATGGGACCGGTGCCCATCCAGCATCGTGAGGAATTTGGATAGCTATAATGAGTAGCAGCTTCAGGTTGAGAAAACCTGTTATAACGGTTGGAGACCCGATATGCTGATCATATGTCACTTCTACACTGGCTGGATAATCGTCTACCTTAGTGATTACCACATGTGGAAGTGAGGCTGTCAGTTGGCAGGTAGGCCAAGAGGCTGTGTGCGGTGGAGTTTATGTATTTATATATAATTATACTGTACGTGTGTTTGTCACTGAAATCATGCTAATTGACTGGACTGATTCTGATGAAAAATTTTCTGTGTGTTTAAATGGGTCTCTGGATGGTTTAGATTCACAATTGGATCTTTTAAAACCATTAGGTGTAGAAGTTCACCTGAAGTTAAAATTTAAAATTCTCTCTAACGGTCACAATTTCCGATATTTCAGAACGAATCTCAGTCTATTGTATTAAAATAAACCGAAGTAGGTATTATCCAAAAAAGAGCGAAATCCAACAATTAGAAGTGGAGATTTACCTGAAATCCGAAATTAAAAACTGACTAGCAACCGCCATGTTTGGTTCGTCTCAGCGTATGCTGCACAATTTAATTAACCTTTAATACTTCATTTATTTAGGCGGTTCCGTGGCGCAAGCAGTTAGACCCTCCCCTCTCAATGCTGGGATCCCGAGATCGAGTCTCGGTCACTCCATGTGTGTTTCTTGGTGGACGAAACTGAGCTTGGGCAGGTTTTTCTCGGGGTTTCTCGTGTTTTACCCTGCCACAAATTTCATTCCACCATTTTTCCATACTCATCTCATCCATTTCGTTCATCCGCCCCTGTGACGATGCGTCAGGAGTGGTCGGCTTACACCCTTGTAGTTCACAGACCTCTATAAATATAGGGGTTTCATTTCATCTCATCCCTCGACCCGACCCTGAGTTGGACATGAGTTGAGGATATACTATACTACTTCATTTATTTAGGCTTACCAACCGACTCCGGGTATTAGCTGGTATACAGTATAGAAAATACGTAGAGAATTAGAAAACTTGAAATGAAAATATATCCGCAGAGATCGAGCGGTATACATTGTTACGGGGAATATGCTCCTATCAAAGAAGAAACGCCACTGGGACAGATAGGAAAGACAGATCGTAGCTGTGTATAGGTCATCTCATCACCTGCCGATACCAAGCCTTCGTGCCTGTCTCTGAAATGATTCATAAATCATAATCAGTACTCTGGAGGGAACCTTTTCAGTCTGCTCAAAGAGATCTTGCCCATTCTTCCTTATGTTCATTAGCCAGTGATATCCCGCGCTATCGTAATTTATTTTGTTATATTAACGTACGTAACTTTATAAAGTGTCTGGCGCCATTACATGCCTACTCACGTACGTTTTGGGTCAAAAACCTAGAAACCACTCCCATGAACTTTAATAGGTCATCTGTAATGATTATATTTTACTGTAGTGGCTAGTTAAGAATTATGATGTCATTCGAAGATAAAATTGTATAAGGTGATTCGGAATAATTTATAGCCTCCTTTAATTCAGTTATAATTTGAATGAAAATAATATATTATTTCATAACAAACACAACAATAATTTATATTCTCCAATCGATAGTAATTAGATTCGAACCGGATCTAGATTCCCAACAAAGAGCTATTAGAAGTATATAATTGCAAATTGCATAAAGAAATTTAGGCTCAATAACAAGTTATAGGTCTACTATAAATAGGCATAATCGGGGAAAGTCACAACATAGAATTAAAATATGTATCAATACTATCATATCAAATTCCGTTGAGGTGAAGTCATATGATGAAAGTTAAAAATTAAATTATACCTGTTGGTAGGTGCCGTCGTCCTCAACTTTGTTAATGTATTGTATATAAAATTAACTGGAGCGCTTTCGGAACTTACCTTCCATCTTCTGCAGGTTGAGCTTCCGTTACTTGTTGTTGTGTACGGTAATGTATACTCCAATTGTTTGTAGCAGCAACTGACTTGTTTTTGACGATCTCGTATAATGGGTTTGATTAAGAAGTGAGGTGTTGTTTGTTTTCCTTTATAATTTCGAGGTCTTCAAATATATCTATCCTAGCAGGAATGTTTCCTCGGTGGATTATCGTGAGAGTATTTTCAATAGTGTTCATTCAATGACCTGCGTTAATGAGATGTTTAGCATAGTTTGATTTCATACACGCGGGTGATAAATCAAGCTATGCTAAACATCTCATTAACGCAGGTCATCGAATGAACACTATTGAAAACACTCTCACGATAATCCACCGAGAAAACATTCCAGCTAGGATAAATATATTTGAAGATCTCGAAATTATAAAGGAAACAAACAACATCTCACTTCTTAATGAGAACGCACCCCAGTCAAACCCATTATACGAGATCGTCAAAAACAAGTCAGTTGCTGCTACAAACAGTTGGAATATAAATTAACGTACACAACAACAAGTAACGGAAACTGAACCTGCAGAAGATGGAAGATAACTTCCGAAAGCGCTCGAGTTAATTTTATATACAATATATTAACAAAGTTGAGGACGATGGTACCTACCAACAGATACAATTTAATTTTTAACTTTCATCATAAAATATGTACATTTTTAGGTCAATGCCGTCGTCCTCAACTAGAAAGAAGAAATGTATGTTTTTTTTCCAGAAGGTCTTTCAGAATATATATTCCATCATCAGCAGGTATGTTTCCTCGCTACATTTGTTGAGATGTTCTCAATGATGTTGGCATTAATGTTGTGTTGTCCGTAACTACACTATGGATAACACTACATTAAGACCAACATCGAGAACATCTCAACATATGTAGCGAAGATAGAATATATATTCTGAAATTTCTTGAGGAAAAGAAAGCATACAAAACACAAGAAAAGAAATAAATATGAAATTTTATAAAGTGATGGCTGTTCCTGTATTGATGTATGGATCAGAATGTTGGACGATCACTGAAAGACAAGAACAAAGATTGGAAGCAGCTGAGATGAGATTTTTAAGAAATATGGCAGGATATACTCTGCTGGATAAGAAAAGAAATGAAGATATAAGAAAGGAACTAAATATTTTCAAACTTACAGACCTAATAAATAAATATAGGAACGACTGGAAAGAGCATACTGATAGAATGCCAGAAGGAAGATCTGGAAAATTATTGCTAAATTATAAACCGCACGGAAGGAAAATGTTGGATGCCCACACAGAAAATGGTCTGAACAATTTTAACAATTCTACCTTCCGTGAAACTGGTCCTGGATCATGATGATGATGCTGATGACATATCTTTTTACAAGTTGAGGACGACAGCACTGACCTAAGAAAGTATATATTTTAATTTTATTACATTACTACCCAACCTCAACGATTATAAACAATGAATTTTATTAGTATTAATCGGGGAAATTGACTCCTAAATTGTTCTGGAGAATTGGTTCTTCCTAGTACTCCATCTTTATTTAATCAATGTTACTACAACCGCATTACGTCTTAAACTAACTCCCTGGAACTCGTAGGTTCATGGCAGCGCATACTTAGGCCGTTACATGCTAATTTTTAAAACGATATATTTTATGAAATGTTATTGTTCAGACATAATTAATTTCTGGAACAACCCCGGAAAAAGCATCACCCAGGAAACTTGTCCCATCAGGGGATCGAACCCGGGCTCGCTGCGTACGAGGAAGCAATACTACTCCAATACCACAGCGGTGGATCACTTCATTATCAATTAAAGTCAATAAATTTTTTAGATTTCATTTTCAACGCTGACAAATAAATCCAAGGAAGATTGTTACTTAAAAAAAAGTTATATTGCATTCAGTAACACTGAGCAACAAAAAAAGAAACTTTTTTTTTTCTCAGAAAGAAAAATATTTGATTCTGATAGTATTTTTTTCCCTGAATTCAAATATGATGTCGGGTTTTCTCCATCACGCAAGGTTTCCGAGAGACATTCGTAACTACACAATATTTGAACATTCGGACTCACCTAAAAAGTAAGAAATGACGATTTTCTGCTATAGGCTATTTGGTCTGTGGAGCATCCCTCTTCATAGTCCAACAATAATCGACAGCATATTAGGATTCCATTTGCCTTGATATCTCTTTTCCATAGCTGGAATCTCCTGATGAAAGTATTTCCCGTTTTATTTTACAATGGAAAAATGGACGAAAAAAAGTTTATTAAAAAATGATTATTTAAATCCATTAATTGAAATTGAAATAAAAACTGTGGGTGATGGAGAAATTCCGAATACATATTTGAAAACACGATAAAAAAACTGCAATAAGTACGACTATTGGTACTCATGAGACAAAAATCATGTTGACCAGTGCTATCAATAGATTTGTCGTTTACTTGATGAAAATCCATATTAATTTAATTAAATAAAAATAAAACTTCAAGTTTTATATGATTTTCTTCTTTATTAAAATATAAATTTGTAACAGCTGTTTCGGTAATTTTTACCTTCTTCGGACATGATTATAAATATAATAACAAAATTCATTAATTTATAATCATGTCTGAAGAAGGTACAAAGTACCGAAACAGCTACTACAAATTTATTTTTAATAAGTATGAAAATCATATAAAACTTCAAGTTTTATTTTTATTTAATTGAATATTACATTAATTTTAACACCTTCAATTCACCTTTGCAGAAATGGATGTATTCATCGGTGTTGCGAAGAAGATTTTCGATTTTAACAAATAAGCTTTTGAGTAATAACAATGTGGTAATATAACAATGAAAACGGGATGTGGTCCCCAATTGGCGAACCTTCGCAGTTATTGGATTAAGCTCTTCAATTTCCATTGAGAAGAATAATCTACAGTTTAACAATTATGTTCATTGGGGATAAATATTTTATTATCTCCTGCTAAACAAATTAATCATTTATATATAGGCCTATATATATATATATATATATATATTATATAAAGTAAAAAGTAAAGTGATCCCACAACAGGCCCGGAGGCCCTTGGGGTAGTAGGAGGTTAAGGCTCCCACTTTTTCTAGACAATCGGCACTTTATGTCAGCCGGGTTGTCAGCCCTGCGTGACGGCCGCCTTTACCCCCAGAACAAGCGTCTGGTACTCATTTCCGTTAGAGGCTGAGTCGACCCCAGGGCCATGATGCCGCCAGAAGATTTGGGTCAGTTTAAAAATCCTGACCCCAACGGGACTTGAACCCTCGACCCTCCGGCTTGTAGCTCTGCCTATATATATATATATATATATATATATATATATGTGTGTGTGTGTGTGTGTGTGTGTGTGTGTGTGTGTGTGTGTGTGTGTGTGTATGTGTGTATGTAAGTCTGGAAAAGTTCGACGCCAAAGCGTTATAAAGAGGCGACATCAAATTATGAAGTTCATCGACTGTAAGCTGGTGTCATCTCCTAATTCACTGTAATAAAAATAATAATAATAATAATAATATAATAACAATAATAATAATAAACTTTAACCTCTGAAGGTTCGAACACTCAAACCTATAATGGCTAGGTCATATTTTACGTATTTTTGGATTAAATTTGCATTGAGCAAACCCCTACTTTCACTATATGGCGAAACAATGCAAACTGTTTACGAATGAATAATACTGAGCAACATGATGTTTGTCTCATGAGTATCAATAGTTGTACTTGATGCAGTTTTCTTATCGTGTTTTCAAATATGTATTCGGAATTTCTCCATCACATACAGTTTTTTTTCATTTAAATTTAAATTAATGGATTTAAATATGTTTAATAAACTTTTTTGCCCATTTGTCCATTGTATAATAAAACCAAATAAGCTAACTCGGGAGATTTAAGCTATGGAAAAGAGATATCAAGGCAAATTCAATCCTAATATGCTGACCGATTATTGTTGGACCATCAAGAGGGATGCTCCACAGACGAAATATAGCAGAAAATCGTCATTTCTTACTTTGTAGGTGAGTCCGAATGTTCGAATATTATGTAGTTACAAATGTAGAAAATATTAAAGTGTTTGAAATTATAAATTCCTGTCTCTCGGAAACCTTGCGTGATGGAGAAAAACCGATATCATGTTTGAATTCAGGAAAAAAAAAATACTATCAGAATCATATATTTTTTTTTTCTTTTTGAGACAAAAAAAAAGTTTATTTTTTGTTGCTCAGTGTATTTATACTAAACTGTACGAATATTATAATGCCATTATGATGGCCAGAAGATATTCAGGAATAGTTTGGGCCAGAACGTTTCCTGCCATTTGTCTTACAGATAAGGAAAAACTCCGAAAAAAGTCGCCCAAGAAACTTGTCCCAACCGGGGATCTAACCTGGTCCCGCTACGTACGAGCCAACGACGTTACTCCGAGACACAGCGGTGGACACATTCTTTATCAATATGTCAATAACTATTTTGATTTTCGACATAATTTAACTCAGCTTGATAATCAACATCAGATTCATGGATTAAGCCTCATAATACTCGTACTTGTTCCGATCTAATTTTTTAATGCTGTTGAAAACGTCATGTCTTCGGTCTTCCAACATTTCTTCTACCTTTGGATTGTATTTCATCATCAGTTTTGGTATACGATCGCCTTCATTCTTTCTGCATGTTGTTTCCAATCATTTCTACCTTGTTTTAGTCTTCTTCTTCTTAAATATAATTTGTAGGATTTTCATCCTGTTTATTTCCAAAAGCACTCCACGCATTGGATGTGTATTCACTGTCTATCCATCTCTTGGCTGGTCTTCTCTTGTTATTCTCCCGTCCCCTGGTCTTTCTTCTTTAGCTCTTTTTGCAAGTCGGTTTTCTTCCATTCTTTCTATATGACCCTTCCAATATGTTCGTCTATCTATAATAAATTTGGTTATGTATTGAATATGACATTTATCCCTAATTTCTGTGTTCTGTATTTTATCAAATAATTAAAACTGCCCCAAGCCAGGTTAAAAAAGGGTGAAGGGGAGGAGTAACACCTCGTAAAAAGACTTGGTTCAGCTTGCCCAGCTGATAGTACTTTGTGAGGGCTCCTTGCCAGGGTTACGGTTAAGACCTCAACGGCAGATACAGCGGAGAAGGAGTCCTTCGGTACGATGTATCTGACGGAAGAGGCAACTCTACATCTACTGCCTTGTAAATTGACAAACGGGCGGATGGGGTTCGTTAGTCCTGCAAGACAACCCATCTAGGAGAGACAACTCCGAAAAAAACGGGGCAGGTTGAGCTCTGGAGCTGGGTGAAGGCAATCGGCCTAGGGAGGAAACCCCGAATAATAAACCCGCCATGAAAACGGGCTAGCAACCCACTTCAAGGTGTATCTTAAACATTGCTCGCAGCACCAAGGATCAATCCTCGGATTATCCTTGTTTTAGTGAGTCTATTAATTTAAATAGTTTAGTTCCTTTCTTATACCACGATTTGAGGGATGTAGGTTATACAGGAAATTGAATTGGAAAACATTAGCTTAGGATAGAGATGTGTGGAAAGTTTATATCCTCGTGGCCATGAACCAACGAGTACCATTGAATTAGTTAGTTCCCTTCTTATACCTTTTTTATTTTTTATACAGTGTGGTTTATCCCGTAATTTTCCTTTTTTGTTTTCTTGTGAATGCCCAAAATTCTGAATCATAAAGTAACTTTAATACTGTCATTACTTTATAAAATTTAATTTTGGTTTCCTTTCTGGTATTTGTTTACATACTTAACTAATTTTATTGATTTTTGTTTTGAATGT
Organism: Diploptera punctata; assembly: GCA_030220185.1. Classification (NCBI taxonomy): domain Eukaryota; kingdom Metazoa; phylum Arthropoda; class Insecta; order Blattodea; family Blaberidae; genus Diploptera; species Diploptera punctata. Next base: position 835,511 of record JASPKZ010009813.1, on the reverse strand, counting down.
ATCCATTTCTTCTATATAAGAAATTTTGCCGCTGAGGTGATTGAAAAATCTGCTCAACGATTTTTATTTCTGAGATAATTTTAGGTTTAATTGTGTCTGCTCCTCTAAATGGTCTAAAACGTTCATTTTGTTAGATGAATTTTTTAATTACAATGTTTATTTTAATAGTTTATTTGTAATAAAGCCCTCTGTGCGCCATTTTCAGAACTATATTAAAATATATTAAAACTTATTCATCGGCAAAGGAAAGTGTATCTAATATGATTTTTTTTAGTTCTAAAATTGTCATTTAAATCCATTTGTCATTTCGTCACGATTTCATCACTGTATAATTTAAAAACTGATGGTGAAAGTGGACATCTTTGTCTTACTTCTTTACTTTTCTTTGTTCACTAATTTTAAATTCTGCAATTTTTTAAATATATCTTATCTATTTCTGATTTGCTTTTAAAGATTTGTTTTAGGCAGACTGTGACAACTAAATAAACATTAATCCAATAAGTATAATCTACAGAGTGATTCAGAAATATAATCACATTTTGTGACGAAAATATTATTATTAAAGGAAATATGATGTTATCATTGGAAAGGGAACCCTTGAAATTACAACAATAGAACAAAACAAAACAAATCACTGCTCACGTTCAGCTTGGCGGGTTGATTTTTGTGGCCTAGCGTCGAATACCTCCACAATTCTCTTCGTTCTTTCTACATCCGTGCTAATGCGAGGCCTTCCAGGAGGTTTGATTTTCTGCATCCTTCCCGTTTCCAACAGTCGTTTTATCCACTTCCCTACAGTCGACGGCTGCAATGCTACGTTAAACTCACGTCTTGCCCATCTTGCGGCCTCACGATCATTAGCACATGTTATTGCCCATACAGCAATTGTAATTTTCTGTTGCATATTCAACGCCATTTTGACTAATGACGTAAGTTCTACACTGTTTTGTTTTATTCCATTTTTGTAATTTGAATAATTGCCTTTCCAACGGTAATTTCATATTTCCTGTATTGGTAATATTTTCATGACACAACACGATCAAACGTATAGCCATATTTATGATTCACTCCGTATTTTGTTTAATTCGTCGAGTTAAAAATAAATGTTGCGTATAACGAAAGAAAACCTTCAATTTTCAAGTTACGTAAGTAGGTACTAAAAAGACTAATTTTATTTTTATTGAACTTCGAACAATATTTTGAAGCCGTGATGGAATGGTAAGTGAAGTAATTGGTAATTCAATAAATTACCCACATCCGCTCTGTTAAACTAACAAATTGTATATCGCTAATGATTGCTTACGAGGTAACAAGATTGTTTGATACGTGTAACAATCACAACCTGCTGATCTTATCTCACACACATATCGTGTACTGCTGATTATCTGCAGTAAATGGCACACTGACCACGTCTAAACGTCGCCTAGGTCACCTGTATCCGGAAATGTTCTAAGGACATTTAAATCGATAGCCATAATTGAAAGTAATGGGACATTGAATTGTTCTAAGGGTTCTAGGTACACCAGTGAGTTAAAATAAAATAAAAACATGTATGTAAGTTTTATTTATAAAAGGCCTAATTATCATTCCATTCCTTACTAAGATACTGTTAATATCTAAGACAATATCACTTCTAGAATCTTTAATTACATTCAATATGCTGTATATGTCTTGTTGTGTGTAATGAGTTGTTTTATGTTGATATTAATTGATTTAATTTTCATTATGTTATGAAATAATGATTGATGAAGAACGGATTATGTTAACGAAGGGAATTTTCCCTTGACGAGTGAGAAAACCCGCAAAGAACTTAAGTATGGTTGATCAGTCCCGGAACTGAACTCAGGATATCCATATTGTGAGTTTCAAACACAATGGCTTGAAGAAACACATTCGATTTGATAGCGTCCTTCATTGTATTAATGAGCTTATTTTATAAATAACTAGCTACGGCGTGCGCTGCTATACCTAAATAAATGATATGTTTTTACCTTCAGTTGAATAAGTAAAAGGAAAAATAATTATAAACTTGATCTCTTCGTTATTGCAGCTAAAACGACAATTAAGCAATTAATTCTATTCCCATATTATCTTTCATATAATTCAAATAGTACATAAAATTTCATCTTCTAAAATGTAATATTCAAGCAAGTAAAGCCATATCGTAATTTTATTTTTAGATACAACGTGCTGATTGCCCGATGTTGCCCGGGAATATACGTATCCCGATATCTTGGCATAAATGAGCTGAAACACAAAATTCGTTATAAAAGAATACCCTCTGTGCGCTGCTCTGCTTGCCCGGGAATCTACTTATCCCGATCTTCTTGGCATCAGTGAAAGACAAAAATGGTTATTGTGAATTATCCGTAAAAGATAAACATATGCTGTCGCGGACTTTTTGTAGAGTTTTTTTTAAAATATTCATTTCTGTGTACATTAATTTCGTTATGTATTATGGTTTAGGCCGCCTAAGCCATTTAAGCGTACAAAAAGCTATTTTTTCACGTTTTTCCAACAAAGGGTGATGTCTAAGGTTTGCAGGGCTTGAGGATTAAAACTTTCTTATAGCCTATAACCTTCCTGGGAAAATCCTAAACATTTTGCAAAAAGCCCCATCACAATTGGATCAACGGTATGGCCACGCATAAAGTACGAACAACAAACAAACATTCATTTTTATATATTAGATTTGTAAACTTTAATTTTTTGGTTTTATTATTTTTTGCACTATATGTCATATCATTGACTTTAATTATACATCGATTGTGAATTTTAATTAAAAATTCAGTAGCATAATAATATTTGCAACGACTATTTAACTCATGCCACAAATGCTAGTCAATGACCAATCACGTTTCAATGAATGTTGTTTTACAACCAATGACAGTCGTGTTGCACCTCGCTCTTTATCGATTTCACTTTATCAGCTCCTGCTTTTGTGATAAAGAAAGCTCCTCCTTTTAATGTCCTGAACAGGTCAAAGCATCATTTTCTCTAACAAATACATTGAATATAGCAAATAATGAAAAGATTCCTTGATTTTACTGAGTTGTTTACTAAAAAAACACATGAATGACCCGTACCGTTGATTATGATACATAGTTTGATGTGTTTCATTATTTCTCCACTTGGGTGCACTCTTACAATATTGCGATCTTATTTGGCAATAAATAATATGATCAAGCAGCAGTGAATGAACATAACCTCAGATTTCTATTTTGTTTTCAAACATCGCCGTTTACATTAAATATATAAATATTTTAAAATAACTATAGGTAAACAATGATTTGTGAGTAAACAGCTGAATTTTATTCGTTAAATAGTCCTAACTAATGCCACTCTTGATTTCCAAATTATCTAGATAAATTCCTCCTCACTTCGTGAGTCGTGAATTTATCGATAATTTGGAAATCACTCGTGGCATTACTTATGACTATTTAACTCATGCACAAAATGGGAGTCGATGACCAATCACGTTTGAATGAATTTTATTTTACAACCAATGACGACAAGCCGTGTTTCACCTCGCTCTGTATCGATGTCTCTTTATCAGCTCCTGCTTTTTTGTTAAAGAAAAATCCTGTTTTTTATTATTCTGAACAGGTCAGAGTATTTTTTGCAGTGACTGACTCTCCAACAAACGCATTGAATATTGCAAATAATGAACAGATTCCTTCGAACTACACTTTTTTTTATTATATACAACTTTCCTCAGTAGAGGATTGCCTCAAGGACAAAGTGATGCAGACAATTTTCGAAATTAATGAAATACATTTTGTAAATACATTAAAAAATTCAATTTGTAATTGAAGTATATTTACTATAAAGTATAAATTTTGTAAAGATGGTTTCCTAAAATTGAAATTGATCGTCTAATGGCAGCGATGGCAATTTTAGAAAGGTACACCCTGTGTGTTCAATAACTGTGTTTTTAAATAACGATTTTACTAAGTTGTTTACTAAAAATAAATCAATAACCCATAATGTTGATTATAATATACAGTTTGATGTGTTTAATTTTTTCTTTCCTCCACTACGGTGCATTCTTACAATATTGCGATCCTATTTGACAATAAATAACATGATCAAGTTGCATGAATAAACAAATGAAACATAACCAGAAATTTCTGATTGTTTTCGAACATCGCCGTATTTTAAAATACCGGTAACTATATTTAAATAATGTATTTTTTTGAGAAAACGACTTAATTTTATTCGTTGAATAGTCCTAACAAATGCCACTCTTGATTTCTAAAACCTCTAGATAAATTCACTCGTCGCTTCGTGACTTGTTAGTTTAACGGTGATTTAAAAATCACTCGTGACATAACTTATGACAATTTTTATACAGAATTTTAAAGATTATTCCATCTTTATGGTAATTACATACATCTTCTTCTTCTTCGTCAGGCTCTACGACTTCCAGTGGAATTTCTTGGCCTTCTCAACCAGTTTACGCCACTTCTTCCTATCTTGTGCAGTGGATTTCAAATCAAAAATCCCCATCTCTCTCAAATCTTCAATTACGTCATCTTCCCATCGATCCTTGGGTCTTCCCCTTGGTCTTGTTCCTTGTGGCTTCCAATTCAAAATATCATTCGGCAATCTTCCCTTTGGCATTCTTAGTGTATGTCCAAACCATTGTAATCTTTTGGATTTGATGAAACTAACTATATTTTCCTTATTATTCTTGAGGTATAATTCGTCATTCCTTCTCAACCTCCAATTTCCATTTTCCTTTACTGGACCTAGCACTCTTCTAAATATTTTCCTCTCAAACGTTAATTGTCTTAGTTTATCTGCTTCTTTTAGTACCCAGGTTTCAGCTCCATAACATATGATTGGTCTTATTATTGCTGTATATAATTTGAATTTAACATTTTTTGATATTAATTTGCTTTTAAATAGTTTTCCAAAAGTGTATCCACTTTTTGAATGACGATGATACTCATGAACATATCAGTGGCCGTGACGTAGTTGGTAGAATGACATATGTGCCTTTTTGTATCTTTATAACAATTTAACCCAAAAATTGGAAAACACAATATTCTTGTGCAAGTTATTTAAATGTGTCAGACCGTAGGGAAAACAGAATAATGTATAACTGTTATTATTAGGTATATTGTATAATTGGACGCACATATAAGTGGATTCTTTTTGGTCGTTTTCTTCTGATTTATTTAAAATATTAAATTAATTAAACCAACTGATGTATCCTATAGGATACATTATGAATTTAAGGGTTAAAAAATTAATTAATCTCAATTTCCTGGATTTGTGTCCTTAGCTTGTGATAAAAATTTAAAAAAAGTGTGAAAAGGCGAACAACGTAACAATAAAAATAAATAAAAGTAGGATTAATGTTGGGTATTAAGAAAATTAGTCCATATTTAATTAATCTATCATCATCATCATAGTACATTCACGAATTTAGGCCATTTGTTGACCTGTTTCGGCCTCAAGAGAAACACCATCCAGAAGTCTTTTGAGTGGACGTCATGGTCTTCTTCTTCCTGCAGGTTGTTATCTTAACATTTGTTTGGGTATTCTGTGATCTTCCATTCGATGAACATGTTGCATCCTAATTAATCTATTATATGTCATTATTTCAGATTATTTCCTTAAACGTTGTAAAGTATATAAGAACACCCTATGCTCTAAAACACCTTATTGCAGAGTAAAGAATGGAACACTATATTTATTCAACAAGATTTAAATGTATACAACACCGTCCTGTGCCCAATATTAAGTTTTGATTCTAATTCTCCATTCATCTCTATTCTTCCAGTTACCATCTTGTAGTCCCCTGTCCTTCATAAAATTCCTAATTCCCACTATCCATGTCTTTTTAGGTATCCCTCTTATTTCCCTCCCATTTGGAACTCTCCAAACTCCTAACTGGTAATCTATCTTCATTTTTCCTCTTCACGTGTCCAAACCACTGGAATTGTTTATTTCTCACAAATTGCATAATTACTCCGTATTTCGTTAAAGTTCACTTTTTTTCTCGGATAATACCGTTTCTGAACCTGTCTATAGGAAACATATTATCCGCGTTTCATGTACAGCTGCTCTGATGTTTCTATTTTTATTGAAGACATCGTGATTCATGTGATTAATATTGTCTGACCTACTTTCCCAAATGAAATATACTACATCAATACCTTTTTCATAAATAATGCCACGAGTGTTTTCCAATTTATCAAGATAATTTGGAAATCAAGAGTGGCATTTGTTAGGACTATTTAACGAATAAAATTAACCTCTTTACTCACAAATCATTATTTGACTAAGTTGACTAAGTAATTTTAAAATATTTATATATTTAATGTAAACGGCAATGTTTGAAAACAAATGAGAAACGATTGGTACACTTCATTTCCTTCCTTTGTTCATCACTGCAACCAGTTCATAATATTATTTATTGCCAGAGGATCGCAATATTGTAAGAATGCACCCTAGTGGAGAAATTTATAACCAACGTTATAGGTATTAATTAATTTGATGTCCTATGATGTAAATATGTCAATTATATTTTCTGCAACGTCATTACTTGGAAAATAATTCGTTTAAAAAAGTGCAAACAGTGTTTTTTTTTGTGGTATAATCAATTGTAACAAATGTTTTTATATTAACTATCGAATGCGCTTTCTGCTGACATTAATGCACAATATATACAGTCTGCTAACCGTATTTCTTAGAGGGTCGGTCACTGCAAAATAATGCTTTGACCTATTCAAAATGTTAAAAAGATGGTGCTTTCTTTATTATGATAAACTTTAGTCGGTACATTTTAGGCGAAACACGACTGTGATTGGTTGTAATTAAAAAATCATTGTAATATGATTGGTCATTGACTCCCATTTGGGGCATGAGTTAAATATTCAACAAAATAAGATTCCTCGTCATTTGAATTTTTTAAAATGTATAATGAATCTAGTAAACATTTCCTAAGATACCAGGTAGATGAATAAATTATTCTCTTTCTTTTCATTCATAGTGTTCTCCCCAAAAGCAGGTCTTTCACTGCAAACTCAACATTCTCCACTCTTTCCTTAACTCAGCTTTCCTTTTTTGTTTCTGCATACAAACCATTTATTTTAATATTGTCTATCATCTGATATATTTATCTGTCTCTAACTTTCTTTCCATTGACCATTTCTTCTAGGGCATCCGTCAGCAGGCAGTTTCTTCTGGCCAATCCAATTTATTTTCCTCTTCTTTATGAGTTCCAGCATTGTTCTTCCTTCACCCACTCTGTCTAGCATATCTTTATTTTTTTATTTTGTCTGTCCGTTTTATACGTTCCATTCTTCTCCAAATCAATATCTCAAAAGCTTCCAGTCGCTTTTCCTCATTCCGTCATAATGTCCAAGTCTCTGTAACCATACAATGCTACACTTCACACAAAACACTTCACTAGCCTCTTCCGTAATTATTTTGCCACCGCAAAAAATGCTTCTCTTCTTGTTGAAAGCTTCTTTTGCCATTGCTATCCTCTGCTTTACTTCTTGACCGCATTTCATGTTACTACTGATAGTACAATACAAGTATTTGAAGCTCTCCAATTGCTCAATGGCCTCATCTTTAATCCCCATGTTTATATTCCTTGGTTTCCTTCCTATAATCATGGCCTTCGTCTAATTTATATTTATCTTCATTCCATAATCCTCGCACTTGTCATTTAGCTCCATCAGCATGTTTTCCAAATTAAAATATATATATATATATATATATATATATACAAACCTCATCTAGTCCAAGAGATACCGATTTGAGATAATTAATATAATTTCGATAAAGTGTTTTTATGTTTTATATAATGCAGTTAGGAGGAAATAAACTACTACTATCTACTTTGATTGATCACTAAGGAAAAAAAATTCAAGGTGACGAGGAATTTGAGAAAACATCTGTCACGGCTAAAAAGTAATCGTGACTGGATAGAGATTGTATAAAATAGAACGACTTTTTACTTACAAAATCGAAACTTGTATCGATACATTTTACAATGGTACGGAATATCCAGCTGAATAAATTGTATATGTAATTAATATATAATTGTGCGTGAAGAGAATATATATCAGATTAATCAAGGGGCGTCAAAAGTCTGTTTTAGTAATAATTCTACGATGAGCTATTAAAAGGCTCAATGAAGAAGGATATAAATAAATAAAATTGCACATTTCATCAGATGATTAATAAATATATTTATGTATTGATAAGATGTTATATCATTGTAAATGAGAACTTTTTTTTTAAGTCTTGTGACTCAATTTTGGAAAATCGCGTTTTGGACGAAAGCCTTTTACCCTGCGTCATAGTGTTTCATATTTTGCACTTGTATTATTTTGCAAACTGTGTCATGTCAAGGCATGATTAAGCATCCATCCATAGTAATTCTGCCTGAGAGCAGGCCTTTCACTGCAATCATAGCATTTTCATGCTATGCTTTGCAGCTTTACTAGGGAATTATAGGTATGGTAGCTTCCAGTTGCTTTCCACACCGGTGAAGGATAATGAAGATAATGATAAGGATGATGATGATAGCTCCTTTCAAAAAACGTTAAACTGAAAATATATAAAACTATTATTCTACCAGTTATATTATATGGGTGCGAAACATGGACTCTTACTTTAAGGGAGGAAAGGAGATTACGAGTATTTGAGAATAAAGTTCTTAGGAAAATTTTTGGACCAAAGAGAGATGAAGAGACAGGTGAATGGAGAAGACTACATAACAATGAACTACATGGTCTTTATAGGAAGCCAGATATAATAAGAACAGTTAAGTCTCGTAGACTGCGATGGGCAGGACATGTTGCACGTATGGGAAATGAAAGACGTGCATGGAAGCTTCTTGTAGGAAAGCCAGAGGGAAAACGCCCAGTTGGTAGACCAAGAATGAGGTGGGAGGAGAACAACATTAACTATGATTTGAGGGAAGTAGATTATACAGGGAATGATTGGAAAGCATTAGCTCAGGATAGGGATGTATGGAGAGCTTATGTCCGCGCGGCCATGAACCTACGGGTTCGATAGTGCCAGTGAGTAAGTAAGTAAGTGATGATGATAGCCGGATGATTTTTTTTGGGTACCGTTGGGCACTAAGATTCCTAACAGTTGTCTTACAGGTGAGGAAAAAACCCGAAAAAAACCTCATACAGGAGCGTGTCCCGACCGGGAATCGAACCCGGGCCCGCTGCGTGACAAGGCAGCACGCTACCTCGAGTCCTCAGCGGTGCACTGATTAAGCAATAATTTAAATTAGAATAAATATAAAGAAAAGCTTCTCTCTGCCTCTCTTTCACTGTAAATAAATACACAATTGTATTTGTTTGTGTGTGTGTGTGTGTGTGTGTGGGCCCATGTGCATAAGGAATGTCTGAAAATAAGTGGTTGGGATGTCGAAATATTTACTGCGCTTGGAATATAACAAATGTATTTAACTAGAACATTAATTATTAAGAAACTTTTTTTTTTTTTTAATAGAATCAGAAGTTTTTGGTGGACTAGTGATTACCAAGCTCCCCTTTGGTTTCGAGGCTCATGGGTTCAAACCCGGCCGAGGTTGATGGATTTTCAAAACGTAAAAACCTCACATGGATTCAGAAGAGAGCCACGGGTCTCTTGCCACACATTTATGGCATGGAAAAGAGTTTCAAACCTGAAAAAAGAGATATTTGTGCAACATTTTCGCTTCATCCTCGCCCAGATTTGAATTACGACACTAATGGCCTTAGCTGTTAAAGAGTATCGTTATGTTAAAGAGCGTCATTAAATAAAATACTAACCACCCTCTAAGAGCGTATTATTAGGAATTAATTAAAGAGAGTTTCGAGTTAATATTCCACAGAAATATTTGAGACAGAAGATTTACATAGACTATTGAACTCGTGCCGCAAATGGGAGACAATGACCAATCACGTTTCAATGAAATTTGTATTACAACCAATGATAATCGTGTTTCACCTCGATATTTATCGAATTCTGTTTATCAAAATAAAGAAAGGTGAGAGCATTATTTTGAGTGACTGACTCTCGAACAAATACGTTGAATATAGCAAATAATGAACGAATTCCTTTGAATTACACATTTGGATAATTGGGTGTTCATTAAATGTGTTTTTAAATACGTCACTAAAGATATTACGCGGCTGTTTCCTAAAAAAATAATAACTGATAATTTAGGTTATAATATACAGTTTGATGTGTTTTATTTTCTCTCCACTAGAGTGCATTCTTACAATATTGCATTCCTATTTGGCAATAAATAATATGATCTAGTTGCAGTTGATGAACAAATGAAACATAACCAAACATTTCTCATTTCTTTTCAGACATTGCCGTTTACATTAAATATGTAAATATTTTAAAATAACTACATTTAAATAATGATTTGTGAGTAAACAGCTTAATTTTGTTCTGTAAATAGTCCTAACAAATACCAATCTTGATTTCTAAATCATCTAGATAATTTGGAAATCACTCGTGGCATTATTTATGAAAATTGTTGCATTGTAAATTTCATTAAACTGGATTTGTTTGGATTTTTTAATGTTTAACTTCATGGATATTTAACTGTATAAAACACTGGCTCTTCCAACTCTTTTGTATGTTAGCGAAGTATGGACGTTGAAACAGAAAGATATACAGAGACTTAGATCTGCTGAAATGAGATACCTTCGGAGGACTGCAGGATACACACTAGTAGATCACAAAAAAAATAATGAAGACATCTTAGAAGAATTACACATGGATACTTTAGAAAACAAAATTTCTGATTATAAGTCAAGATGAATGCAACATGTTCATCGAATGGAAGACCACAGTATATCCAAACAAATGTTATGATATCAACCTGCAGGAAGAAGAAGAAGGCCAGGCGTCCAGTCAAAAGACTTCTAGATGGTGTTTCTCTTGAGGGCCGAAAGAGGTCAACAAATGGCCTAAATTAGTGAATGTACTATGATGATGATGATGATGATGATGATGTATTTAACTAATTTTTCGATGTTATTTATCTCTATTTTTATACTTTTTTTCTGTCTAACAATAAACATTTAGAAGGCAACTTCTAAAGAACTAACAGGTGAAAGAAAAATGGAATTGAATTGGCATCTATAGAAACATTCTTTTATAATAAACCTTCTAAATAGTACCGCTACATTTGGGTCAAATTGTTGTGATACGTAAACAAATAATTGTGTTTAACTCCGTTGGTTATGACGTTTATTTTAATTATTTAGAACTAATTCTATCTTTTGTGTTTGCCAGACAATCTGACGTTTTCAACCCTTGGTATTTGTTGAAAGTGCCTCATCATCTCGACAACTCTACAGGTATTATACAACATTATCAAAGGGTGCATCATTACTCTTCTTATAACTGGATAAAAATCGATTCTCCTTCAAACGGTCGGAACAAGGTGCAACAGTACATGCTTCATTACGATGCTGTTGTGTTAAATAATACAATTTTTTTAATTCATATCTTTTAAAAGTCCTGTTGTACACCCAGAGAAATTTAATGTTATTCATTATTTTCATACGAAAGTAACAGATGAAATCCTCCATCAAGCAATAATTCAAACAAAATCTTGGGATGTTTAAACAATATTGTTTGGAAAAATGAAAATTTAAGATTAGATACAAAAGTAAAAATTTACAAATCTGTCGTAACACCACTTCTAACATGTGGTTGTGAATGCCGAACAGAAACTCTTCTTCTTCTTCTTCTTAAAATTATTATATAATTATTTGTTGAGAGTAGCTTAATTCCTACTTTATTCCCAATCTTGGGGTGTGGATACCGTTTCTTCGAGGGAAAAGATAAACAAGATAGATAGATAGATAGATAGATAGATAGATAGATAGATATAGATAGATATATATAGATATAGATAGATAGATAGATAGATAGATATATGATATATATAGATAGATATAGATAGATATAGATAGATATAGATAGATAGATAGATATAGATAGATATAGATAGATATAGATAGATATGATAGATATAGATAGATATAGATAGATATAGATAGATATAGATAGATATAGATAGATAGATTGAGAGAGAGAGAGAGAGAGAGGGAGAGAGGGAGGGAGAAAAGGATTATATTACTGAAACACCTATTTTGTATAGAAATAAATAATGGACTTACAATAGTTTATACAAGACATTAATTTCCTGTACATAAATCAAAACTATCTTTTACTTTCCGTTATTTCACAGTGATATGTGTAATAAAAATAGCAGAGATGTTGAAGTGAGTTATAAATATCTTCTTAGTATCTATTATTACACCATCTATTAACAAAAAATATACAATAAGTTATAGAGATTTTATAAAAAGAATTAATAATACTAATATGGTATCACCAACATATCACATTTCAAGGTTTTGCACGATTCGCTTCTCTTCGCATATATATGAAATACGATAGTTTATTACATTAACAATGTTTTTTTTTGCTAATATCGAGTAAAGAGACAACAACCATCACTAATACCTGTCAACACGTTCATAAGGGTCAGATTTGTGTACAGCTGATAAATGTTTTTATATTATGAATAGTTTATTTAATAATAAGAAAACACGTTATTAACAGCGAATGAACACACTACACGATGGAAAAAATGTGACGATCAAGTTTCACACTGACATTAATTTTTTAATTCATTTAATGGTGATAACACATTACTTAATTTAAACGTATATTCAGAAATATTTTCATTTAATAGCTGATTCATATCAGTTTTCCTAAACTGATTTCGAAACATGAGAAATAATAGACATGGAAAAATATGATATTGATATGATTGAAGAAAAATAGTAGTAACAGGACTTTATTAGACTAAAAGAAGGATATATACAATGTTATTTACAAATATGGGACGCACGGGCAGTAAGCCGTACGTGGTGTTGGCAGTCCGTTACCATAAAGTAATATTTGATAATAGTATAAAGAAAAACAAAAACAAAACAATAATATTACAATTACATAAAGAAAACACAATAATATTACAATTACATAATAATACAATAACATTATACATCAATTAAGTTATGTAGAATTATTAAGAATTAATGGTATTGCATTTTGATAACATGTATTTATTAATGAATGAGTGTTGTTCTTATTTTTCGCGTTTTGTCCAGAAATTTATCGAAGTTTATCCAATTTTCTGGATTTACCATCAACTCGTAGCATGCCAATATTTCACCATTTGAATTTAGAAATCTTTCCGGTAATGACGTCTCCAATATTCTAAATCGTTACATTTTCTTAATATATGTATCTCGTCTTCAAAGCTCCCGCACATTGGACATATTCGCACATCGTGATCGTCGCTAATTTTTAGAAATTTCCATGCCCCTAGCCTAAACCAAGCAAGCCCTGGTCTTTAAATTCTAGGCTGAGTATATAAGATTCTTTCCCCCAAAATAGAAGTGGTTTGGACATGTAAGAAGGATGATGACAGACAGGATCACCGAAGATGATACTGGAGTGGATGACGGAAGGCACACGAGGAAGTTGAAGACCTAAGAACTTCTAGATGGGTGCAAGAAAAATTAGCGTGAAAGATGATGCAGAGGGTAGAGAGTTTTGGAAGACCTTAACTAGGTTGTGGGAAAATCATTGTATTGTGAAATTGTGAAAGAACTCTTAGATAAAAATTATTACTGTTAGTAGGCGTATTATTTCATAGTACGAGGAGAGATGCATGCTATTGTGCATTACAGGGATTCTTATCGCCCCAAATTTTCTCAAAAACGTTAAACTGGAAATATATAAAACTGTTATTCTCCCAGTTATAGTATATGGATGCAAAACATAGACTCTTATTTTAAGGGATGAGAAAAAAATCACGAGTATTTGAGAAAAAAAGTCAGCAAAGATTTTGGACGAAAGAGAGATGAACAGACAGGCGAATGGAGAAAACTACTTAAATGAGCAACATCATCTTTATAGAAAGCCAGATATAATAAGAGTCTACCGCAGTGGTTTCGATGTAGCGTGCTGCCTTGTCATGCAGCGGGCCCGGATTCGATTCCCGGTCGGGACAGGCTCCTGGGTGAGGTTTTTTCGGGGTTTTTCCATACCTGTAAGACAAATGTCAGGAAGCTTAGGGTCCAACGGTTCCCGAAAATCATCTGGCCATTATCATCATCCTTCACCGGTGTGGAAAGCAAAGGGAAGCTACAACAGCTATAATTCCCTAGCAAAGCTGCAAAACATAACATGAAAATGCTATGATTGCAGTGAAATACCTGCCCTCCTGCAGAATTACTATGGATGGATATAATAAGAACAATTAAGTCTCGGAGACTGCGATGAACAGGGCATGTGGTACGAATGGGGAATGAAAAAGGGGCATGGAAACTTATTGTAGGAATACCAGAGGGGAAACATCCAGTTGGTGGATCAAGAATGAGGTGGGAGAATAATATTAATCATAATTTGAGGGGAATATATGGTAATCGGAGGAAATTCAGAAGACCTACAAATAAATAACATGATAATTAAACGTGTTGAAGAATTTAAATATCTTGGATCTATAATAGATAAATCTGGTACTTGTGAAAAATATATTATTAATAGAGTACATTGTGCAAGGATGGCGATTAGATCCCTGAATGGTATTTTATGGAATAGAAATTTGACCAGAAAAACAAAAAAAGGGATTATACAGACAATAATAGAAAGTATACTTACATATGGATCAGAAAGCTGGACAATAAATGAAAGGATGCAGAAAAGAATCTTGGCTACAGAAATGGATGGATTACGGAGAAGTATGAGAATATCCAGGCTACAACATATTCGAAATACATATATCAGACAAGAAATGGATGCACAAGAAACTGTTATCGAGAGGATAACAAAGAGAGCTGTACAATGGTATGGACATATACAAAGGATGCCGGAAGAACCAGTGGCCTAAACAGATGTTGGATTGGATGGTAACAGGCAGAGGGAGAAGGGGAAGAAGTAGAAGAGCATGGTATGAGGGAATATATGATGCCATGATGAAGAGGGGTATGGAAGATGGGCAATGGGAAGATAGGAATCTCTGGAAAGCAGGAATCAAAGGCAAACTGCTGTAAAGTGGAAAGCCTGTATTAAGTATTAAGTAAATAATTTGAGGGAAGTAGGCCTACATTATAGTGGATATTATTGGAAGTCATTAGCTCAGAGCAGAGATATATAGGGAGGTTCTGTATTACCAGTGGGTTAGTTATTATTTCATATGTATTGTACTGCTGCGAAATAAGCAAGTTCAATGAATTGAGTACACACTTGAAGGTTAAAGCCAGACTCCACTTCCGGACACTAAGAGCAGCCAGTTTCTTAATGAACCCGAAGAGCATTTAAAATGGATCAACCTCTGCAAACCTGTCACCGTTGCAAATGCAAGTTATTAATTATAAGGAAAATGGCCGTCCTCTTTTGAACGTTATTGTTTAACAGCATGAGAAGTGGCTGGCGATTATTCACCGTTTCACATTTTGACTGCACATTCTTGTACATGGACTATATATTTCAGAGTAGCCGCCACACCCGCAACATCACATCTCCGGTACAAGATGAATAATTCCTTCACTTGTCATTGTGGCCATGGAACATAAACCTAACCGGACAAATCAACTCCCTCTCCAAAGTGAATCCGGAATGTCCAATATATTTCATATTAAAATACTGCTCTTCAGTGGCATGGCGTATAGTCCTTCCGGGATTCACGGGACACTATTACTACTTATAAAGTAGTTTTTCTAACTATTTACTGAATATGTTTACTTATTAGCCTCAAAGGAATTTTTATAAATATTTGTGCAAAATTTGACGCCGGGATTTATTTGTCGTATAAGGTGTCATTATTATTATTATTATTATTATTATTATTATTATTATTATTATTATTATTATTATTATTATTATTATTATTATTGTTATTATTATTATTATTATTATTATTATTATTAAAATAAACCTCTGTCACAAGTGTTAAAATTTAATTACCTAGGTTATGAATTGTCTTTAGGAAATGGAAATCCAAAGGATGCACAAAATTGGACCACATAAGAAGTGAAGGAATAAGAAGTGAATTAGAAACATTTTCAATAAATGATAGAATTCAACAACACCGCGTCGGCTGGGAAGAGCATGTTCAGAGAACGAAAGAAACAAGATTTCCCCAAGATAGCATATCATTATAAACCAAAGGGATTAAGGGATGTAGGAAGACATAGGAAGAGATGGAAGGAATCATGTGAATTCGGAACAGGCGAGTCTCCTAAACCTTGAAGTGAAGATGATTATTATTATCTTATTATTATTATTATTATTATTATTATTATTATTATTACTACTACTACTACTACTACTATTATTACTATATAATAAGAAACAGTATAATTAAACCAAAGTTGAATATTCAAAGTTTAATTATGAATTGCATAAAAAGATAAATCACTACAAGAAAGTAAAATCCATGCAGCCGAGATGAAATTTTTAAGAAGATTAAATGTGTACTAGAATGGAGCAGATAAGAAACGATGATATTCGTGAAGATCTACTCCATAAAAGAAAATATATCTAATATCAAGAAACAGTGGAAAGAGCTTGTTTAAAGAATAGAAGAGTGTAGATTACCAAAGAAAATCTTACATTTTCCGAGAGGAAGAAGAGATATCAGACGTCCTCGGAAGAGATGGTCTTAGATCTATTACTGAAGACGTAACAGACAATCAATGCCTAAACAGGAAGTGAAGAAGACGTTTAAAATGTGAAAAGAATGACATGACAGATTCCCAAGAAGAACACAATAAATTGTGCTACTTGGTAGAAGAAGAAGAGGGCGGCCAAAAATGACATGGATTAATGGTGTTTTGAACAGCATGAGGAGGAAAAAGGATTGTATGATGGGGAATGGAATGAGAGGGAGATGTGGAGGAAAATGACACTAGATTAATTGGACGCAGGAAGATGTTGTGAATCCTGCTAATTAAATAAAATAAATTATTAGTATTGTTATTATAAAAAAATCACGATAAAAGGGAAGGTTAAAAATTCACTAAGATTTAAAATACTTTTTTGAAGAGAAAAATTATACGCTCATACCGGGACTTGAACCCGGGGCCCTTGGTTCTCTAGACCAAGTGCTCTACCAACTGAGCTACCTGAGCAAGTACCGATCTAAACGCAAATCTCTCTCTATATACATTGTAATTCCCATCCACCAAATGCTGTGAAGCCATGCTTCTATCTTGCAAATGGCGGCTCCTTTATTAAGAAGACGTATTTGGGAATTATACATTACAGCCAGTACGGCTTTTTCCAAGTTTTTATTATTGATTTCGTACATCTCAATGATGGATAAATCATATTTGAAGAGAAAAATTATACGCTCAGACCGGGACTTGAACCCGGGACCCTTGGTTCTCTAGACCAAGTGCTCTACCAACTGAGCTACCTGAGCAAGTACCGATATAAACGCAAATCTCTCTCTATATACATTGTAATTCCCATCCACCAAATGCTGTGAAGCCATGCTTCTATCTTGCAAATGGCGGCTCCTTTATTAAGAAGACATATTTGCGAATTATACATTACACTTGCTCAGGTAGCTCAGTTGGTAGAGCACTTGGTCTAGAGAACCAAGGGTCCCAGGTTCAAGTCCCGGTCTGAGCGTATAATTTTTCTCTTCAAATATGATTTATCCATCATTGAGATGTACGAAATCAATAATAAAATACTTTTATTCTTTCAGTTATATGAAATAGATGGAAAACATGATCTCTTACTTCAAGGAATGAGAAAACATTACGAGTATTTTGAGAATATAGTTCTTAAAAAATGTTTGGAGCAAAGAGAGGTAAAAAACAGGTAACACTGGTCAACATGATTTTTGTCTCATGAGTACCAATAGTTGTACTTAATGCAGTTTTTTATCGTGTTTTCAAATATGTATTCGGAATTTCTCCATCACCCACAGTTTTTTTTATTTCAGTTTTAATTAATGGATTTCAATAATTATTTTTTAATAAACTTTTTTCGTCCATTTGTCCATTGTAAAATAAAACCAAATGTGCTAACTCAGGAGATTTCAACTATGGAAAAGAAATATCAAGGCAAATTGAATCCTAATATGCTGGCCGATTATTGTTGGACCATCAAGAGGGATGCTCCACAGGCGAAATATAGCAGACAATCGTCATTTCTTACTTTCTATGTTCGAATATTGTGTAGTTACGAATGTAGAAAATATTACAGTGTTTGAAATAATAAATTCCCGTCTCTCGGAAACCTTGCGTGATGGAGAATAACCGATTTCATATTTGAATTCAGGAGAAAAAATACTATCAGAATCACATATTTATCTTCCTGAGACAAAAAAAAAGTTTATTTTTTGTTGCTCAGTGTAGTTAAATGAAGAATACTACACAACAATGAGCTATCTACATGTTCTTTACGAGGAATCGATGTAATAAGAACAATTAGTCTTTTAGGCTACGATAGGCAGGTCACGTGGTACAAATGGGGAATGAAAGAGGGACAAGGAAACTCTTGTAAGACAACCAGAGGGAAAGCGCCCACTTTGTAGAACAAGGGCAATGGGGAATAAAAGAGAGGCATGGAAACATTCTAGGAAAACCAAAAGGAAAGCGCCCAGTAGCAGTAGGTAGGCAAAAAAAAAAAAATGAGATGGAAAAATAACATAAATTATGATTTGAGGGAAATAAATTATACAGGGAATGATTGGAAAGCATTAGCTCAGGGTAGGGATGTATGGAGATGTTCGCGCGGTCAATAACCTTCGAGTTCGATAGTGCCAGTGAGTTAGAAGTTAAATTCATGAGTAAACGTTCCTATTTTATCACTAGGTAAATTAATATAATTTAAATTATCAGTCTTAAATGTAAATACCACATCAGTTATTAAGAGGATTGAAAATCAAACCCCTAAATGTATGGCCATGTACAAAGAAGGGAAAATGAAAGATGGCCAAAAAATATATACCAATGGTCACCCCCTGAAAGAAATAAACGTGGCAGACCAAGATGGAAATGGAAAACCTACGTCAGAACTATAATGGATGATACGAATTTGGAAGAGAGAGATTGGAATGGAAATGGAAACTGAAGACGACAAAACTATAAATGGGGGAAAGCCGGAGAAGAAGAAGAAGAAGAAGAAATGTAAATATTTGTTAAAATATCGCTAGGCATGATGTGTGACTTTTTTTTACGTTGGGAGTTCAAATCGGATCTCCGGAGCTGTTTATAATTATATACCAAGAGAACGAAGATCACTGGGCCGTCCTATGAAACGCTGGAGGGAAAATTTTGTATAGGATCGTAACAGGCCTTGGCCTAATACTTGGACGGAAGAAGAAGAAGAAGGGGTATAAACTGAAATATTTGAAATAACTTGAACACAGTGTGCTATTTCTTATTTTTAAATTTATCGTGAACCGATAAAGAGTCACAAATGTACACATAGCCATATGTTTAGGTGTCACATTCATTGTTTTTGTTTATAACATTAGATAATTGAATGTGTAGATGTATTGTCTTCTCTGTTGTTCTTACTCCTACACATTCAGAGTCTGCAGCTGTAAGAGTACAGAAAATGTATTGAATGAAATATTGTGCTGACTCTGCTAAAGGATGTTTTTTGCTTCTGGATTTGTATAGACCTACTAAAAATTATATTGACTATTTAACTCATACCCAAAATGGGAGCCAATGACCAATCACATTTCAATTTTTTATTTACAACCAATCACAGTCGTGTTTCGCCTCGAATTTATCAACATAAGTTTATCATATTAAAGAAACCTCCTCCTTTTTAACATTCTGAATAGGTCATAGCATTGTTTTGCAGTGACTGACTCTCCAAGAAATACGGCTACCAGATTGTATATATAGTGCATGAATGTCGGCGGATAGCGCATGCGAGAGATAATATAAAACCATTTGTACCAGTTGATCATGCCACAAAAAAAAAAAAAAAAAGAAACCACTGTTTGCATTTTCTTAAACGAATTATTTTTCAGGAAATGACGTTGCACAAACATATAATAGACATATTTACATCATAGGACATCAGAAATTAATTAATACCTATAATATTGATTATAAATTTCTCCACTAGGGTGTATTTTTACAATATTGCGATCCTTTGGAATCAATAATATGATTTGGTCGCAGTGATGAACAAAAGAAGCAAATGAAGCGTACAAATTGTTTCTCATTTGTTTTCAAACATCGCGGTTTACATTACATATATAAATATTTTTAAATAACTATATTTAAATAATGATTTGTGAGTAAACAGCTTAATTTTATTCGTTAAATAGTCATATAAAATGCCAATATTGATTTCCAAATCCTCTAGATAAATTCACGACTCGTGAATTTATCGATAATTTGGAAATCACTTGTGGCATTACTTATGACCAATACAAACATACATAAAGGATTACAAAAATAAAACACGTGCCGTTATTAAGTTGTCCTTAAATAACTAAGACTTCTTTTAAAACACCTTGTAGACCTTTCTAAACATGTTATTATTGCCTCACTCTGATGGTTTACCGTTTATATAAAAGGGGGTGCCGCGCGGCAATGCTTGACATGCAGTGTTGTCACGTTTCTCATAGCGCTATGGGTGTTTATTACACAAGAACACAAGACATTGATTATATTTATGTTATTATTTAATTTTTATGTTATTGATTGGTATTGTTTAACCTTTAAAATTAAAATTATATGTGTATTCACTTATCAAATAATTTAAATCCTACATTATATAGCTTGTAGTTGTACATGAATTTAATATTCATACAACACCAAGTTGAAAATAATAATAATAATAATAATAATAATAATAATTATTATTATTATTATTATTATTATTATTATTATTATTATTATTATTATTATTACTATTATTATTTACTGTTCGGTCTGAAATATTTTTCCATGGCCGCACATGTTTGAAATCACTTATATATTAAACAAATATAATATGCAGTTATTGTATTATTATTCGAGCTACATATCACGATAAATCACTGATAATTATAACAATTAATTACGGTATAGAATTTTATAACTGGGTCGGCTGCTCCACGTTCCGAGTTTTAATTGAAACTGAGGGAAGAATAGCAATGTGGCAACATCGTGGTAGTCGCGGCAAGTCGAGATCTTTGTATTTTAATAGCGTATAACAGCTGCGGGGAAAACAAAGCGAGCCGCTTGTTAAGCATCATAGTGAGGAGAGCTATGTGTGTTATCATTTTGTCCATTTACATACTGACTCCCTACTGTGGTCTCGGGGTAGCGGCGCTACTTCATAAATCTGTTAGCCCCGGATCGTTCTCCGTCGGGACAAGTTTCATGGTTGACTTTTTTCGGTTTTTTTTTCTCACCTGGAAGACAAATGTCACGAAACGTTAAGGTCCAAACAGTGTCCGAACGTCATATGGTCATCATAATCAATATTATCATATTCGCCAGGTTTAGTATGAATGTGTGTGTGGTGAGTTTCGACTTAATGTTTGTGTTGCCTCTGAGGAGGCCACATTCGGGGAGGGAGTCCATCTTCTTGTGTGGTCAAGAAAGTATGTGTGTGGTCTGATCCATAGTTTAAGATCCCTCCCCCAACAGGTCGTGCTACTGTAAGGCTCGGGTGGAGTGTGGCATATAAAATTACCTACATAAGCTCTCCATACATCCTTATCCTGAGCTAATGTTTTCCAATAATCCCCTGTATAATCTACTTTCCTCAAATCATAGTCTACCAACTGGGCGTTTTCCCTCTGGTTTTCCTACAAGAACCTTCCATGCAAGTCTTTCATTCCCCATTCGTGCCACATGTCCTGCCCATCGCAATCTACGAGACTTAACTGTTCTTATTATATCTGGCGTCCTATAAAGGTCACGTAGTTCACTGTTATGTAGTATTCTCCATTCACCTGTCTCTTCACCTCTCTTTAGTCCAAACATTTTCCTAAAACTTATTATTCTTCTTCCTCTACGCATGAAAGCTGGCAGCTTGTTGCGTGTTCATTCACTACAGGTCCTGGGTATGGTGACATCCTTCCATCGGTAGTTGTGGTCTTCCTAATGGCCTTTTCTGCTGAGGTGCCCAGTCACGTACTCTCTTCACTAATCTGCTGTTCTCCATTCTATCTATGTGATCGTTCCAATTTAGTCTTCTATCATTCATCCAGAGGTTTATAGGTAGGTTCAATTTCACATTCTTCTCTAATAACAGAGCTGCGAATTTTCTCTCTCAGCTATTTTCCTACAAATTTCCTTAAAACTTTCATTTCGGTTGTTTCATTGATTTGTTTTGTTTTTACTCTAAAATACTCGTAATATTCTTTCCTCCTTTAAAGTGAGAGTCCATGTTTCGCCTCCATATAATATAACTAGTAGAATAACAGTTTTATATATTTTCAGTTTAATGTTTTTTGAAAGGAGTTGGGACATCAAGAGTCTCTGCAATGCATAATAGCACGCATTTCCAGAATTGAGCCTATGTTTAATTCCTTTGTTCATCTCATTCCTATTTGTGATTATTGTTCCTAGGTATTTGAATTCAGCAACTTCCTCAAAATTTCCCTCATTTTGTCATTAGCTGTCTATTTCCATTATATAATGTATTTCTATGTGTGACATTATATTTAGTTTTATTGATATTTACTTCCAATCCCAATTTCTTAGTGTTACTCAGTAGTGTGTGCGTGTTGGCCTTTAGTATCTCCTCGCTATCGCACAATAGTACTACATCATCAGCATAAACTAACAGCTTATTAACAACATTGAGTTGTAGGCCTTCTTCATGCTCTAAAGATTTGATGGCAGCTCTAGTACAAAATTTTAATAGTAGAGGGGATAGTACATCTCCTTGCTTCAACCCATTGCGGATTTCAAAAGTATCCGAAAACTGTTTGCCTACACGCACCCTACTCTTTGTACCATTTAGACACATTCGTATAGGCCTAAGTCTAACTAACTTTTTAGGAATTCGCATCTCCAACAGGATACTCTATAA
Source organism: Diploptera punctata (assembly GCA_030220185.1). Classification (NCBI taxonomy): domain Eukaryota; kingdom Metazoa; phylum Arthropoda; class Insecta; order Blattodea; family Blaberidae; genus Diploptera; species Diploptera punctata. The sequence continues at coordinate 812,429 of JASPKZ010009813.1, read as the reverse complement.
AAAAACTTACTTGAACCTCTCTCTCTTAATTGAATCGTATATCTTTTTGAAGTCTACATAGGCTCTACTTAATGTACAGTGCCATCATATTCCCATTTATTTTCTAAAATCTTCCAGATAATATATTTTTTTCAACTGATTATTATAACTAGACCTCGATTTTAGGCAAAATCCTATTTTGTTCCTAAAGATATAACATAAAATGAAGTTGTATTTACGTTTCAAATAGTTAACACGATCAAAAATGGTGGTCCTATGTTGCCTAAAATTGCCTAAATTGTCGTTAGAACCTATTTTGCCTATTCCTAAAATTCCTATATTTTATCACCTAAATCGAATAAAAAGTCTCTATTTCATTCTGAAAACTAAAATATTTACATATATGTTTTCATTATCTTGAACAGCATGTTCTTAAAAACTTTTCAAACAAAATCGGGATTTTAGGCGAGAAGATGTAATACAATTAACATGCCCCGAAAGACCTTTCTGAAAATCAGATGCACGGAACGCTATGTTAAACTCCCGGTTTATCAGAAAACATCTTCCTAGTTTGTGTATCACAAGGGGGGGGTTTGTTGTCCATTGACGGCTGGAAACAAAACTCGTTTCATTTTGTAAGAACATTGCATCATGCCGAAAGTTCAAACTTACAGGTCGTCTTTAATTAAATAGTGGATACGTTAGTTTCCCCATTTGCCTTCGAATTGATATAGTATATTACGATGCCAGGGTGGGAAGTGGTTTTTACAGAATCCAGGAAAAATATTTAAAAACCGAGCGATAGCGAGGTTATTAATTTCCGAGATTCTGTAAAACACTTCACTAACGTGCGTTGTACATTATTTTTTGCTCGATGGTGTTTTCAAAATAATAGACCTAAATAATAGTAAAGTAATAAGATCTTTTGTCGGAAATATTTGCGTTCATTATAAACAATTGACTAACGATAACAGTGTGTAGTGTGGGCAATGTTTATTAGTTGAAACAACAGGAGGCCTTGAGAACAATACAATTGATAACATGGCCGCAAGTACGTATTGTTTTATATTGTTTCAAATAAAGTTCAATTCATTTAAATTGCAGCGATTTGTTTCGTATAATGTATATTAACACTACCTTTTGGATATTTTCTGTATATACATTGTACGTAGTACACATAGAGGGCAGTGGTTTTACTTACCGCACGTGGGTGTAAATGTAATATTACAGTTTGTTATTTAGGTTGGCAACCCCGAAATGTAGGAAGTTGAACTTTCAATAATGGTCGCCATTGCTGGTAAGTACGACAAAACGCACTATCGCGCAAAAAGATTATATTGTGACGTTTGCAACAGACATATAAATTAATTTTGTTTCACATTTCCCTCTAAAGTTCGTACTTATTATTAACTCTGCGGACTTAATTATTTTTCTGTGTTTACACTTTTAAATGCACTAAACCAAGAATAAAAGTCAATGTTAATAATTATTTTATAATATGCTATATTAGTCCCGCGCCGTAGCCGAGCGGTTAAGGTAGGAAGCCTTGGCGCAGAGCTACGGGACTTGCGCTGGTTCGAGTCTCCATGGGGGAAGAAATTTTCTCATGGTATTTCGGCCAGTATGGGACCGGTGCCCACCCAGCATCGTGAGGCAATTGGGTAGCTACAATAAGTATCGGCTCCAGGATGAGGAACCAGCTATAACGGCTGGGGGACTCGACATGCTAACCACATGTCACCCCTACACTGGCTGTTGATCATCTACCTCTGTGATTGACACATGTGGATGTGAAGGGCCAGCAGCCGGCTGGTAAAAGGGCAACCGCTGAAAAGTGGAAAAGACCCTCAATCGGAAATATGCTATATTAAAGGACCGATAAAATGAAAAACGAAGATATAAGAACAGAACTTAATATATTTAATCTCTGTGAAAGAATAAAATATTATCAAAATGCTTATCTTCAGCACATATTACAAATGAATGAACAGCGCATACCAAGAAGAATGTATAATTATAAACCAAAAGGGAGAAGAATGTTGGGAAGACCATTGAAGAGATGAAGGACCAATTCGACCTATAATGAGATCGGAACAGGCCATTGGGCTTAGGCCTAATACTTGTTATTGTTGATGATGATAATATACTATATTTAATATAATTTTATAAATTTGAAAATATATCAGTTAATCAAAATAATAATAATTAATAATAGCCTACACTTTTAATATAGACATAGAAAATAAATTATCAAAATTTTAAATATGTGGCACCATTCATAGAACACTAAAATATAAAAGCAGGAAGGATACAAGATTGAAGTTCTACAAAACAATGGCAGTATCGGTACTTTTATATGGTAGCGAGTCCTGGGTAACAAATAAGAGGAGTTCGAGTAGAATACAAAGTAAAGAAATTACTTTTCTAAGGAGGACCAAAGGATACACAAAATTGTACCACATAAGAAATGACGAAATAAGAAGTGAATTAAAAAATATATCCAATAAATTATAGAATTCAACAACACCGTGTCGGCTGGAAACAACATGTTCAGAGAATGGAAGAAAATAGATTGCCCTAGATAGCATATCATTATAAACCAAAGGGATTAAGGGATGTAGGAAGACGTAGGAATAGATGGAAGAAATCATTGTGAAATCGGAACAGGCGAATCGTCTAAACCTTGAAGTGAAGAAGATGATGATGATGATTTTTAATTGAAAAATGCGTACTGAAATTAATAATCCTGAACCTGTCTAACACACATTTTTAGAACTTATTTTGCATTGCTTTGGGCATCTAAAATAAGAGTATTAGAATCTAAAAATCCGAGGTCTACTTATCACTTCCATAGTAAATCCATTCATAGTAATTCTGCCCGAGAGCAGGTCTTTCACTGCAGTCATAGCATTTTCATGCTATGCTTTGTATGATGAAAGTTAAAAATTAAATTGTACCTGTTGGTAAGTGCCGTCGTCCTCAACTTTGTTAAAATATTGTATATAAAATTAACTGGAGCGCTTTCGGAAGTTATCTTCCATCTTCTGCAGGTTGAGTTTCCGTTACTTGTCGTTGTTGTGTACGGTGATGTATACTCCAACTGTTTGTAGCAGCTACTGACTTGTTTTTGACGATCTCGTATAATGGGTTTGACTAGGGTGCGTTCTCATTAAGAAGTGAGGTGTTGTTTGTTTCCTTTACAATTTCGAGATCTTCAAATATATTTATCCGAGCTGGAATATTTGCTCGGTGGATTATCGTGAGAGTGTTTTCAATTGTGTTCATTCGATGACCTGCGTTAATGAGATGTTTAGCATAGCTTGATTTATCACCCGCGTGTATGAATTTTACTAGTATTGATATATGCTTTGTAGCTTTACTGGGGAATTATAGGCGTGGTAGCTTCCCGTTGCTTTCCACACCGGTGAAGGATGATGATAAGGATGATGATGATGGCCGGATGATTTACAGGGACCCTAAGCTTCCTGACATTTGTCTTACAGGTGAGGAAAAAACCCCGAAAAAATCCTCAGCCAGGAGGCTGTCCCGACCGGGGATCGAACGCGGACCCGCTGCGTGACAAGGCAGGACGCTATTTCGAGACCACAGCGGTGGACACTTATCGTCTATTTTCCAAAATTGCATTGCTTTCACATAGATAATTAACCCCTCAGGGGTCCTCATCTAGGGGATATGTGGATGGCGACCACAAGGTGCCCAAGCTGTGCAAAACATTTCTTCCACTTACTTGTGTTTTGCACTCTTTTAACTTTACTATCTAACCTCTCTTGGTTAACTCTTTTTTTTTCGACCCCGACGCTATTAGGGCATCCGAGGGCTAGGGAGTACTTCCTTTCTTCCATTTCTTCTTTCCTTTATTTTCTTTTCTTCTCCAGAAAAGCCTGACCAGAGGCTATAAGATGGCAGCCCCATCACTGGTCTTGCCTCCCTTTGGCCAGCAACCAATCAAAAGGACTATTATTATGCTTTCAAGTCTTATACGAGAATTTCCCATAAGGGAAAATTTTCTATAGGATCGTAACAGGCCATGGCCTAATACTTGAAAGGAAAAAGAAGAAAAGAAAAAAGAAGAATTATACTTAAGACCTAATATAATTAATCATTATGGCATTGGTTTTGATAAATAATTGCTCAGAGGCATTATCTGAAATGCATAAGGTTGTTACCGACAACGTACCGCATTAATTCTAAATTATAACATTATTCTCGGTTGACCTTTCTTTTAACAAAATGCGATTTGATCAAGTCTCAAACTAATTGTGATACAAATGGGAACTCATATTGCGCAAATCTCCACACGAAAACTATTTCCTGATGCAAGTCTAACTGAAGAGACGAAAATATTGATTCTAGATTAGGAACCAGCTCCTACAAGGAGTCCATTTGTATTGTTGTGATTGGTATCTGCGGTGAATAGGTCTTTAAAAACCTGTCGATCATTTTATTGTGTAAGTTTGTGAGGGAATTCATTCCCTACTCTTGAGCTTCGAAGTTCATATCTGATTATTTGTCGTGTGTCGTGAGCGTTTCACGTGCCACATTTTCTTGCAGAACATTCAACTTGACAAAATAACATAATCACATCATGAAGACATTGTGTGTTATTAAATACTGCGTCAAATTGTTACAATGTCACTACACAATGACGTTTATTTGGTTCAGATTTCGAACTTATGTATGATCAGAAACACAAATACAAACTCTATGAAGGACAAAATTAATTCATCTCCTAATTATCATATTAACATTAAATTTAATATTAGTAGAGATAATCTATGACGTTACAAGTAATAGACTGTACTGTGATTGGAATTCATTGTTTAAAGTATGCAATAAATTTACTGGTATTCATTATTTTTTCCAATAAAAGCAAATGTAATTTTAAATACATCAAACATAGTCAATTATCAAAATAAAATTAGCAGAATCAATATACTTCTCAACCGCAGACAAACATATCTCTGTAATTTAGGCATGAAAAAATATTACTAGCAACCAGATCGGCGAAAAGTACAGTAGAGGTTTCAAACTTTTTATTAATACTAATTTTTCTACGAGGTTTCAATACCCACTCTATTATACCTGCTTTCATATTCTATTTTTTTATATTCAATGCCACCTGGTTGTTACGACATTTCTGGTATCCTCTCCAGACATCGGCGTTATTGTAACCCATTTCTAAGTTTGGGGCATCTGGAAGGCGGATTACGCTGCTCCAATGATATAGGCCTATGATATATAGCCTATTACACTGAGCAACAAAAAAGAAACTTTTTTTTTTGTCAGAAAGAAAAATATGTGATTCCGATAGTATTTTTTCTCCCGAATTCAAATATGATATCAGGTTTTCTCCATCACGCAAGGTTTCCGAGAGACAGGAATTTATAATTTCAAACACTTTAATACTTTCTACATTCCTAACTACACAATATTCGAACATTCGGACTCACCTAGAAAGTAAGAAATGACGATTTTCTGTTATATTTCGTCTGTGGAGCATCTCTCTTGATGGCCCAACAATAATCGGCCAGCATATTAGGATTACATTTGCCTTGATATCTCTTTTCCATAGCTGAAACAATTTGAGTTAGCTCATTTGGTTTTATTTTACAATGGACAAATGGATGAAAAAAGTTTATTAAAAATAATTATTTAAATCCATTAATTGAAATTGAAATAAAAAAACTGTGGGTGATGGAGAAATTTCGAATACATATTTGAAAACACGATAAAAACTGCATTAAGTGCAACTATTGGTACTCATGAGACAAAAATCATGTTGACCAGTGTTACAGGATGTGATAATGGTAATGATGCGCCAAGAGAGGCCTTAATCCAAAACTTAATCTCATATATGCCTATATTATAAGTAGCTGAAGTTAAGAATGACAAAAAGAAATACTCCATAAACAGGATGGTAACAGACCAATCGATCTAATACTTCACAGGATGATGATGATTATTATTAAGATTAAGATTATTTTATTGGAAAATTTTAAAACAATATGGAGGAACTTAAATTAATATAAAATTCATAACGAATAATGTTACATTTTAACTTAACTATTTTTATATTATTTGTGTTGTGAAATATTGAATGAGTTAGTTCATTTCCTTAATTAATTCAGAATAATAGGGGAAGGTTAATAATCCGTTGCATACTTCAGTTTTACACTTTATTTTTAGTATTTATTTTAAAGTTTCCCTGTATTATTTTTACTTCATTATCATTTGATAATATTTGGTAGCTGATATTTTTTATATGAACCTGCATTCATGTACAGGGTTCCCACAAATGTTCTTTCGGTTTCGAACACGTGTAACTTGCGTTTAAATAAACTTACAAACATGAAACGAGTACTAATGGAAAGAGAAACTCGAAACGTTTTGCTTACAGTACCTTATAGATGTTCAAAGTGAGCTCCGTTGGTAACACGACACACATCAAGCCTGTAGTCCATTTCCGCCTATCATATACTTACTTACTCACTGGCACTGTCGAACCCGTAGGATCATGGCCGCGCGGACATAAGCTCTCCATACATCCCTATCCTGAGCTAATGCTTTCCAATCATTCCCTGTATAATCTACTTCCTTCAAATCATAGTTAATGTTATTCTCCCACAGTCAACGAGGGTGAAGAACTAAGAATAACTGTGTTTGTAATAGATTACTTTAGCAGAAAAGTATTGTGTATGAACATCACAGTTGTGAAATAAAAAGAGGGAATTTGGGAATTGTGTGTGAATATTTGTGAAAAAGTTTTAATGATTGTAAAACAGTACCTGATATCTCAGTCGTCCTAAATAATTTGCAGTGTTGTTTTATAGGAGGCATTTCGATAACTTATGTATAATCTTCTGCTTTCATATTTTAAAAACATTGAATATTTGTGAAGTAAAAAAAATTAATTCGACCAGTTCCATTCCAGAGCCGTCAGTGACAGTAAAATATTATATTCAAGGATGAAAAGAAAACAAATATTTGGAAGATAGGCATATTCCAAATAACAGAATACGTACTTCGATTTTTCTAAAATAAAAAAAAAATGACATGAATTGAAGATTTTCAGGAAATGTTTATCCTAAAAACGTAATACGAAGAAGAGGATAGAGAATAGGGATACGATTATATATTGCAGTTCTCTGAAAAATGTATGATAGATTATTCAAGAATTAAAATTTACCTACCTATCTTATTTATGTATATTATAAAAAAAATTATACAGGAAATCCTAGTTGAGATAGAAAATAGCATGGCACAACCAAACACCCCCCTGTATGCAATATTCATAGATTATTCAAAAGCATTTGACAGCATTAACAGAAAGTTACTTTGCCACAAGCTGGAGAATGCACTGGGCAGGTCAAGTCGCGAACTGGAGACAATAAAATCGATTCTCAGCACCAACTATGTAGCAATCTACGATGGCATATCAATGTCAAAAGAAATTGCTCAAACACGAGGAGTCCTACAAGGAGACCCACTGAGCCCAGTCCTCTTTAACATTATGACGGCCGATATTGGACAAGCTATAAACGCAAGAAATACAAAGCTATTAATGTATGCCGATGACATGGCCATCCTTTCCAAGAGTCCCCAAGATCTGCAGGAGGCCATGAAGAATATCAGAAAATGGGCGTCAGAAAATTCAATGGAAATAAATAGCTCCAAAACAAAAGCAATGAAGTTCAGAAGAGGAGGCAGATTATCAAAAAATGACCACTTTATGTGCGGCGACTCAGCCCTAGATATAGTCCCCAACTTTAAGTACCTGGGAGTGACGTTGCAGACCACTGGAACCACGTTCACCATGCATATACAAGACAGGACCACAGCGGCAATAAATTCGATGTTCGACATCCCCAAGCTTGAGAGACTGTCCCTGCCAACGGCGATGGCACTGTTCCAAATCAAGGTAGCACCAGCGGCCACATACGGTATTCAGATAATTTGGATTCACCTAACAGCGAAAAACCTCAAGAAATTGGAGAATGTCAAAGCCAGATATCTCAAGAGGGCCTTGTCACTCTCAAAGTACACAAGAAACAGCTACGCCTACAGAATAGCACATGAATCCTACTTCATTGAGGACATCAAGCTTCGCTTCAATCTACCAGAAACCCAGGCATATAAAGACGCCATCAAAGAGAGACAAAACAAAGCCAATGCAATACCGATGGAAATAATGGACACAGAAACAATGAAAACCGATGTGTGGAAAGGACCGAACTTCCAACTTCGCCACCTATACACACGCTTCGCCGCGCATGGTTTCCACTGGAAAATATGTCAGAATCCGTCATACCACGACCCGAAGGAGGACTGCAGATGTAAGCTTTGCGACGAGCCATGCTCCAGGTACCACCTAATGAAATGCCAAAGCAGAACTCAGCCTCTCACCAAAATTACAAAAGACTGGTGAAAATTCTAAATGTACACATTGTGTTTAATAAAATCAATAAAATTATACAGGATGTAACTAAATACCCATTACAGACATTCAGAACGTGTAGTGGGGACCAAGATGGCATAGCAACTCACGTCCGAAAACTTACCGTTTTCTCGCCACATATAAAAAAAATACACACACAACATACGTTGCTCTCTCTGGCGCCTGCTGTTAATCGTCTAGCTTCACTTACAAGAAGGGCTAGATGTGAAGATCACCGACGTCTACACAGATTTAGTACATCCGTACCATGTTCTAGTATATACGATCACCAATCCTTGGTCCTTCAACATCCGCCGCAGTCGTAATCCGCGCCAGTAAGTCTTCCTCGGATGCCATAGATATCTCATAAATCAAGGATTTCATGAGACCCACAGGTTGCGGGGCCATGGCGGGAGAATGTGCAGGTCAAGCAATAGAGCCTATCCACTGTTGCCAAATCGTTGGTCCTGATGATCTCGCACAAGCTACCTTCCCATTGCTCCAATCTTCACCTTACAGTAATACCATGTCGCCGTATTCCGCAAACGTGTAGTTCGCCGTGGTCAGCAGCAACATGTTACAAATGAAATATAGTACAGCTTAGTACAGTAAAAACAAAGACCACAATTACAACACCAAGTACAAACGTCTCTTGGCGGATCACAAATTCAACTGAATGGTATGTGCACAAACCTCTAATCGGCATGGGACATGAGGTAATCGGTGAATGACATACCTAATATCCTAATCTTCGGCGCCGAAAATGCGGGAGAGTTGACGTGTATTGTGGTATTTCTGCGTGTAGCGGGAAAATGGTACGTTTTCGGACATAAGTATTTATACTAAACGTAACCGTCTTGGTGCCCACTACACGTCCTCAAAGTCTGTAATGGGAACTTAGTTACACCCTGTATAAGCTGAGACTATATATCAGAATATTACAACGTAAAATGAAGGGTTGGTACAATGTTTGGACGTGACACACAGAAACTGAAGTCATTTTATTTAAACCTGTTTTGGAACATGTAATGAATATATGCCCCAAAGCAACAAATATATTCGGTACAGTGATGCACAAATTTGTGTTGTTGAGCCATGATTTTGCCATTTCTGTTGTGATACGGCACATTGTGATTTGACAGCTAAGTTATTCTCTCCGGTCACGATATATGGCTGACATTTCGACAACACTTACATGGGCTGAGTGGAACGCCAGGACCCTCCAGCGTTCATGAACTGCATTGTTATATATAAGGGTAAAAAAACTCCTACAATCCAATTACTGCAATCACATGACAGCATAAGAGTGACTAATATTAATACACCTGTTCCCAAACAGACTTTCATTCTTAGACTTCCCAGTAATATGTTCACTAATGCAGGTACTTTTGATATATTGGCTTACATTTCAGTGCAATTTACTATGTTTACCTTTACTAAAAGTGCACTAATGTAATACTTCTCATAAAAAGTCCGTCACGCAGGAACTGCGTACACTAAGCAAATTGCTCAGCAAATCTAATACATGGTCCCATGTTGATCGTGCAATAGGCCTGCATATTATTATTAAATTGGAGAAATAATATAGGTAATAAAAATAAAATGAATATATATCATACAATTGTTAAAAGCATCATTATTTATGGAGCAGAACTTTGGCCATTAACAACAAAAATACGTATCTTTTGGCAACGGAAATGGATTTTATACGAAGGGCAGCAAGAATTTCAAGAAGAGAAAAAAATAGGAACTCAGTTAGGCCTATAAGGGAGAAAATGAAGATTGAAGACACTATTTTAGATTATATTAAAACTCAGCAATGGTACGGACATGCCCAGCGAATGGAACAGGATCGGCTACCAAAATCTGTTTTGGAATGGAAACCTGAGGGAAGATGAGGCAGAGGAAGACTTAAAACCTCCTGGAGTCAGGGAATATATTTATACATGAAGGAGAAACGTCTACAACCAGGAGATTGGATGGACCGACAAAATTGGCTATTAGGAAACCGACGATGTCAAAGACATTAATCAGTTAATTATCATAAGTAATGCCACGAGTGATTTCCAAATTATCGATAAATTCACGACTCACGAAGTGAGGAGTGAATTTATCTAGAGAATTTGGAAATCAAGAGTGGCATTTGTTAGGACTATTTAACGAATAAAATAAAGCTGTTTACTCACAAATCATTATTTAACTACAGTTATTTAAAAATATTTTTATATTTAAAGTAAACGGTGATGTTTGAAAACTAATGAGAAACGATAGGTAGCCTACGCTTCTACTGCTTCTTTTGTTTATCACTGCAACCAGATCATACTATTTATTGCCAAAGGACGCAATATTGTAAGAATGCTCTCTAGTGGAGAAAAAATGAAACACATCAATCTGTATATTAATTCATTTTTGATGTCGTATACATTTAAGAAAGTGCAAACAGTGGTTTCTTTTTTTGGTGGTATAATCAATTGCTACAAATGTTGACATGTAAGCACTATTATATACAATCTGGTAGCCGTATTTGTTATAGGCTCAGTCACTGCAAAATAACGGTCAGACCTGTTCAGAATATTAAAAAGGAGGAGCTTTGCTTAATATATGATAATCCTAACGTTGATAATTATTTCGTGAAACACGTCTCTGATTGGTTGTAATACAGAAATCATTGAAACGTGATTGGTCATTGACTCCCATTTGGGGCATGAGTTAAATAGTCTATCTAAATTCAATTTCTGATGCCAGTTTTCTAAACGTGTACGACTATAGGGAAAACAAGTCATGCATAGTAGTAAGTTATTTGGGCTATCTATTTGCGTATTGTTCTATAACTTGACTTCAGTTTAAATTATATCCACCGATTCATTTCTTTATTACTTTGTTGATAATATTAAATCAATTTAACACTTAAATTGGGAAAACATTTCTCTTATCAGTTATTTAAATGTGGCGGACCGCAGTGAAAACAAAATGATGCATAACTAACTAACTCACTGGCACTATCGAACCGTAGGCTCATGGCCGCGCGGACGTAACCTCTCCATACATCCCTATCATGAGCTAATGTTTTCTAATCATTCCCAGTATAATCTCCTTCCCTCAAATCATGGTTAATGTTATTCTCCCGCAACATTCTTGGTCTAGCGACTGGACGTTTTCCCTCTAATTTTCCTACAAGATGCTTCCATGCAAGTCTTTCATTCCACATTCATGCCACATGTCCTGCCCATCGCAGTCTATGAGACTTAGCTAACTGTTCTTATTATATCTGGCTTACATGTTCTGTTTTGTGGTCTTCTCTATTCACCTGTCTGTTCATGTCTCTTTGGTCCAAAAAATTTCCTAAGAACTTTATTCTCAAATACTCGTAATCTCCTTTCATCCCTTAAATTAAGAGTCCATGTTTCTCATCCATATAGGCCTAGTAAATTGGTAAAATAACAATATTACATATTTTCAGTTTTACGTTTTTTGAAAGTAGTTGGGACGTCAAGAGTGCCTGTAATGGATAATAGCACGAATTTTCAGAATTGAGCGTATGTTTAATTTCTTTGTGCATCTCATTCCTATTTATGATTATTATTCCTAGATATTTGAATTCAGCCACTTCCTCAAAACTTGCCATAATTTGTCTTTAGCGTGCATTTGCATTATATAATGTATTTCTATGTGTGACCATATATTTAGTTTTATTGATTTTTACTTCCAATCCCAATTCCATAGTGTTACTCACTAGTGTGTGCGTGTTGATCTCTAGTATCTATAGTGCGTAACTGTGATTATTTGGTAAATTGTAAAATTCTAAAAAAAAGTAATATTTTCTCTTTAATTTTCATCTGTTTGTATTAAAATCATTAGATGCATGAAACCAATTCATGTATCTTATAGAATGCATATTTAATTTAAGGGGTACTAATGTATCTTATATAAAACATTGGCTCTTTAAGGGTTAACTAGATTGTATGTAATCAATTCCGAAAATTAAACATGGCGGTTGTTAGAGTTAATTTTTAATTTTTGGAATTCACCTAACTCACTGGCACAATCGAACCCGTAGGTTCATAGCCGCGCGGACAAAAGTACCCCACACATCCCTTTTCTGATCAAATGTTTTTCAATCATCCCCTGTATAATCTACTTCCCTCAAACCATGGTTAATGTAATACAAGTGGCACGAATGGGAATGAAAGAGAGGCATTGAAGCTTCTTGTAGGAAAACCAGAGGCAAAACACCCAGTTGGTATACCAAGAATGATATGGAAATTAATATTAAGGGAGGTGATGGGTGAAATTTTCGACAATTTGGTCAAATTTAGCATATTTTGTTTTTTGTATTAAAAAATACTACGTACCTTAAAGTATAAGTTGGCGAAGTTTCAGTATCCTATGGGGCTTGTAAGTCTCCTTAAGGACTGCTGGAGGGCATGTATGCCACATCCTAATTTAACTGCATGCAAAATTTCAAATTGGCTTTTCTACAGTTTTATTTTCATTGCATTTCAATACATTGAAATCAAAATGGCATTGACAACTTTAATGATAGAAGCACAAAATTTTAACTGCATGTCCCACACTCTATGGCTAATAATTCTATGTATGGATTTTGAAACAACGATGATAGGTTTTTAAATAAAAAATAAAATATATGTAGTAATTTAAAAAAAAATCATATGCAGAGGATGTATATATTTTTTCTCCCTTTATTATAGTGATATAGAAAAGTTAATGCATAGTGTTGTTCTAAATACGTCAGTGGTCGTGTAGAAAAAAATTCAAATTTTTTACTAAAAAATTATGGGACTTGTTAAAAATTTTAATATGCACATTTTTAAATGGATTTTCTTCAATAACTCAAAACCCTTTAAGCCTAGAATGAAACTTTAATATAATATTACCTATTGTATTGAATATGTGTACAAAGTCAAGTATGTAGTTTAACAAATGTAGAAAATCGAAATTTCACCAACCATCCCCCTTAACCATTATTTGAGGGAAGTGGATTACACAGGTCCCGCGCCGTAGCCGAGCGGTTAAGGTAGGAAGCCTTGGCGCAGAGCTACGGGACTTGCGCTGGTTCGAGTCTCCATGGGGGAAGAAATTTTCTCATGGTATTTCGGCCAGTATGGGACCGGTGCCCACCCAGCATCGTGAGGCAATTGGGTAGCTACAATAAGTAGCTGCTCCAGGTTGAGGAACCAGCTATAACGGCTGGGGGACTCGACATGCTAACCACATGTCACCCCTACACTGGCTGTTGATCATCTACCTCTGTGATTGACACATGTGGATGTGAAGGGCCAGCAGCCGGCTGGTAAAAGGGCAACCGCTGAAAAAGTGGAAAGACCCTCAATCGGAATCGGATTACACAGGGGATGATTGGGAAGCATTGGCCCAGGATAGGGATGTGTGGAGAGCTTATATCTGCACGGCCATGAACCTACGGTTTCGAGAGAGTCAGTGAGTTAGTTAGTTATAAAAATGAGTGTAAATACTCGAGACATCTGGCATTAAATAACTGCTGTTTATTAAAAAAAAAGTAAGTGCCGAGAGCGAGGTAAAAGTTTAAATTAATCTCGAAGTAACTCAAGTAATGAGCGATCAAGTTCCCTTCCATTAACTCTGTGATCTGCAGGGAATACTAAGAATCAATAAGCTATTGTATTGAATTTAAACTGATTTAAGTGCGCCCAGAAATTAACTCGTTTACTTTCAGTTTAACAAATTGGCAAATGTAATTCTACTTATGTTACAATGGTTAATTAAGATAAACATCATTCCAAGTTTCTTTACAAATTGCTTCGTAAAAAAATCTCTTCTTCGACTTAGTTTACTTGATAAGATCTGGGAGACATCCAATGATGAAAATTTCAATTAACTCATGGTTAAAAATATCTTATAAAAATATACTGCAAGCTCAAAAAGTAGTTTTAAATTAATAGTCACGTTAAAAAAATCTTGTTATACTAAAGAAAATAATAATCATCTTTTTTAGGAAAGTCGCCCATAAGGTCGAAAATAATAATAGAAAACAAACCTCTATCACAAGTGTTGTATTTTAATTATTTAAGTTGTGAATTGTCTTCTGGATATGGAACAAGAAATGATATAGACGCTAAATTATCAAAATTTCAAATGATGTGTGGCACCATTCATCATCATCATCATCATCATCTGCATTCATGGATTAGGTCTGTTGACCCGTTCCGACTTCAGCCCATCTCTTTCTAGGTCTGCCCACATCTCGGGTGCCTTTAGGTTTGTATTTTGTTATTTGTTTTGGATATATATCTTCATTCATTCTGTCTATGTGTTGCTTCCATTTTTGTCTATATGTATCTAATCCGGCATTTCTTCTGCTGAAGTTTATGAGTAAGTTATTTTTTACTAGTAGAGGTTACCAGCCTCTAGCCAAACCCCTCTTCCTGGAGGACAGGGAACTGCAATTTCGGAGTGTTCGTCTCCTAGAGAAGTTGCCTTCACTACGGCTTTGGGGACTTCTCTTCTCCCCCCGTAACTCTGTGGACGGAGCCCTACCCAGGTACTACCCACTAGGCGAGTGGGACCTGAAGCTCACAAAAGGGCAGGGGCGCCTAACTCCCTGGAATGGACTACCTCTTTCAAGGGTACCACTCTGTTACCCTAGGCACCATTCATAGAACACTAAAACGTAAAACAACGAAGATTACAAGATTAAAGTTCTATAAAACAATGGCAGTACCGGCACTTTTATGCGGTAGTGAGTCCTGGGTAACAAATAAGAGGAGTTCTAGTAGAACATACAAAGTGCAGAAATTAATTTTCTAAGAAGGACCAAAGGATGCACAAAATTGGACCACATAAGACATGAAGAACTATGAAATGAATTAGAAATATAAGCTATTCAATAAATGACAGAATTCAACAACAACGTGTCGGCAGGGAAGAACATGTTCAGAGAATGAAGAAATAAGATTGCCCAAGATAGCATATCATTATAAACCAATGGAATTAAGGGATGTAGAAAGACCTAGGAAGAGATGGAAGGAATCATTGTGAATTCGAAACAGGCGAATCGCCTAAACCTTGAAATGAAGATGATGATGATCCATCCATCCATAGTAATTCTCCCCGAGGGTAGGTCCTTCACTGCAATCATAGCATTTCCATGCTATGCTCTGCAGCTTTATTAGGGAATTATATGTGTGGTAGCTTCCCGTTGGTTTCCACACCGGTGAAGGATGATGATGATAATTATAAGGATGATGATGAGGCCGGATGATTTTCAGGGACCGTTCGATCCTAAGCTTCCTGACATTTGTCTTACAGGTGAGGAAAAACCCCGAAAGAAACCTCACCCAGGAAGCTTCTCCCGACCGGGGATCAAACCCGGGCCCGCTGCGTGACAAGGCAGCACGCTACCTCGAGACCACAGCGATGGACATGATGATGATGACGAAAGAAATAATAATTTAAGGCGCGCTTATATGAAGATCTGTACAACTTTTTAGATATATCTAGTCCTATTAAACAATTATGGGGTCGCGTGAAAGACAAATGCTCAAAATTTTGTAGAAAATTATAAAACTAATATTGAAATAATAATAATAATAATAATAATAATAATAATAATAATAATAATAATAATAATGTAATTTTTATTGTGCGATTTAGAGCTAAAATCCTTAACCGATAAAAGATGCATGAGCTTTTGAAAAACCAATTAAGGAAGAGGGGTTGACTGAATAGCAAAGATAACGTTCGTCACCAATTTTATTCTTATTTAAATCTCTATGCATATGTCATCTGATGAAAGTAGCAGAATTTATAAATAAATACATTCTTATCTAGATAGGCCACAAATCAAAAAATTAAAATATAAAATAAGTACCTGAAATCTCAGTCGTTTTTAACTTTGTAATGTTGTGAAATATCAAGAAGGCCTTTCCGAACATATGTTCCATCTTCTGCTTGTATAGGCCAACTGGTACTCAAGCAGAAGTACCAATACACAAGCAGAGGATAGAACATATGTTCCGAAAGGCCTTCTTGATATTTTAAAACATTACAAATTTGAGGAACGAGATCACAGGCAGCTATTTTATATTTTAATTTTTGCATAGTGACCTCAACGGTGTTTCGTAATGAATTTTAAAAGTATTAGGTACAAATTGACTGTTAACATAATAATTATAAAATTAACGCCCAGGATTTTTCAAATTATGTGCGGTGCTACTTTACTAATGTAAGAGAGATTTAGTTGATAATGTCTTAACATCTCTCTTTGAGTTACAGCTTTCCATAAACGTTTCTCCCAGACTTACACACACACACACACACACACATATATATATATATCCTCTGGCGGCACTATGACCCTGGGGTCGACTCAGCCTCTAACGGAAATGAGTACAGACGCTTGTTCTGGGGGTAAGGGCGCCCGTCACGCAGGCCTGACAACCCGGCTGACATAAAGTGCCGATTGTCTAGAAAAAGTGGGAGCCTTAACCTCCTACTACCCCAAGGGCCTCCGGGCCTGTTGTGGGATCACTTTACTATATATATATATATATATATATATATATATATATAACTAATAGTCCGCTGTGGTCTCTAGGTAGTAGCTTGCTGCCTTGTCACGCAAAAGTCCGTGTTCGATTCCCGGTCGGGACAGGCTCCTGGGTGAGGTATTTTTTCGGGTTTTTTCCTCACCTGTAAGACAAATATCAGGAAGCTTAGGGCCCAAAAGTCCCCGAAAATCATTCGGCCATCGTCATCATCACCATCGTCCATCACCGGTGTGGAAAGCAACGGGAAGCTACTACACCTATAATTCCCTAGTAAAGCTGCAAAGCATAGCATGGAAAAGCTATGATTACAGTGGAAGATCTGCCCCCGGGCAGAATTATTATGAATGGATGTAACTAATATTTTAAATTACCGATATATATTCTTCTCATCGATGCATTTATTTTTATATTGCTATTTGATATTCTATTTTTTCTGTAATTTTTAAGAACGATTTACTTTAAAAATATATAATTAATTTCAAAAATACGTGATCAATAACTAAATACAATGAAGAAATAATCCACTGTTTGTATAAATAAAATAAATAATAGTGTAATTATAATATTTATATATATATATATAAAAAAACGTGTTTTTTACTTGTTTGGTGTGGCTGAAGGTAGACATAACAAATAACAAAAACATATAGAATTATGGTCAAACCAAATATTCATGTGATAAATTTTATATGAATGATTGTGCTGTAATATATTATACATCGGCCTTAATGATTGGATGTGAAAGTCATAAGGTGTTAACTCCACTATTATAATGCAAATAACTCCACTATTAGTTGCAAATAAAGTCAACAGATGGCAAAACATTACAGTATCATAAAAATCTCCATATTCATTGGAGTGTGGGTTGTCTTCCTGTCCGGCTATGTGTTTAATTCTGTTTGCAAAGGATGCTTCATTTTTAAAAAGTTCAATTATAGAACACTGTCGAATGTAAACATTTATCTTGGATTTCAAAGGTACATACAATAAGTAAATAAAAACATAAATTGTAATAATTGCTCACCCCTGTCTACAGAATTTGGGAGCAATATCGTAAGCAGTTGATCCATAACAACTGTCTCTCGCAGCACCACGCCCCTCTACAGAATTGAATGGGAGAGAGGGTGGGGTCTACACAAACACATACAAAAAAAAAGTATTTATAAAAAGTGCCGCCTTTACGAGATGACTAACGTGGTGCCATTTAGAAATGGTGCTGTTTTAAGTGATTTGAGCGAAAGTTTTTGACACACGACTTTGTGTCAACAGACCATGGCGGTTAAATATAAAAAAACTTCCTGCTTGAAAACCAATTATGATCATTCATTAATTGTTCACGCTTTTTCACATTGCTTTGTTTTGTAATTGTTATCTATTATACTGTCATGTTAAGTGAAATGAGATTTTATGCCTTATTAAATTAGAGCTTTGGGCATTAACAAACGAAACCGCCTTCCCCCACAGGAACTTAGTTTTGAACTGCCCAACGTACTACATGATGTTAATGACCATCCATTTACAAATAATCCGCACATGTAGGACTCACAATGACAGCATATTTTATAAAATTGCGAGACACAAATTCTAGACATAAATAGCTACAATAATTCTAATCTAATCCAATATTATTTTTACACGCTTTATATTAGCTTGACCTGTATCTATATATCTATCTATCTATCTATATAACGGAATATTTCAACGCAATTTTCACCCACTTAAAATCATTGGATCGACTTGAAACGTTGTATACTTGTAAAGGACCCGTGACAATACAATATTTTCATATTTGGTTCTAAAATCCTGGCCAGAATCATCAGAAAATCAAACAAATGTAAACTGGTATAATAGGTTGCGGACTTGTCGACTTTTTAGTCAATCGTTGTAAGAGCTCAGTTGGTAGAGCGGTGAACTCTAGTGGTATATAATTTCAGTAATCTCTAGGTCGCTGGTTCAAATACGGCTGGGAGGATTTTTTTAGAAGAGTATTACTTTTAGCTCATACTACAATTGTATCGAATTTAAAGATATTTACATTTTTATCTTATTCTGTAAAATATTAACACTAAAAAATAAAAGATAAATAATAGTTTTAAAAAACTAAAATAACACGCTTTATTAGAAAATCGAACTAAAAAATGAAAAATAATTTTAATTTCCAACACGCTTGGGATAAAATTAAAGTGGTCAACAAAAAAATCATCTCCAACACATAGAATAAAACTGGAGTTATCAACAAAAAGAAAATAATTTTACCATCAAAAGCGTGGGGTTCTCTATATCAATTAATACGTTTGATAATAAACATATATTGGTAAAAGTAAAGTCTCGAAGAATAAAATGTAAAAATCATAAAAAGCACCCCACGATTTTGATGGTAAAATTATTTTCTTTTGTTGATTACTGTAGTTTTATTCTTATATGTGTTGGAGATGATTTTTTTTGTTGGCCACTTTAATTTTATCCCAAGCGTGTTGGAAATTAAAATTATTTTTCATTTTTTTAGTTCGGTTTTCTAATAAAGCGTGTTGTTTTAGTTTTTTAAAACTATTTTTTTTCCTAAGATCAACGAAAGTTATAATGTTATAGCAAATATATGCATAGAGTAAAACCTGCGATTACATTTCAGATAGTCAATTTCTGAACGCTTGTTCAATTCCTAACCTCTTCATTAGTCATCCCATTCGAAAGAAAACAGCATCGGAAATGCATTAGGCCTATAATCCGGCACAGGGAACTTCCATATTTGCCCTAAATAGAGCGCTGCAGACATAATGTTGTCCATTTTTTTTATTATTGCTATAAATTGAGTGACTGGTGAAGTATAAACACTAAATATATCAAACTACTAAAGGATAATAATGCATTATGCTTTATTTAATTAAATACTAGCTAATACCTGCTTTCCACACCGGTGAAGGACGATGATGATAATGATAAGGATGATGATGATGGCCGGATGATTTTCGGGGACCGTTGGGCCCTAAGCTTCCTGACATTTGTCTTGCAGGTGAGGAAAAAACACCTATAAAAACCCCCACCCAGAAAAACTGTCCCAACCGGGGATCGAATCCAGGCCAGCACGCTATCTTGAGACCACGGCGGGTGGACAAAGTAAAATATATTATATAATACAATTTACGAATAATGTCTGGTATTGTTAATGCACATTGTTTAATTTCCATGCAAAGTAAATTAAATTGCATAATTTCTTTGAAAAGAGAAAAATAGGCCTATTGAATATATAGTTAAAAAAAAACACGATTTAAAATGTATTGTATTTAACTGTGTGAATAAATAATTCAACCTTTAATTAACCCATTTTATGTACGTGATTTCATAATTTGGATTTATTTAGGATCTACATTGTACGATTTAAAGACAACATCATAAAGATTAAATTAAATAACAAATTTTCTGAAGAAGGAATTATAAATAGATCGTGGTGTGAGACAAGGCTGCCCCCTATCCCCAACACTCTTTGCGATTTATATCAAAGAAGTAATATGTTGCTGGAACAAGAAATATAAATTTGAAATAAGAATATCAGAAAATACAAAATTAAACATCCTATTGTTTGCAGATGACCAAATAATAATTGCAAATTTAGAAGATAATCTGGAAAAGAATATGAATTGAATATCTACACACAAAACGAAAATTATGGCATTTCAAGGTGTAGATCCTGTCAGAAGTAAAATTGTACTGGACAATAAAATTTTGGAGCAGGTGAATAATTTTACATATCTAGGATGCAATATCTCATATGAAGAAGAAAAGGATGTAAATGCAAAAATATCTAAATTTTTAAGAATTTTAGGGTTAATAAATTCTATCTTCAAGCCACAGTTAGTCCAAAAACATGCAAGACTAAAAGTGTATAAAACACTAGCTCTTCCAACTCTTTTGTATGGTAGCGAAGTATGGACATTGAAACAGAAGGATATACAGAGACTTAGATCTGCTGAAATGAGATATCTTCGGAGGACTGCAGGATACACACTACTAGATCACAAAAGAAAAAAAAAAGTTAATACATCTTAGAAGAATTACACATGGAACCTTTAGAAAACAAAATTTCTGATTATAAGTCAAGATGGATGCAACATGTTCATCAAATGGAAGATCACAGGATACCCAAACAAATGTTAAGATATCAACCAGCAGGAAGAAGACCAGGACGTCCACTTAAAATACTTCTGGATGGTGTTTCTCTTGAGGCCGAAACAGATCAACAAATGGCCTAAATTCGTGAATGTACTATGATGATGATGTAATACAATTTACGAATAATGTCTGGTATTGTTAATGCACAATGTTTCATTTCCATGGAAACTAAATTAAATTGCATAATTTATTTGAAAAGAGAAAAATATTAAATATAGTTAAAAACACGATTAAAATTTATTGTATTTAACTGTGTGAATAAATAATTCATCCTTTAATTAACCTATTTTGTCTACGTGATTTCATAATTTGGATTTATTTAGGATATACGTTGTACTATTTTGTTAATATTTAAAATATGGCTTAATAACTAATATTAAATGTATTTAAAATGTTCATATTTATAACATGTTAATATGCATACTAAAATGAAACAATAAAAAGTGAAGCTAATAGCTTTTACGCAAAATAAATACAAATAAAATATATGTGCCTATTAGTTAACATTCGTTAAATTATTAACAAACACATAAATTATAGTGTGTATATCATACATTGTAGAAGATTATGTTATTAAGGGATTTAATTTTGAATTAATTGGACTGCTATTGGTTTGTTCTATTTGATCTGAAAATTTAAGATCAAATAGACACTTAAGCCCTCCTACCACGTCAAGGTTGCAGTCCTCAGGAGGGTGCCCCATCCCCATCTATCATTTAACTGTCCTACCTACCCATTTTCTAACCTATATCTATACAGCTACGGTCCTATCACTATCGCCTCCATATCAGGCTGCCATTGAATTTAGTGTGTGTCAAGTGATGGCATTTTTATCGCTCAGAGTCGGTACGCATTTGAAGCGTGGCCGATATCAGAATCTGTGAAAATTGAAGCGCGTAGGGGATGAGATGGTTATGTTATTGTTGTTCAAGATATCTTATAGTTTTGTGTCGGACTGAATAGAAAACACATTTGTATTTTGCTGGTTGTTATGGAAATCGCTTACAAAGAGCATTACAAACATCATGGAAATCATTTAATACAGATATCCACACAATATAATACGATAATACACACATTAAAAAAAATCACTCGCCTCTCATTGGCTGACGGCCGAAGGCGCCATTTTCAAACATACCTAACGTAAACATAAATCAAACACCACTTTAAGTATTTAGGTAATAATATATCACAGTTTCATAATCAAAAAGATGTGGAATCAAATTTAGAAAAATATAACAGATTAAATGGTATAATTAGGAGAAATTTTGGAAAAACAAATGAGGAAAGAAATCCAACTGAGATTTCATAATGCCATAGCGAAACCTGCTCTACTATACGGAAGTGAATGCTGGACACTTCCAGCAAAAGATAAATCCCGCATGAATAGTTCACAAATGAGATATTCCTCCGATCACTAACTGGAGTAACATTAAGGGATAGAATGAAAAGTGATGAGATAAGGATGCAGTAGAATAGTAGGGAAATGTGTTGAACATATACAAAAATTATCAGATTAAAATGGTTCCAACACACGTCCAGAGAATGCCAAATTCCCGTTTACCAAAGATGATTTACCACCGGGACCACCGTCAACCCTTAACGCAAAAGAGACCTCGGATAGACCCTTCAACCGATGGAAAGATTCAGTTTTTGTAGTCACAGACCGTGCAAATCATCACCCAAATACTGCATTCGGAAGAATAAGACAAATATAAAATCAAACACCCACACACAGCTGCTACCATGCAGGTTAGAATTATGAGATTTAATTCGTTGATTATATATTCATTCGGTAATATTACACACTGCCTAATCACACCGGGGCAAATCTTGGCGACATGTTTGATTTTTAAAACGAGATTTCTAAGCATTATTTATTAAAAAAACAAGGTATATTTGAGACAATTTATCGTTTATGTCCCATTGTGCGATAAATACGGAAGGTGAGTAAGTGGCCTTTATACCAGAGTTCCTCTTCTCTCTTTTTTAAATAAAACATATATTTCTATCTAATATGTCCTTGTTACAAGCCCTGAGAAATTACAAGCCATGATTATCGGCCATCAAAGTTCTGTTAAAAAATGGATTTATTTTTCAATCGATAGTTTTCTGTAAAATCTAAATCAAACTGATGTTCCATTTAAACCTTCCGTGAAAACTCTAGTTACATATGTCGAGCAAAATCTCTGATGGCAGGTTCATTTAAAATAAACTTGTAAAAAAATCGATCTTTCATTCCCTAAAGCGTTTGAAAAAATGTCCTTCCTTCTTCATTAAAAAAAGCGCTTGTCTCGACTTTCATTATGCCGCATTCCAATTTGCCCTCTTAACCGACATGAGTATCACATTCAGACAAAGGGTGCAACGAGTTCATCATGCTTGTGCATTATATAATAATTACGCAACCGCCATAAATCAGTGCACATAATATTATCCCTAACATTTCAAATGTTGTCTTGGCTTCGATTTTAAGACAAGGCGAAAGATACATTGTCTCTGATTTTTAGGCCTATACAATACCTTATCCAGCTCATCACCCATTTATATTTTTACTTGTTTTTGTTCACTATCTTCTCATCATTATTTAAATACATGATCGAGAAAAAAATTAACTCCAGCTGTTACTCTACATCGAAAATCTCGCTATTCCTCATCCTTCCTCGTTTCAGCTACCCTACACTAGAATTCTTTCCCTCTGCCCGACTCAAAAACAGTTTTAAGTATTTCCTTAGTCAATATAATATGTAACCTCTTCTAGGTATATTTTATTATAACCAACTCTAATTCACTGGCACTATCGAACCCTGAGGTTCATGGCCGCGCGTACATAAGCTCTCCATACATCCCTATCCTGAGCTAATTATTTCAACTCATCCCCTGTATAATCTACTTCCCTCAAATCATATTTAATGTTATTCTCCGACCTCTTTCTTGGTCTACCAACTAGGCGTTTTCCCTCTGGTTTTCCTACAAGAAGCTTTCATGCACGTCTTTCATTCCCATTCGTGCCACATGTCCGGTCCATCGCAGTCTACGAGACTTAACTGTTCTTATTATATCTGGCTTCCTATAAAGACCATGTAGTTCACTATTATGTAGTCTTTTCTATTCACCTGTTAGTTCATCTCTCTTTGGTCCAATTTTTTTCCTAAGAACTTTATTCTCAAATACTCGTAATTTCCTTTCCTCTCTTATAGTAAGATACCATGTTTCGCATCCATATAATATAATGACCGAATGATGT
This sequence comes from Diploptera punctata, assembly GCA_030220185.1. NCBI lineage: Eukaryota > Metazoa > Arthropoda > Insecta > Blattodea > Blaberidae > Diploptera > Diploptera punctata. The sequence goes on along the minus strand of JASPKZ010009813.1, from coordinate 788,035 downwards.
AATCTCTCCATACATCCCTTCCTGATCTAATGTTTTCCGATCATTCCGTGTATAATTGACCTCCCTTTAATCATGGTTAATATTATTCTCCAAACTCATTCTTGGTCTGTCTATTGGGGCTTTCCACTAGTTTCCCTATTTGAAGTACCTATTTCCTATTTCATTCTCCATATGTCCTACATGCCCTTCTCATGACAGTCAACGAAAATTAACTTTTCTTATTACATTTGATTTACCACAATCATAATGTAGCTCACTGTTATGTAAGTATTCTCCATTCGCCTGTATGTTTATCCCTTGTTGATTTTTTTCTAAGCACTTTATTCTCTAATAATCACAATTTTTTTTTCCTACCATAAAACATACCATATTTCGTTTCCATTTATAGTATAATTGGAGGAATAACATTTTTATATAGTTTTAGTTTAAATTAGACCAACCTCATGAGCTAGTGGTCAGTGTTTCTGACTACAGTTCATGAGGTCCCGCGTTCGATACCCGGTCAAAGCATGGAAATTTTTCCTTAAAGGGAATTATTCTTGTTATTGCCCATGGTATGGAATTTAGGTTAAGTTTGGTTAAGAACTCTCCTGGTGCTTCATTGTCGTTTATTACCCATCATACCACCGGGAAAACGTAACTCACTTCTTCAGAAGTGGGTTACAATTACGCCAATGCCAGAAGAGTATACCAGTAAATGTGAAACGACAACCTGGGACATTGAATAAAAAAGTAATAAATTGAATGACAAGAATCTCTGTAATCCGTTCTGTATAAAAAATTATATATATATATATATATATACTATAAATTCAGCCTGCTCATATTTGTGATCGCAAAATTAAAATTAATCGATCGATTGACTTGAAAATTTGTACATAGGCCTATATGTTTTCAGGTACAGAGAGTGTTCTGCCACTATCCATTTTGTTCTAAAACCATTAGGTGTAGGAGTTCGCCTGAAGTGAAAATTTAAAAATCGCTCTACTGGTCGCAATTTTCGTTGTTTCACAACGAATCTCAGTATATTCCATTAAATTAAACCAAGGTACGTAATAACCAAAAATAGGCGAAATCCAACATTTAAAAGTAAAGGTTTACCTGAAATCCGAAATTAAAAATTGCCCAGCAACAGCCTTGTTTGGATCGTCCCAATATATACCATATAATTTGATTAACCTTTAATATTTCATAAAAATAAGGCGTAGCAGTGCACGCCAGGTATTTGCTAGTCCTAAATAAAGTATGATATTGTATTCTGATTTCACTTTATGGTATGAACATTTAAATAGTTTAGATAAACTTTTTTGACACCACTGAAGACATATATGTCAAAGTGTTTATGAATACCTCAGTTATGCATATTGAAAGTGGCAGACGTCAATAACAACTTGTATGCAGTTAACATGAAGCACGATGCGTCTCCTTTTTTGTCGCATCTCACGATCTTTTCGCTGTCACCTTACATACCTTCGCTGTCTCTCGTGTGTTATCCAGAACCGTGACTCAAAATACAACCTGTCAACATGCTTAACGTAGTCACTCCACAACAGGTGTAGTGTTATTAACCTTGTTCCATCAGATAATATGGCCGTTACTATCTTTGGTCTTCGTCTTAAAACGTGTTTTCGACTCTCTTGCATATTCCCCTATTATTAGCATTGTTTTTACATACTTCATAAGTTCACAGTTCTGCACTTTCTCTTGTTGCCATATAAGTAAAAAATTGCACCGAATTAGTTGACTTTAGATCGTTATGTTTGAGACTCGTATTCGAATGTCCTGAGTTCAAACTATAGTTCGGATCAATATGACTGCAGTTTTAATAATGTTTATTCAAATATCTTGGGGAGAATACCATAACGTATTCCGACCGATCCTGAAGATGCAGATAATGAGAATTGGGAAAAACTGCACTTAAACTTGCGTGAAATATTTTCAAAAACTGCACTTAAACTTACGTAAAATATTTTCGCAGATAATGAGAATTGGGAAAAACTGCACTTAAACTTGCGTGACATATTTTCAAACACTGCACTTAAACTTGCGTGAAATATTTTCAAACACTGCACTTAAACTTGCGTGAAATATTTTCGAAGTCCTATAGAACAACAGTGCGCCTGCGCCAGAGTTTATAGGGCCAGCGATAACCCACAAACGAACCACATATCGATTATCATCCTCGATTATTATCGATATCGTGTACTAAAGTTAAAAAATCTTATGCTAGATGGCAGCATGTCGCCATGAAATTTAAATGACCAATCTTTGCAATAAATCCCCAAATCTATGTTAAAAAATATTTTCATAATATTAAAATTACCAAACGTTTATTAAAAATGGGTGTACACTTACTTATCACTCCCTAACGCCGATCCAACCAGCGATAACCCAAATCACCGATAGAAAAATCATAGACTAAGTAATATACCCTGTGGAGAAAATAGCAGTTAGCATCACAATATTGTCTAACAGTGCCATAATATTGTGATTTGCGTATTTAAATAAATACTTAAAATTGTCTAATAATGTTATAAAAATTGTTTGAAAAAGTTTAAAATATTAAATAATGTTAGTAAATACAGAAGAAGAGCTAAAGTTTACAACAATAAACTGAAAAATCGAGCGTAAGTAGAGGTGCAGTTGAGCCGAGAATTGGATTCAATTAACTGAGAATAGGGAGCGGCATTGAACCTGATGGGTTACATTAAACATAGAGGTAGATTGAAAAGTATTTGAAAACTGGAATAGAGGTATTTATGTCCCAGAAAAATTCAGAAGAGCTTTTTTTTTTTATAAAATCTCTCTCAACAAAAAAGAAGACCAACTATTTCATAATCTCCACCGAAATTTTTGCATGCCGAAAGTAAGTAATTGTGGTCATATATATTATTTTTTCTTCAAATCAACAGGTTGACTAGTTCAAATATCAAAACGCTATTATGATTCCGGTCAAAAACAATTAATTAATTAAATAAAAATGAAACGTAGTTTTATTTGATTTTCTATGTTTTATTTTTATTTAATTAATAAATATGGATTTTCATCAAGTAAACACTAACTCAATTGATTATTTAAAAACAATAATATTAATTCGGAGAGAATGCCGTGTACAGCTGTTTAATATGTTTTATTAAGCTTTGATTTATAAGGATTTTAGAGTTAATAAAATATACCGGGCTTCCAATATAAACCCGGACCGGCCTCACGGGGTTTCGCCCGTCAGGCATCGCTCTCTCCTCGTCCGCATTTCACTCTGCCAGCCGCTCGTCCTTGAACTAGTCAGTTTACTATCGTTCGACAAGATGAGACGTCAGCTGACATTAGAGCAGCGCATTTATGTGTGTAAATGTTATTATAAATACGAATCAGCTCGTCGAGTTCGCGAGGAATTTATTCGGAACTTCCTTGGACAATTACCTCCTTCCAGATCGACAATCCACGATCTTGTGACTAAATTTGAGACCACTGGTTCAGTACAAAATAAGAAACACACGCGAAGGCGTACGGTTCTCACCGAAGAAAAATTAGACGAAATTGGCGAAAATTTGGAATGTTCGCCACAAAAATCATTACCGAAATTAGCACAACAAGTTGGGATTTCAGTATCTTCTGCACATACATACAGCAACAAAATTGTTAAAACTCAAACCTTACAAGTGTACACTTGTCTAAACCAAGGTGATCCCATAGCACGTGTGCGTTATTATGAGTGGTTTTTTTCATCAGTGACTGAAGGGTTAATCGACCCTCAGCTTTTGTTCTTTACAGACAGTTCAAGGACGGGTGGCAGGCAGGGTGAATTGCGGGAGGAAGAGACAGCACTGCGTGCCGGGTGAAACTCCGTAAGGCCGGTCCGGTTTTATATTAGAAGCCCTGTATATTCAAGTCACAGTTAGTCCAAAAATTCAAGATCAAAAGTGTGTAAAACACTGGCTCTTCCACCTCTTTTGTGTGGTAGCGAAGTATGTATGTTCAAACAGAAGGGTATACGGACTCTTAGATCTGCTGAAATTAGCTCCCTTTGAAGGACTGTGTAGTGATCTAGTAGTGCATACACATTACTAAATCATAAAAAATGAGGACATCTAAAAGAATTACACATGAAAACAAAATTTCTGATTGTAAGTGAAGATTGATGCAACATTTTCATCGAATGGAGGATCACAGGATACCCAAACAGATGTTAAGATATCAACTTGCAGGAAGAAGGAGAGCATGACTCCACTCAAAAGACTTTTGGATGGTATTTCTAGTGAGACCGAAACAGGTCAACTTAAATTCGTGAATGGACTGTGATGATGATAATATTAAACTTAAGTGAAAGTCGCAAGATATTGACTCGTTTGCTCTCGAATTGTATGATATCTGATAGTTTTAAATTGAAATATAATATTTTATCTTGGCGCAGAGCTACGGGACTTGCGCTGGTACGAGTCTCCATGGGGGAAGAAATTTTCTCATGGTATTTCGGCCAGTATGGGACCAGTGCCCACCCAGCATCATGAGGCAATTGGGTAGCTACAATAAGTAACGGCTCCAGGTTGAGGAACCAGCTATAACGGCTGGGGGACTCGACATGCTAACCACACGTCACCCCTACACTGGCTGTTGATCATCTACCTCTGTGATTGACACATGTGGATGTGAAGGACCAGCAGCCGGCTGGTAAAAGGGCAACCGCTGAAAAGTGGAAAGACCCTCAATCGGAATCGAAATATTTTATCTTCACACGATTCTCAGATTAGGTTTTATTGCACGCAGTTGAACAACAAAATCTGCGCAGAACCAAAGAAATACGTGGAGATCATAACGTATTGAAAGCTTATTACTCTTCAAGACACGGCTATCATTCTAAGGCGGGATTGAAACAATTCACGTTGAATAAGCAATAATTCTTCCTTGGCTGTGTTTCGTAAGTCGGGTACCTTGTTCGAATTCTTGACTTAAATGTTTTCAATAAGGGGTGTGTCGGGTTTGTTTGTTGTGCAGTTGTATGCACTAATTCTTCACGCAATTGATGAGGTCGACAAGTACAAAGACACGAATAAACAATTATGTTAACTTTGTTCTCTTGGAAAGGTAAAGTTGTATTTGTAAACACTTAACATTTGAAGAATACCCACCTGTTCTATTGAAGTCGGTGTCGTAGGGTAAATTCTACAGTTAATGCCATTAAAACATGATGAGGTTGGTTGATGAATATTATGTGCTATTAAAAACAAATCAGGCTATTATAGATGTTATTTATATATACAAAGATCATGTATGCTCCCCTGCTGAGGTCCAGAGATAATGACGTTACTTGAGTCACATGCCATCTTCGGTCGTAACAGGTTTTATTCAGAATTTTTCTTCATTTGCAAGAGAAACGTATGGAAACTTAGACCCAAAGAAACGCCAAATACCATCTGGTTATCATAATAATCCATTTTATATTCGACGATAAACAAGATAACATTAAAAAAATATTGTTCAGAGACAAAGTTAAAGATCATGGACATCTTATGATGAATTAGTCTTACTTCTTACACTAATGTACAGTACAAAATAATGGATATTATATTTCATATTTATTAATATTTCATTACATTGATAAGTAGGATTGTTTTTATTCTATAATTATTTAGTGTATTTTCTTTCTATGGGTTGGTAGTATAAAATGCATCCACATCTGTGGTCTAGGGGCAACGTCTACGCCTTAAACACAGATGATCTGTATTTGATCCCGATTGGGATATTTACCAGTTGAGGTTTATTCTGAATGTTTTTTTTTTCTTCTATAACGCAATTTAAGGAAAAGTTAAATCCACTAAAACCATTTGCTCATAATAATCATCTAGATCATATGAATATTCCACCATGAATAATAAGAATAAGAATAATGATAATGAAAAAAAATGCAAATTAAAATGGTAAAGATAATGATAATGATGATAATTATAAAAATAATAATGATGATAATTATGATAATAATAATAATAATAATAATAATGATAATAATAATAATAATAATAATAATAATGATAACAATAATAATAATTAATAATAATAATAATAATGATAAATGTTCGTTCTTTTTTCGGAATTGATCTTATATCTTATATATTACTAGCGTACCTGGCAGACGTTGTCTTGCCCGAACGTTCAATTCTCATGTCATGGGCGGACGATAAAAATATGTTACTTTTTTACCATAAAATTCAGAAATTATGACATAATTAGATATTATTAAATAAGTTCGCAAGAAAACCTCTTACATTCTTCTGTTGTGGCTCCAGAAGTGTGAATGATGACGTCACATAGTCATGAACATTAGACTTGTACCCTCCTTTGCAGATAAGCTAAGAACCGTCATATAACAATTATATTAGAGTGAAAAGAAAGATAAATTGATGAGAGTGAGTCAAAACAGTTTCCCCCCCAGCTAGATTTCATTTCTGACCCATACTGGCCCACATTCCATAAGAAAAAAATTTTCCCCGTAGAAGCTCAAACCAGCGTAAGACCCGTAGTTCTGCGCCAAGACTTATTGCCTTAACCACTCGGCTATGGCGCGAGACTCTTGGTATCAATGAAAGACAAAAATGGTTATTGTGAGTTATCCGTAAGAGATCAGGGACTCTTGGTATCAATGAAAGGCAAAAATGGTTTTTGTGAGTTATCCGTAAGAGATAAACATATGCTGTCGCGGACTATTTTGTAGAGCTTTTTGAGATATTCAATTCTGTGTACATTAATTTTGTGTATTTCTTAACGTTTAGGCAGCGTAAGCCATTTAAGCGTCCAAAGAGCTTCTTTTTTCACGTTTTCCACTACAAAGGGCGATTTTAAGGGTGTAGGAGTTGAGTATCACAACTCTCTTATAGCCTATGTTCATCCCGGGAATCTCCTGAACATTTTGCAAAAAAACCCATCACAATGGATCAACAGTATGGCCGCGCATAAAGTACGAACAAACAAATATACAAACAAACATTAATTTTTATATATAAGATTAACTGCCCAATCCAGAGTTAAAAATAATTTACCCGAAAAAACTCATCTAGGAAACTTGTCCAGCTACTTCGGATGCAACGACCTTACTATTAGACTATTGTGGTGGACTGAAAGTTATTTTTCTTTCAGTTAAACAATTTTTATATCATGAACATCAAGGACCTTAAGGTCAGTTCCGATGTAATCATGAACATCAAGGACCTTAAGGTCAGTTCCGATGTAATGTTAGATTTGGTCTGTCCATCTTTTACTGGATCTTCCTACATTTCTTCGTCCTTGTGATATGTGGTGAAGAATATGTTTCGAGATTGTTTTTTTATTCATTCTATTGATGTGGTCCATTCATTCGTCTCAGTATTGTGCAATCCTATCTAATACCTTGAATATATTTGGTTCTGTTCTTATATCTTCATTTCGCTTCCGATCCGCTATTGTACAGCACACCCCTCAGAAACCTTATTCATGAAGTTTCTATTCTTCCTTCCTGGTTTTTGGCTAAGACCCTGACAGTTTTATATAATTACTGAATGCAGTAAAATTGTTTTTTGCGCGATAGTCCGTTTTGTCGTACTTACATCAATGGCGACCATGATTGAAAGTTCAACTTCCTACATTTTGGGTTGCCAGCCTAAATAACTATACTGTAATATTATGTTTACACCCACGTGCGGGAAGTGAAACCACTGCTCTCTATGTATATACTACGTACATACAAAAAATAACCAAAATGTAGTGTTAATATACATTATACGAAACAAATCAATGCATTTTAATTGAACTGAACTTTATTTGAAACAATATAAAACAGTAAATACGTACCTGCGGGCCATTTTATCAATAATAATGGTTTCATGCCCTCCTATATTTTCAGCTAATAAACAATGCCCACACTGTTAACGTTACTCAATTGTTTATAATGAACGCACGTATTTCCAAAAAAGATATTATTTTAATATTATTTATTATTTTGAAAACATCTTGCGCAAAAAATAATGAACAACGCACGTTTGTGAAGTGTTTTACAGAATCTCGGAAATTAAAAACCTCGCTATCGCTCGGTTTTTAAACATTTTCCTCCATTCTATAAAAACACTTCTCAACCTTGCGTCGTAATATACTATTATAATCTTCTCATTATATCCACTAGGAAAAAATCTACATAGGGTCTGTGTCAAAGATTAAAATGTTTACTACATGTAGCAATGGAAGAAATAAAAGCTGGAATCACTCCAGAAAATAGGCCATATTCATAATAATATAGGCCTACAATAAAAATGTTACAAATAGATTTTCCTGTAATGAATATTTCAATTGTTAAATACTGCTAAAAACGCAATGTATTTATAATTTGATGTCAGAGACTGCCAAACTTTACCATCTTTCAGAAATAAATTGAAAATAAAATCACTAACAGAAACAACTCACTAATACTACTTTTAAGATTAATAATGCGTTTTTGCATTATCTAATAAAAATAGACTTAGGATTTGTTAATATATTTACCTAATGCCTTGTATAAAAAGCGTAGATTAATTCATTGTAGTTTATTACTTTCTTTGTATTTTTTTTCTCTTCTTTTTATGCATAGTAGATTCGAGCTGTTATTCCTTTTTTTATTCATTGTATCATTAATTTAATTTTAATTGTATTTAGTTTCATTCTATTATTAGACATTAATTTCATTATTATTCAATATGACAGATAATTAATTGTTCAATGACTATTATTGTAACTTTTTTTTGTATTCATATGTAACATGTTTGTCCTGTTTAATATGACTATTATTGTAATTTTTTGTATTCATGTGTAACATATGTTTGTCCTGTTTTATATGACTATTTATTGTATTTTTTTGTATTCATATGTAACATATGCTTGTTCTGGTGAGTGGAAGAGAAGGCCACATGGCCTTAACTCCACCAGGCTAAATAAATCTATTCTAAATATATTCTATTCTATACTCTTCGAAACATAGGCCTACTTTTCAACTACGAGATGAGAGAGAAATACAGTTTCAGCTGTTTATGATTCAGAAGGTAATGAGAAAACCTATAAGCGCTTTCATCTTTTTTTTAAACAAACATGTAGCGTTTGAGACTCGTACTCGGAAGGTCTCGTATTTAAATCTCGATGCTGATCAATCTGATTCAGGTTTTATTTTGGTTTTCCTCAATCGTTAGGAAATAACTCTTTCAAAATTTCATTACCCGAACCCATTTAAACACATTGATTATTTCAAGTAACTAAATAAAAATAAATAAATAAATAGAGCGGCTATATGACCTTAAATGTTAGAACTGTCGGCTATGTTATGCCACCATGCTACCTGCGAATATGCTATCGGAGAACAGGTGACTTTTAGCGTCGAGTTGGCTAAAGTGATTGGCCTAACACATGTTTCCGCTAGAACCAATTGCCAACATGTTTGCTCACGACAAAGAGATTCTATCCCATGAGTTCACCTATGTTAGTGGGCAAATTAGGGTGAAAAAATGGGTAACTTTGTGTTAGATGGGCAAATTAGTGTTAATGTGGGCAAGTTAGGGTTAGAAAATGGGTGGGTTTGTATACCAGCTATTTAGCGTTCACTTGTTTGTTAGCGACTTTTAGTGATAAGTTGGTTACACTGTCTGAGCAATGACTAATACACATTTCAAATATGCTACTTTTAGGTTAATCTGAGCTGAACTACCATTTATTTTAAAGCATTTTTCACATTTTTTGGGGGGAAAAATATACATATAATATTAATTAGGCCTATCACGTAATTATTCACATATTGCGACAATAAATTGTGTGTTTTTTTATTTGAATTTATGTTGGAGGCATTATGGCATAGAATTCCCGAATCGTCTTTAAATGTGAAAAGACAAATATGGCGGTGCTGTTATCTTTCGATGAAAAAAGTGGGTGCTGAAATGTTTAAATGCGTGTATACATAAATTTGGGACATACTGTATCTTCCTTTCAATTATAATTTCAACTGAAATTAATTAAATAAAAATGAAACTTAAAGTTTTATGTGATTTTCATATTTATTTAAATATAAATTAGTTACAGCTGTTTCGGTGCTTTGTACCATCTTCAGACATGATACATTAAGGAATTTTGTTATTATAGTACTTAACAACTGTAACTAAGCAACAATTTTTTTTTACAATCTCTATTATAAATTTAAAAGAAGCGATTCATTCAAATCTAGTTGGGAATTTACCAGCTTCTTACCACTTTTCAATTTATTTATCTCTACAACTTCTAAAAGGTCCAACTTCTTTCCTTTGTCACAAACATTTAAAATTTGAATCAAAACAATGATCATATTGGAGTAGGTGGATATTTTAGAAGTTGTAAAAATATATATATTGAAAAGTGGTAATAAGCTGTTAAATTCCCAACTAGATTTGAATGAATCGCCTCTTTTAAATTTATAATAGAGATTAAAAAAAAATGTTGCATTGTTACAGTTGTTATGTACTATAATAACAAAATTCATTAATTTGTAATTATGTCTGAAGAAGATACAAAGTACCGAAACAGCGTAACTAATTTATATTTTAATAAATGTGAAAATCACATAAAAATTTAAGTTTTATTTTTATTTAATTATAGGCCTATACATATGGAGTTTCATCAAGTAAACGCCAATTCAATTGATTACTCAACTGAAAGTATTTGATCTTGTATCACAGGGAAGTGTGGTACCGGTATATAAAAATATCCGATTGAGGGTCTTTCCACTTTTCAGCGGTTGCCCTTTTACCAGCCGGCTGCTGGCCCTTCACATCCACATGTGTCAATCACAGAGGTAGATGATCAACAGCCAGTGTAGGGGTGACATGCGGTTAGCATGTCGAGTCCCCCAGCCGTTATAGCTGATTCCTCAACCTGGAGCCGCTACTTATTGTAGCTACCCAATTGCCTCACGATGCTGGGTGGGCACCGGTCCCACACTGGCCGAAATATCATGAGAAAATTTCTTCCCCCATGGAGACTCGAACCAGCGCAAGTCCCGTAGCTCTGCGCCAAGGCTTCCTACCTTAACCGCTCGGCTACGGCGCGGGACATATAAAAATATACTGTCTTAAAATTTCCACTGACCTCTTGATGTGCCTGATGGAGGAGACAGGTGAGATAAAACAACCTAACCTAAGGTGTGTTTTATGTAAATGTTTATTATTATCTTCTTTATGCTCGTAGATTTCGATTTAGATACTCCCTTGCGGGAGCTAACTCATTTGTTACTCTTTTTCCCTACAAGACATGCGGTTAACTCATCGTTTCAAAGATATAGGCCTACCTAGTAGGTAACCAAGGTATTAATTGGATGAGAAAACCCGATAAAATTTTGACCAGAGGCTCTAATTTAGGCTTGAAGTTCTAAATCCTTGTGATTATTGCCGCGTAAATTGTGATATTTACCCTAATGTTGAAGTTCTAAGTTACAACGTCTGGAAATCAATTCAGTACATTCTATTAAATTAACTAGAACATGGTCGAGACCTATATCTCGATCATCTGAGAATCTCATTCTCCCCGCTAGATGGCAAATGCGTCGTGTCCCATAATTTCAACAGTCTACATATAAATTCACCTTAGCTCACATGTAGGTCAGGATTTATACCGGTTTCTTGCAAGTACACATCTATTGAAGTCATTCTTCTAATCAGGGTATTATTGTGTAATTTATAGTTGACCCTGATGTACTGGTGTACATTGTACATTGTCTTACTAGTAATGCTGGTAATATATCATAGGGATACACCCATCATCGTCCCTGCCTCCGCAGCTCCATCCAGACCGACTGGAGCTGTCAACGAGGGCGCCACGAAATCTTTCAAACTACACAAAATGTTTCATGTAACACTAGCACAGGAGCAATTGACTCACATTTAGAATTGATTCCTACGCACCCAGTGAGAGAGACATTAGCAGCTATTATGTGTACTGTTAGGGTAACAAAGCAACTTATGAGAAAGAGTAAAAATAGAGTGATAAACCTTCTAAAGAGACATTAATTAATTTGTAGTAACTAATAAACTAACTCGCTGCCAGTATTGAATCCCTAGGTTTATGGCTGCGCGGATATAAGCTCCCCATACATCTTTTTCCTGAGCTAATACTTTCCAATCATCGCTGTATAATCTATTTCCCTAAAATCATCTAATTAATAAAAATTGAATGTTTGTTTGTTTGTTTGTTCGTACTTTATGTGCGCGGCCATACCGTTGATCCGATTGTGAAGGGGCTTTTTGCAAAATGTTCAAGAGATTCTCGAAATGAACATAGGCTATAAGAGAGCTGTGATACTCAACTCTAACATCCTTAAAATCGTCCTTTGTAGTGGAAAACGTGAAGAAAGTAGCTCTTTGGATGCTTAAATGGCTTAAGCGGTCTAAACCATAACAAATACACAACGTTAATGTACACAGAATTGAATATCTCAAAAAGCTCTATAAAAAGACCGTGACAGCTTAGGTTTATCTCTTACGGATAACTCACAATAACCATTTTTGTTTTTCAATGACGCCAAGAAGATTGAGACAAGTTGGCCTACGTAGATTCCTGTGCAAGCATAGCAGCACATGGCGGGTACATTCTTTTACGGATAACTCACAATAACGAATTTTGTCTTTTAGTTTATTTATGCCAAGAAGATCGAGATAAGTAGATTCCCGGGCAACACCGTGTAAATCAGCACGGTGAATCTTAAAATAATTACGATATACATTTATAATTATTTTTCATTTTATCTATTCAACTAATCAGAAGAAGTACATTAATTTGTTTCCTTCAGCTCATTTATGCCAAGAAGATCGGGATAAGTAGATTCCTGGACAACGGCGTGTAAACAGCCAGGAGTATCTAAAAATAATTACGATATAATTTTTTCCTTTTACGTATTTAACTAAACATAAAACACATTAATTTTCGTATTTCAGCTCATTTGTGTCAAGAAGATCGGGATAAGTAGATTCCCGGGCAACGCCGGGTTATCACCACGGGATATCTAAAAAATATAATTTAATAATTATTTTTCCTTTTTACATATTCAACTAAACATAAAAGCATATTAATTTTCATTTATTTAGGCGTAGCAGCGCACGCCGTGTATTGGCTAGTGCTTAATATAATTATCCCATCTCATTCTTGGCCTGCCTACTGGGCGATTTCCCTCTGGTTTCTCTACAGAATATCCATACCATTTTTCATTCCCCATTCGTGCCACAAAAATAGAGTGACAAACCTTTTAAAGAGACGTTAATTTATTTGTACTAACTGCGGTGGACTAGTGATTACGGTCCTTGCCTCTGGTTCCGAGAGTCGCGGGTTCAAACCCGGCCGCGGTCGATGGATTTTTTAGGATAAAACAATCTAAGGAGCAAGTCCTCCGGGAAGGTCTTTCAGCCATGGGTCCCGAATCTGAAGATTTTCACTCTTGTAAAGGATCCTTAAACCTGAACAAAGAGGCCTCTAAGCAAAATTTACCGACCGATCTCAAACATCATAGTAATACCTTAGTTGCCTGCTAGATATCTCATTGAGTCGGTGTGTTGACTGCATGCCACTCTCCTATCTTTGGACAAATAAGGTAACTAAAAAATGAACTTGGTCTATAAACTCATGATAAAGTAGAGGAAAGGCTGAACAATGGGCTAGGCCATTAATTATCAACTAACTAACTCACTGGTATTATCAAGCCCGTAGGTCCATGGCCGAGAGGACATAAGCATACATGCCTATCCTGAGCTAATGTTTTCCAATCGTCCCCTGTATAATCTACTTCACTCAAATCATTGTTAGTAATTATTCTCCCACCTCATTCTTGGCCTGCCTACTGGGCGCTTTCCCTCTCGTTTTCCTACTAGGAGTTTCAATGTCCATTTTCATTCCACATTCGTGCCACGTGTCCTGCCCATCACAGTCTACGAGATTCGACTGTTCTTATTACATCTAGTTTTCCATAAAGACCGTGTAGTTTACTCTTATGTAAATTTTCTTCATTAGCCTGTCTGTTTTTCTCTTTTTGGTTCAAAAATATCCTTGATAAGTGATAACTATCTTCTCAAATTTCAGTAATATTTTTTTCTCCATTAAAGTAAGAGCCCATGTTCTGCTCCATATGGGAGAATAACATTTTTGTAAATATCCTCAACTCGTGTCCAATTCTTACTCAAGTTTATAGCTAATTCCAAACGAAAGCATTTCTGACGTTGTAATGTATAAAATTATTGAAAAAAAATCTTCATCCGTGCAACATAATAGACCCGAAAAAGATCATGACGGGTTCGACGGATTTTTATTGCGTAAAAATCCTGAGTAAAGCTTCCTTCGTAAGGAAATTAAAGCCTAGGACCTGTGCCCAAGATTTATGTCACATATAGAGGTCTTATGCCTGAAATAGAATACCTTTGAGCAAAAATTCTAAATAAACATGTGTCTATCTTTGAAAATTAATATTTACTTTTATTCAGAGAAAATGAAATAATAATATCATTCATTTGGACCAAAGAAAGATGAACAGACAAGTGAATGGAGAAGATTGAATAACAGTGAACTACATGGTCTTTATAGGAAGCCATTTATAATAAGAACAGTTAAGTCTCGTAGACTGCGATAGGCACGAATGGCAAATGAAAGACATGCATGGAAGCTTCTTATAGGAAAAGCAGAGAGAAAACGCCCAGTTGGTAGACAAAGAATGAGGTGGAGAAACATTAACCATGATTTGAGGGCAGTAGATTATAGAGGGAATGATTAGAAGACATTAGCTCATGATAGGGATGTATGGAGAGCATATGTCCGCGCGGCCATGAACCACGGGTTCGATAATCTCAGTGAGTTAGTTAGTTAATTATACAATTCAAGTATAAAATTATAAAATAGTTACCTGAAAGGTCCGTCTCCTCAACTTAAAAATCATTACTTATCTGTAGCGCTTTCAGGAATGGGACTGGTCGTAAAAGCACTACAGATAATTAATACATTTTAATAATACTTCTGCTGATGATGGGACTAGTCCCGAAAGCGCTACAGATAGTTAATAATTTATAAGTTGAGACGGACCTTTTAGGTAACTAATTTATAATTGTATTCTGTAATTGTGTGACTAATACCTCAACAGAATTATATCATGCATTTTTTTTATGTTGACTAGTTAGTTATTTAGTTATAAGAGTTTTGTAAGTTAATCATAAAATAAAAATCGGAAAAAATATAAATTATTTATAATAATTTAATGTAGACAGCAATGCTCTGAAAATATTTTCAAGGCCTGTCAAGCTATGATCCAAATTTATCTTCCTCATTTTTATAATTTGTCATCAATCATTGGCAGAAACTTCAAATCTCATAGCCGTCAGGTAACATTATCAATACCGTCCTACTTTTAATAATTTGTATTATAGGCTATGTATTTTTCTATACTCCCTATTTTAGAAGCAAGGGATTCATGTTGATACGTATTTCTGAAGCGTTAGGTGTTGCAACTTTCACTCAGCAAATTTTGTACGCAAAAGATATGGTATATAATTAAGATTATATCCTTCAGTATTACGTACTTTTTAAGGGAGGCACCATGAAGAAATTTGATATTTGCATATGGCCTTGGTTTGTGTCATACGCCTTTCGAGCAAAATATAGGGCGAATCTCTGATAAAATCAAGTCATCCTTAAGAGGAATTCATCAACTTTGATGGCAAATGAAAGTAAACGCCTGTAAACAATGTAGGGAAAGCAATGTCTCTGTAACAGTTACTCAATCTTGATAACATGATATTTTAGTTACGCCATACGTATAATGAAATATATAGGTTTAAAGCGTTTAATAAATGTATGAAATAGAATGTAATTATTTAGCTGAATTACAAGATACTATTTCACACTATAATAGCAGAAGCAATACTAGAAGAAGAACAAAGTGGCTTTAGAACGGGCGATCAACAACAGATAATTTGTTCATATTACAGCAAATATTTGAAAAAAGGAGAGAACCTACAGACGCATGTTGCTTTTATTGATTTTGAGAAGGCATTTGATCGTGTTGATAGAGATAAGTTATGGAAAATTGTGGGAATACATGGCTACCCCGCTAAATTAATTTATGTGATACAAGGTTTATATGAAAAATCTCAAATTATAATAAATATAGGCACATCAAAGACCGAACCAATTTTAATAAATAGAGGTGTAAGACAAGGGTGTAGTTTATCACCTACCCTTTTTAATTTATATATTAATGACATCATCCAAAATTGGAAAAGTAATGTTAATGTAGGTATAAGAATGGACCATTTTAAAATATTAAATGTTTTAGTGTATGCTGACGATGTGGTTATTCAAGAAAATGAAAATAATTTGCAGTACTCTTTACATCAATTAAATCAGTTATGCCAAGAATATAATTTTAAAATATCAAAGGAAAAAACGAAAATAATGGCATTTTGGGGAAGTGAACATATAAGATCAAAAATCATAATAGACAACAAACCTCTGGAACAAGTAACAAATTTTAATTATTTTGGGTTGTAATTTTACTATAAACACAAAAACTGAAAGAGACGTAAATGTGAAACTGTCAAGATTTCAAATGATATGTGGAACTATACATAAAACATTAAAGAAATACAAAACAAGAAGACGATACTAGATTGAAATTTTATAAAACATTAGCAGTTCCTGCATTACTTTATGGGAGTGAAACTTGGGTATTGACCAAAAAATTACAAAGTAGAATACAAAGTGTAGAAATGAACTTCCTTAGAAGAACAAAAGGCTGCACAAGAATGGATCGGTTAAAGAATGAAGATATAAGAACAGAGTTAAATATGTATCCATTAAATGATAAAATCAAAGGATATAGAGAAAAATGGTTTAGACATGTAGAAAGAATGAACGTAACAAGATTACCAAAAGCAGCATTTAACTACAAGCCAAGAGGTTCAAGGAATGTAGGAAGGCCAGTGAAAAGATGGACAGAACAACTGTGAGGCGGAACAGGTATTTTGCCTAGCCCGTGAAGTGAAGAAGAAGAAGAAGAAGAAAAGAAGAAGAATTCACACTATAAACTCAAACTCCATGGCGCACGACAAGTGTAGAAGGTCCTTGGCCTTCCAGCCGGATGCTAGCCTCACATCTACACGTGTTAATCACAGTGGTAGACGATCATCCAGCCATTGTAGGGGTGACATGTGGTCAACATGTCGGGTCTCCGAGTCGTTATAGCTGGTTTTCTCAACCTGGAGCCGCTACTTATTGTAGCTACCCAAATTCCTCATACTGGTCCCATACTGGCTGAAATTCCATGCCTTAAAGTGAAGTGAGAAGCTAAGCTCAAAGTAACCTAAAATCACCTAATTTACAATTAAAATATTTATTAGCCATTGCTCAGGCTGTGTAGCCAATTTATCATAAGTAATGCCACGAGTGATTTCCAATTTATCTAGATAATTTGGAAATCAAGAGTGGCATTTGTTAGGACTATTTAACGAATAAAATTAAGCTCTTTACTAAAAATAATTATTTGAATATAGTTACCGGTGTTTTAAAATATTTATATAGTTAATGTAAACGGCGATGTTTGAAAACAAATTAGAAATGTGAGGTTATGTATATTCACTGCACTCGATGATATTATTTATTGTCAAATATGATTCGCAATATTGTAAGATGCACTCTAGTGGAGAAATAATGAAAACATCAAACTATTATAATCAGCATTATAGGTTAATCATTTTTTTGAATAAACAACTCAGTAAATCACTGAATCTATTCATTATTTGCTATAATTCAATATATTTGTTGGAGAAAAATAATGGTCTAACCTGTTCAGAATATTAAAAAGGAGGAGCTTTCTTTATCACAAAAGTAGGAGCTGATAAAGAGAAATCTTTAAAGAGCGAGGTGAAACAAGACTGTCATTGGTGTAAAACAGAATTCATTGAAACGTGATTGGTCATTGACTACTATTTGCGACATGAGTTAAATAGTCACAAAAAGAAAACTCGCTAACAAACATATGAACGCCGAGCTAACCTGGTGTACACTAACTCATCCATTTTCTCATCCCAACTTATCCAAACTAACACAAACTTGCCCATTTTTCTCACCCTAACGTGTCTGCTAATGTAGGTGGAATCCTGGGATAGAATCCCCTTATATGCGAGTAAAAATGTTGGCAATTGGTACAAGCTTGAACATGTGTTATCACATTGACCAACATAACGCTAGAAATCACTCTTTCTCCGATCGAATATTCAAGGTGGCACGGTGACATTGAATAGCCGAGTTATTTTTTAAATATCAGGTAATTAAGAAATAATGACTCATTACTTTGATCCTATACTAGAATTAAAATGGAAAGTAATTATGCTAATAAATGAGGCAATTTTAAAATACACTGCAAAATAATTGATTAGACTCCAATATAATGCATTTAACTTTAACAGGGTAACTACAGTTTCTGTATAATTTAAACAGCATCAATTTACTTACTGATAAGTTGAATTCAGTCTTAATAATGAAATCAATTAGTTACATTAGAGCGATTGTCTTAATTATAAGAATATTTTACTGTATTTATCAGTCAAATTGTGCAGTTATCACTCATTGATGGTCAATTATGCAGGGTTTCCTACGCAAATCGTTAGTTTTTAAGTGATTTTCCAAGTCAAGTTACTAAGACTAGCACCTGCTTAATCTCCTTACGTATGTCTGCGTAAGTGGCGCCGTAGAGATGGGTGTGGCCATCTCTAGTAATATTTTATTCTGCACATAGCTACACTTGCATGATGTAGGCTATGGGACTTAACTTTAAATGGACTGGGCAGGGTCGCTTTAAGCATTCATTCAAGAATTGCTGCTTTACAGTCAAGTACCAAAACAACAAATGAGTCTGTTGTCTTACTAGAATGAATCAGCCGAACATCAGGGGAGTTCCAAGGCAATTTATACATGTATTGCTAGACTGCAGCTCCCATACCAAGGCTAATGAGATTTTGACCTTAACACCGTTACATACAGGTAGTCACCCAACATCGTGAATTGTCGTACTCGTGCAATATTACTACAGTATTTGCTGATAAGGTGAATAGTTTGCTAAGGCTACCGAGACGGAACAAATAATGTAGTCGTATGAATAATATAAAAAGCTTTTAACATACCTCTTAGACTTAAATGAATCCCGGACATTGGTATCTCTACAACAGAGTATGAACAAGAAGGCTGGTCGATCTTAAGAGGCTATTGGTTATCATGCCTACGTTTTGTTCCGATTTCCGTGTGTTCAAAGCCAGTCAGGATAGATGGATTTTATTAGATGAGTTTGGGTTCTTCCTAAAATATTTCTTCTTCATGGGCTTTCCCCCACATATAGGTTTGACATCTTCAGTTTCCATTTATTTGTATCATTCCAATCTCTTTCTTCCAAATTCCTATCATCCATTATAGTTCTGACATACGTTTTCCATTTCCATCTTTGTCTGCCTCGTTTAGTTCTTCCAGGGGGTGACCATTGGTATATATTTTTGGCCATCTTTCATCTTCCATTCTCTGTACGTGACCAAAGCATTTAAGAGTTTGATTTGCAATCCTCTTAACAACAGATGTGGTGACAATCATATCTCTCCAAAGGAATCCATTTCTTATTTTATCCTGTCTTGTTTTTTTGAAGGCTTCTTCTAAGATAATCAAATTCAACTGTTCTAATTTTATTCTTTTTTAACTCCGTCAAAGACCAAATTTCACTTCCATAAGACAAAATATTTTGTATTATGCTCTTATAAATTTTTATTTTAGTTTTCTTTGTAATATTTTTGTTCCAAATTATTCCATGTAATGTCTTAATTTCATTTTTTGCCATTACAAAAAGTTTTTTTTTTTAAATTTATACGACGAATGTAAGAAGAAAGGTTACCCCAGGAAAAATATTGGAAAGGTGTCCACCTGGAAGAAGAAACAAAGGAAGATCTTGAAACTCATGGATGCAAGAAATATGAATTGGAATGAGAACGAGAGGACTGGATGTCATGGAGTGGATGGATAGAGATGTATTGAGAAGGAAAATAAAATTTTAGGTACAGAAAGATGTGTAAACATTTAAAATATGTATATAAATAAAAATTATATATATATATATATATATATATATGCCCACCGATGTGGTCTCGAGATAACGTGCTGCCTTGTCACGCAGCGGGGCCCGGGTTCGATCCCCGGTCGGGGCAGTTTTTTTGGATGATATTTTTTGTCGGGGTTTTTCCTCACCTGCAAGACAAACGTCAGGAAAACTATAAGGCCCAACCGGTCCCCGAAATCATATGGCCATCATCATCATCATCATCATTATCCTTATCATTATCATCATGATCCTTCATCGATGTGGAAAGTAACGGGAAGCTACCTACCGCACCTACAAATTCCCTAGTAAAGCTGCAAGCATAGCATGAAAATGCTTTGATTGCAGTGAAAGACCTACCCTCGGGCAGAATTACTATGAATATATATATTTTTAATGGTCATTTTTGGTGTCAAATAAGCGGAATAGATGGAAATTTGTAAAAAATTAAAAACCACTTCGTCTCAATAGCTACACTCCTTTGGAATTGTATAATATGAATTAGTTCGACAAACATATGTTACAATAAATGAAATACATTAATTTATTTTATTTAACGTAAATTTAGCAAAGATATGTGTTATCAGTCGTCAGGTAGATATTGAAATACAAGGATTACTAAAGAAGAAACAAAAAATACAAACCCCCATACAAGTTAATGACATTCAATCAAATGAATGTTATTAATGATTATGGGGTTTGAGTTTTTTATTTCTTCTTAAGTACCGTAATCCTTTATAGAGGATTATATTTTTCTTCTGGAAAATTTACATACAGTCAAAAAGATGTTATTAATCATTTTTAATTGATAGCTTCCTATCTATCATATTTCCATTATAAATCGTTCAAAATAATATGTTTAATTAACTTACATAACTATCCTTATTGAAAGAATCAATAAATTAATAACCATGCTTGATTTCCTGCACACGAAGTATTTTTTGTAATGTTTGAATGACTATACATTACATGGATGGTCAGACATAATGATGAGGGTTTATGAATACTTGTCCATGTGTTGTGGAACAAGAGGTTATCTTTGGTATAACAAGTATTAAAATAATAGGCACCTATCTTTACACTCATCAGGCTGTGGCATCGGAATGAAGCTACTTAACGTGGAAACAAGGGAGAAAGGGGTGCTTAGTCACGATGACTTAGCATACGCGATAGAGACACCTTGCATCGTCAGGAATCTTCAGTCGGCTTCTCAGCAGGATAAATCACAACCTCTTTCACATAACGAACTCACTCTCTAATTAAAGGGTTCATACTCCACCCACTACTTCCTAACGTTTCTTTTGCACCTGTCTTTCATTAATATTTTTTTTATTCATTCTGATGTTTTTCGTCTGTAACTTTGGATCAACACCGCCTGATTTTCGGGCTTCCTGTTATACAACTTCCGCGATATGTATATTTTTACTGCACGTAAACAAAATGTTTATGACACTGAGCAACAAACAATAAACTTTTTTTTTTTGTCTCAGAAAGACAAATATGTGATTCTGATAGTATTTTTTCTCCTGAATTAAAATATGATATCGGTTTTTCTCCATCACGCAAGGTTTCCGAGAGACAGGAATTTATTATTTCAAACACTTTAATATTTTAGTAAGAAATGACGATTTTCTGCTGTATTTCGCCTGTGGAGTATCCCTCTTGATGGTCCAACAATAATCGGCCTGCATATTAGGATTCCATTTGCTTTGATTTCTCTTTTCCATAGCTGAAATCTCCTGAGTTAGCTCATTGGGTTTTATTTTACAATGGACAAATGAACGAAAAAAGTTTACTAAAAATAATTATTTAAATCCATTAATTGAAAATGAACTAAACTGTGGATGATGGAGAAATTCCGAATACATATTTGAAAACACGATAAAAAACTGCATTAAGTACAACTATTGGTACTCCTGAGACAAAAATCATGTTGACCAGTGTATTTTTTTTTTGTTCAATGCCGCCAGGTTGTCATTTCGACATCCTGGTATTCTGTTCTGACGTTGGCGTTATTGTAACCCACTTCTGAAGTTAGGGCGCCTGAAAGGCGACGTTACGTTGTCGCGATAATAATGATAGGTGGTGATGATGGTAATGATGGTCCAGGAGAGACCTTAATACTAAACATAATCTAATGAGGTGAATATGGCTATGGTGATAACCTAATGATGGCCAAATGATGTTCGGGGACCATTTGGGCCTTAAAATTTCCTCAAATTTGTCTTATAGGTGAGGTAAAACCCCGGAAAAAAAACCATCACCCAGGAAACTTGTCCCGAGAATTGAACCCGGGCCCGCTGCGTGACAGCAGTACGCTACGTCGAGACCACAATGGTGGACTAATTGTTAATAAAGTTTATAGAGAAAAACAATATAAGACTGCAATTTTATTTTCTTACGTAGCCGCGGTGGACTAGTGGTTATGCTCCTTGCAACTAATACCAAAGGTCGCGGGTTCAAACCTGACCGGGGTCGAAGGATTTTTAGGACGGAAATATTCAAGGAGCAAGTCCTCCGGGAGGGACTTAAGCCGTGGGTCCCGAGTCTGAAGACTTTCAGGCTCGTAAAAGGTCCTTAAGCCTAATAAAGCGGCCTCTAAGCAAAATTTACCGACATCAACGTCCTCGTAATACCTTAGAATGCCTGTTAGATGTCTCATTGAGTCGGTGAGTTGACCACATGTCATTCATGGCATCTATGAGCAAATAAGTTAACTAAAAATTAACTTAGTCTAGTAACTCCTAATAAAGGAGAGGCTATGGTTCAACAACGGGCTACGTCATTATATATATAGTTTATAGTGCAAAAAAAAGGAGACTAAAATTTTATATTTTCAGATATAAAAGAAAAATTAGTTATAACGTTATGAGACAAGAAATGCTTAATCCCAACTATAGAGTTATAGTAGTCATCATCATCATCATGATTAGCATGCTAACCCTGGGTGGGTCAAGGCTACCTTCAGCCCACCATCCTTCCACGTTCGACTAGCTGTGGGTACCAATAAGTAACTTACTAGTTATATTGCATTTTATTTTTCACTCTACTAAAACACGAAGTCAAAATCAATAAACTGACGTAGGTTGATTTCCATAACCATAATCTTGATTATTGTGAACACTAACATCTTAAATCCTTGAAGTACGTATATTCTCTGTCAGTTACTATATATATATATATATATATATATATATTCCTGTTTTGAACGGTAATGGATTTTTATATCGACTATTTAACTCATGCCCCAGATGGGAGTCAATGACCAATCACATTTCAATGATTTTTTATTTATTTCTAATCACAGTCGTGTTTCGCCTAGAATTTACCAACTAAAGTTTATCATAATAAAGAAAGCACCTCCTTTTTAACATTCTGAATAGGTCATAGCATTATTTCGCAGTGACCGACTCTCTAAGACTGGAGCGAAATATTGATGTTCGTAAATGGTACCGGCCTAATTTAGGCCTTGACCCAATATTTGATGTGCTTATCTTGAAGTCTTCTGTGCTTGAAATTTTTAGCTAAGGAAAATGCTCTTCTCCCAGCTGTTTCTTGGAGTATTCTTGAAGATGTTGTTGTTTTCTTCGTACGCATAAGCTTCTTGGTCTTAAAAGTTGTTCTTGAGGTAGTTTGCTGGATTTATTTAAGGACTTGAAGTTAGGTTTGTAAGTAGCATTACAGTGGTTTTTAGGAGTTCTGTATTTAAGAGGATTTTTAGATATAAGGGATAGAAATGTGATGAACTAGGGTTTCAGGATTTGTAGTAGTGGGAGTAGGAGTAGAAGTTGTTGGAATGTCCAATTTTGGGTGCTGAAGTGTTTGATTTTTGGTTTCTCTGGTTCTGGTTTATGATGTGCGATTTCTGTAGTATGTTGTGAGGTCCTTGGTGCATATTTCAGCCTTGAGTTGGAGTATTTCTTGTAGATAGAGCATTGTCTGTAGCTTGCAGCATGAGTTTCACTGCAGTTAGTACATTTTAGTTCAGTTTCTTTACAGTTTTTTACACTGTGATTGCCTGCACATTTGACACATTTCTGTGTTCTTGTACAGCATACTGCCAGATATCTGAAGCCTTGACAATTATAGCATTGAATTCCTCCTGCTGGTGTCTTGTAGGTTTCAAGCTTGATTTTTACATTGAAGATGTCTGTAAGTTTAACAATTTTTGGCATGAAGTCTGATTGTTGTAAGAAAGTTAGAATCCAAACAGGAATGGCAGTCTTGATTCTGGATCCGTTTTGGAAGCTGGTTTTATATAGTTGTCTGACGTTGAGGATTGGATAACCTTTGTCGTTTAGTTCTTGATAGATTTCGCCTGATGTTATTTTCGTTGAAAGTCCTTTGAGTGTAATTCTTTGAGTCATGTATCCTGATCCTCTTCTGAATAAATGGGTATGAAACTGTGTTTCATTGTCTGTAAGTACTTTTTGAACTTGGTTGAATGCAGAGTTGTCTTTGGTAAAGATTTTTAGTTGGTCTTTGGTGTATTTCATTGTGATGTCTTTTTCTTTTCCTATAGCAACAGCAGAAATGTGTGTAAGTTTGTAGGCATTTATGTTGCTAGCGTCTACGACGATTGGCGGAGGTATGTCTGGTTGTCTCTGTAGAGATATAAATCTGTTGTTGATCTCAATCTCGTAAGTTTTGTCTATGGTAGCGTTTTTGGCCGTGTGTTTTGGCTTAGGATGAGTGTAGTTGTCATCCTTCTGTGAGACTTTGTTGTTCGGTGTCTTCATTTCTTCTCCGGTATGTCCTTTCTGGTCAGCTGGTTTCTGCCGCAGTTTCCGATGTTGATGTCCAGCATTTGCGTCTTCAGCTCCTTTCTGGTCTTGCTCTGCTCTCTGTCTTAAGATCATTCCTCTTCGAGGAGAGAATGAATACGGCTACCAGATTGTATATATAGTGCATGAATGTCAACATATAGCGCATGCGGGAGTTAATATAAAAACATTTGTAGCAATTTATTACACCACCATAAAAAGAAACCACTGTTTGCACTTTCATAAATGTATTTTTTCCCAGATAATAACATTCAGAAATGTATAATTGTCATATTTATATCATATGACATCACAAATGAATTAATATACATTTTGATGCGTTTAATTTTTTCTCCACTAGAGTGCATTCTTACAATATTGCGTTCCTTTGGCAATAAATAATATGATCTGGTTGCAGTGATGAAGCAAATGAAGCGTACCAATCGTTTCTTATTTGTTTTCAAATATCGCCATTTATATTAAACATATCAATATTTCAAAATAACTATATTTAAATAATGATTTATGAGTAAACAGCCTAATTTTATTCGTTACATAGTCCTAACAAATGCCACTCTTGATTTCCAAATTCTCTAGATAAATTCACTCCTCACTTCGTGAGTCGTGAATGTATCGATAATTTGGAATTCACTCGTGGCATTACTTATGAAAATGTAAGCTAATTTAGTCGTTTCTATTTAATTTTCACTCGCTCTTTCTTAAACATCCGCTATATACAATTATTAATAATGCATGTTCTAAATCCTGTATGTTGTTATTTTAGTTGTTGCTAGTGGCTTCTGGAATTGTTGATCCAAGTTATTTTTTCGATAGCTTCTCAATAAATAGCTTTGAAGTTTCTGGTTTTCTGTTTATTTTTATCTAGTTTTCTGCAGCTGAGAAGATGTTCCTTGTTTAGAAACACAGTATAATTGTCACAGAGTGGGCAGTATCTCTCCATTGACAGTTTCATCCTTAATGGGGGCGATGGGTGAAATTTCTATTTTCTACATTTTTTGAGCTAGAGACATAATGTTTTGTACAAACATTCAGTGCATGATACATAATGTGTTTAAGTTTCATTCTTGAGAGACATTTATTTTATGAGTTATTGAATATTATATTTAAAAAATGACATATATTATAATCAAATGGGTTCCACAATGTTTTAGTAAAAGTCTGATTTGTTTACAAGCCCTTCAAATATTTAGAAAAACGTCATGCATTATAATTCTTATAATGTGAATACAATGGGAGAAAAAATAATGTTGTACCTCATGCGTGAAATTACAAAAAAAAATAATAATTGCATCCATTTTATGTTTTATTTCATAAAAGACTACTTCCGATTGAGGGTCTTTCCACTTTTCAGCGGTTGCCCTTTTACCAGCCGGCTGCTGGCCCTTCACATCCACATGTGTCAATCACAGAGGTAGATGATCTACAGCCAGTGTAGGGGTGACATGTGGTTAGCATGTCGAGTCCCCCAGCCGTTATAGCTGGTTCCTCAACCTGGAGCCGCTACTTATTGTAGCTACCCAATTGCCTCACGATGCTGGGTGGGCACCGGTCCCATACTGGCCGAAATACCATGAGAAAATTTCTTCCCCCATGGAGACTCGAACCAGCGCAAGTCCCGTAGCTCTGCGCCAAGGCTTCCTACCTTAACCGCTCGGCTACAGCGCGGGACATAAAATACTACTTCAATCATGAAACCCATGCACTACTTTGTTACTCATTGTTTCAGGACATGCAGTAAAAATTTGAACCTCCTAGGAGAAAATTTGTGAATTCCATTCAAATTTGAATGTACAAAAATGCAGTGAAAATAAAAATGTGGAAAAACAAGTTTAAAGATTTGCATGCAGTTTAAATACAGTATGTAACATATAGGCCTAATCAGCAGTTTAGGGCACTTAACGTAGAAGCGCTATAGGCCTCCGAAACTTTGCCAACATATACATTAGAGTATAGGCTACTTTTTTCGTACAAAAAACAAAAAATGCCAATTTTGATCTCAAATGGTCAATTTTTCATCCATCACCCCCCCCCTTCAGAGATATTCTTGAAGACAGTCATGTCTTAAAATTAGCCGGAATTGAGTTATTCGAATTTTTCTAGGTTTCGACATCAAAGTTTTATATTTATGCAAATCTTGATAAACATTTCCATTCATGTACTTTTTATTCTTTCTTGTGCTTGATGCATCAACTGCTTTTCAATTGGTTAATTTTAATCTTAGTTCTAATTTATAAACTTTAAAATATTCATCATCATCAACATCAAGGCTTAGGCCATCTGGCCTGTTCCGACTTCAAGAGATTTGGTCTCTCCATCTAGCAAATGGTCTTCCTGACTTCTGTATCCTGTAGGTCTGTAGTTTAAAATCATTTTAGGAGATATATCATCTGGCATTATAAGTAGATGCTCGTACCAATTTTGTCTTTGTTTGTCAATTTTTATCCGTCAATTTAAAAATATTTAATTGATTTCTTATCTCTGAACTTCTTTTCTGGTCCATAAGAGTGTAACCCGCCGTTGGCCTTAAAAATCTCATCTCCGCTGCCTCTATGTTTCTCCTATCTGACGATTCAAAGTCCAATTTTCACTGCCATACATAATAGTAGGAACGGCTATGGCTTTATAAATTTCAGTTGAGTATCTTGAGTTGTTTTATTCTTTAGAGTTATTGTTATTGTGCCACACATTCTTTGAATTTTTTTTTATATTTATATCTTCTTTTGGCAGATAACTTATATTAAAACCAGATAATTATCGATTTTACCTTAAGCAGCTCCTTTTATGGTTACCGATTTCAGGTACCCCGACTTCCATGGCTGGACGGGCGGTGTGTACAAGGCCCGGGGACGTATTCACCGCCACCGCTGTGGTGTCGAGGCAGCGTGCTGCCTTGTCACGCAGCGGACCCAGGTTAGATCCCCGGTCGGGGGCAGTTTTTCTGGGTGAGGTTTTTATCGGGGGTTTTCCTCACCTGTAAGGCAAATGTCAGGAAAACTTTAAAGCCCAAACGGTCTCCGAAATCATATGGCCATCGCCATCATCATCACCCTTCACCGGTGTGGAAAGCAACGGGAAGCTACCACACCTACAATTCCTAGTAAAGCTGCAAGCATAGCATGAAAATGCTATGATTGCAGTGAAGAACCTGCCTTTGGGCAGAATTACTATGGTGGATTGTAGAATTTCACTTGTTCGATGATATTGCTATAGTAATAACAGGACACATATACCAGTAGCTCAAAATATTGGGTTTACAATACTAGGTATTTAATTTGAATCCAGATATGAATGGAGTTGCATATGAATTTATAATGGTGGGGGTGAAGCATAATGTACGATACATTTTTCTTGGCATTCATTTCTCAGTCTTGTTTGTGAAAATGAATTGCAAAGAATATATCATAAATTGCTATGATTATCCTTGGAAAAATTGACTAGAATTAGTTACTGTGCTTGTAAGATTTTATCGCATTAATGGCGGGATTATTTTCAATAAGAAAGTAACTAACACTCAGCTGTCAATAGTTCGATTACTGTCATGTATGGTATGCAGATATTATTTAGAGACTTCCTTAACAGCAATAGTCAATAGAGAAGAGAACTAAACCTTTCACATCAACGTTCAATTATTATCTTTAGCAAAACGATCGTTTCAAAAAAAATATGAAGATGTCTTAATTTTATATTTAATTAATGTTGGGAAGTAAACATTATGAGGTATAATCATTAAAAATCATCAGAGAACATATTGTTTAAATAACTCACCTCATAGGATTCATGCTTCCATGATATCGCGATTTCAAACATAATCATGTTCATCGTCAGCCATAACTCCGACTGTTGAAATTCTTCGGCCGTCAACTATTCTATTGTCGCCATCTTCAGTGCTGCTATCTATGGTTGAATTTATGAACTTCGAAATCAATGTAATTTCGTTAGGGATATCAAATTCATTGATCTATTTTTGTTTTTCTGAATGTATATTTTTTCCCAAACTGTCAATT
Organism: Diploptera punctata; assembly: GCA_030220185.1. NCBI lineage: Eukaryota > Metazoa > Arthropoda > Insecta > Blattodea > Blaberidae > Diploptera > Diploptera punctata. The sequence continues at coordinate 759,137 of JASPKZ010009813.1, read as the reverse complement.
CCAAAGGTTTCTCTACTTGTTTTAAAAGTTTAGCTTCTCTAGAACATCATAAAATTGGAAGAGAAGCTAAACTTTTAAAACAAGTAGAGAAACCTTTGGAATTGACAGTTTGGGAAAAAATATACATTCAGAAAAACAAAAATAGATCAATGAATTTTGATATCCCTAACGAAATTACATTGATTTCGAAGTTCATAAATTCAACCATAGATAGCAGCACTGAAGATGGCGACAATAGAATAGTTGACGGCCGAAGAATTTCAACAGTCGGAGTTATGGCTGACGATGAACATGATTATGTTTGAAATCGCGATATCATGGAAGCATGAATCCTATGAGGTGAGTTATTTAAACAATATGTTCTCCGATGATTTTTAATGTCTTAATTTTGTTTGAAATAAAAATTACGTTTTTGAAGAGAAAGTAGAGTAATTGCAGACCAAAAACAAAAACTTTGTTAAGTGCCAAAATCTAAGTTATGTGAAATACAGTATAAATATGGACCTTATTCACAGTTTTTAATAGGCCCGGCGCATTCTTGTGGCTAAAGTTCGAACCACCGTACTTGCAGACTGAATATCACATAGCCCGTTTTTACCTCACTGGCATAGGCATATAGCTCATAATTTCGCAGTAAAATTGAAATTGAATGTTGGGACACTAACTAACTAACTAACTCACTGGCACTATCGAACCCGTAGGTTCATGACCGCGCTCCATACATCCTTATCCTGAGCCAGTGTTTTCCAATCATCCCCTGTATAATAGACTTCCTCAAATCATAGTTAATGTTATTCTCCTACCCCATTCCTGGTCTACCAATTGGGCATTTTCCCTCTGATTTTCCTACAAGAAGCTTCCATGCACATCTTTCATTCTCCATTCGTGCCAGATGTCATGCCCTTCGCAGTCTATGAGACTTAACTATTCTCATATATCTGGCTTCCTATAAAGACCATGTAATTCACGGTTATACAGTCTTCTCCGTTCACCTATCTGTTCATCTCTCTGTGACCACTTAGCACGGTTTTTATTTTCAATCTATAATTTATCTTTTCAGGTATTAAAATGCTGATCAAATATATGTCGTAATAAATTATGGTAAACAGTTTACAACGAAATAATATTTATTATTTAATAAATGATTAGATAACTTATTGTATTTAATTTCTGAACTGCCTTCGAATAATGAATGCAGAGCCGAATTGCATTGTACGAGTATTATAATCTATCACGACACAGCAGAATAAGAAAAAAGAAACGATGGATGATTTCAAACTCATCTTGAAAGAGAAGGACAGTTTCAATAGAATATAACCCTGAAATGAATCACGGTTCAAAGTAAGTACGTGATATTCTGATTCCAATTTTAGGTTAATTCTGTTCTCTGATTCCAATTTTAGGTTCATTTTGAGCAATAGCATGATTTTAAACTAGAATGGACCAATACATGTAACCCTCTCTAAAAAGATAGTCAGTAATAAGTCAGTAGTAGTGCAAACTTCTGCTGAGGGGACTAATTACGAAACGCCTGCAGTGTTTTAAAAGTTTTTACTAGTTAAGAAGAGGAAGTTTCAAAGTTCCTATCTTTATATTACAATTTTATATTATGATTATACTTGGACCATGCCATAAATGAATGGCAAGAACAAAGTAATATAAATAGTGTATTGACAATTCTGTTTTTTGCAGACGATCAAGTAATAATGACAACATCAGAAAATACTTTACAACAATTCCTTTGTACTTTAAATAATATCTCTCTAAAATACAATTTAAGAATATTTATATCTAAAACAAAAATATTAGCTCTGAAAGGAAAATGTGCAATAAGAACAAAAATAATGATAAACAATGTAATTATAGATCAAGTTCAGAATTTTAATTATTTGGAATGTAATTTTGGTAATGACAGAACTTTAGATAAACACACTAAAATATAACGATTCAATTATCTATGTGGTACTAGTAAACGTACTTTATTGAATAAAACTAGAAAAGAAACTATTTAAAAATATTATAAAGTATTGGCAGTTCCATCTCTTATCTATGGACGTGAAACCTGGACATTAACAAAGGCAGATAGTAAACAAATAGAGGCTGCTGAAATGAAGATGTTGAGAGCAAAAGCTGGACACCAAAAGACCGATAAAAAGAAAAACGAAGATATAAGAACAGAACTTAATATATTTAATCTCTGTGAAAGAATAAAAAACTATCAAAATGCATACCTTCAGCACGTATCACGAATGAATGAACCGTGCATACCAAGAAGAGTGTACAATTATAAACCAAAAGGGAGAAGATTGTTGGGAAGACCATTGAAGAGATGGAAGGACCAATTCGACCTATAATGAGATCGGAACAGGCCATTGGGCTTAATCCTTGTCGTTCATGATGATGATGATATTATGATTGACGTCTCAATGGTATTTTACCACGAACTTTATTAGTAATTGTTATAGACCTTAGAATGACAGTTTGATGTCGAAACGCGTCGAGAAATGTTTAAATATAACGGTTGGTGATTTGGTTCTATGTAATATAATGCTACATTAACGAAATCAGTCTTATAAATAAAGAGTGATTCTCTAATAGCGTGCAAAAATGAAACAGAACATAGAGGATGTTCCACTGCACAATTTTAGGTAGGAACCTATGGCCTGAGAAGCCTGCCTAAGGAGATATGGAAGTAAACTTGTCTATCACATTGTTTAGCATTACTGTTTTCCACCTGATTTACAACTAATATGAACAAGTTTACATGTACTCTGTTGTTTATTTGAGTGTACTGGAACCCTTAGTTCCTGCAAGGAAGAGCCTGATGACTAGGAAGTCATCATGATGCAGGATGTGACATGCCTCCCCTTGATATATAAAGTCAGTTGTGTTTGAGATGCATGTGGAAACGGATTGTAGCAGCCTGTGATCTGATTCGAAACACACACTGTGATATTTGCCAGGGTTCACTAGAATCTTGTACACCGCTGCCATTCTTGCATTGAGGTTGGTGGCCGTTAGGTTGAGCGAGTGTTGTAAGATACAAAATGGTACATTAATTGTGTGAATGATGGTACCTGCAGTTAACTGATAAATAATGTGAATAAAAAAAGATTAGATAGTAATGTAAAAGATAAGTTTACGCCCATATATATATATATATGTCCCGCGCCGTAGCCGAGTGGTTAAGGCAGGAAGCCTTGGCTCACAGCTACGGGGCTTGCGCTGGTTCGAGTCTCCACGGGGAAGAAATTTTCTCATGGTATTTCGGCCAGTATGGGACCGGTGCCCACCCATTATCGTGAGGCATTTAGGTAGCTACAATAAGTACCGGCTCCAGGTTGAGAAAAACCAGCTATAACGGCTGGGGGACTCGACTTGCTGACCACATGCTATCCCTACATCGGCTGGATGATCACCTACCTCTGTGATTGACACATGTGGATGAGAGGCCAGCAGCCGGCTGGTAGGCTAAGGGCCTTCTAGGCCTGTCGCGCCAGGAGTTTATATATATATATATATATATATATATAGGGCCTATAAAAGCTGGCTTCTCGGACCCTAGATTCCCTATTTCAAATTGTTCAGTGAAGCATCCCCCATGTTCTGTTTAATTTTTGCACACTCTTACAGAATCACTCTGAATATAGAAGACTACTTTTTAGTTTATTGTTAGGGTAAACACGGCTAAATCGGGACACATGATGAATAGGGACACTTTTAAATGTTGTTCTCTTCGCTGAAATCGAAGACTCCCAGCGAAAGTGCTGGTATCTTTCGACTAACCTCTGTACTTCATGTATCAAAACCAATTGTATGACTTTTGTTTCTCGTTTGCTTATGTGAAGATTTCACAACAAAGAATTAGTGTTCCAAGTAAGTGGAGTAGCAGCTTCGTACTTTCAATATTTTCGTTTTCTCTTATGTGAGTCTCTTATTAAGTAATGGTCCAATTACGAATTATTTTTTTGCTAAATTATTAAGTATTTATACTCAAAGAGATTGGAATAATTCCCGTCTTTGTAGACAATAGGCTGCCAACCTGTTAAAATTGAAACACTGTATTTCGGGTGAATTTTTCGGCTGAAAAGGGACAGCGTATTTCATACATTTATTGTAGCTATTGCAATGCAGATAAGTAGGGCCTAATTATAACAATGTAGGATAGAAGTTGATTTGCATAGAGATATTAAAGCATTCCGTCAGGGGCTATCTTGTATCATCCGGTAGAGTTATTTGAGGTACCTCGTTAATATTTCATCGTTACCTTAACACTGGGACTTATGATCCGCTGAAAAAAATAAGTTGATAGCCAACAAAGAATTATTTCATTTTCTACACGTGGATTTGAATTAGGTTTCAACAATATAAGAAACACAGCTTTTTTGCGTCAGGGAGAAAAACGCAATAAGCATGATGATTATACTGAAGGGCTGGAAAGGAATAACACTATTTGTGGGTTTTGTTTATAAAACATAGTAGCATAGGACGTGAATTGTAACATAAAAAGTGTGTTGGAGCTGAGGGAAAGAAAAAATGTTTGTAGGCCTACGTAAAGAAATAAATATGATTCCATGATAATTATCAGAGAATCAGATTATAATTTATATAGAAAATTACGTCACAAAATTATGCTTTTAATGTCAGAAAAATAAAATTTTTTCTCGAAATAAGTCATTTTAAACTGCCCTTATTCACTCAAAGGACTGTAACTATTAAGTGTAACAAATAATGATGAATTAATTAAATAAAAATAAAACGTAGTTTTATTTGATTTTCATATTTATTACATAATTCAGTGACAGCTGTTTCGGTATACTGTACCTTCTTCAGACATGTTAACAAATTATGAATTGGACTAAGTTGAAGATTAATGTGGCATTTAAAACTAATAAAACTCTACAAAATATAATAAAAAACAATCAAACCAAAAAAAAATATCAGGTGTATATAAATTGAAGTGTGGCACATGTGACAATGTCTATATAGGACAAACTGGTAGACCTTTAATCTCTCGGATAAAGGAACACATGAGAGCATATAACAGAAATTTAGAAAATTCAAAATATGCTAACCACCATTCCAATTTAATCATTGTTTCGATCCAAATTATGAAATTTTACATATTTGTGATGAGGGTAAGAAGTTAGATCTTTTGGAGGCTGTAGAAATTAATAAATTTAAAAGTAGTAAAAAACTGTTAAATTCTCAACTTGATTTGAATGAATCCCCTTTGTTAAATTAAAAAATTTAAATAAATATTGTTGTATTGTTGCTTAGATCAGTTGGAACACTATTCATAATTTAACATGTCTGAAGAAGGTACAGTGTACCGAAACAGCTGTCACTGAATTAATTAATAAATATGAAAATCAAATAAAACTACGTTTTATTTTTATTTAATTAATAAAATATGGATTTTCATCAAGTAAACACCAACTCAATTGATTAAATAATGATGAAGTTACTGGAATATAAATTCCAATATTTCCTCGTGCATTCGAATGTTGAGACTATAACTGGTATAAAAATTGATGAAATATTATATCTTGAAGTATAAAACATATAACTACCGTCTTACTGATAATGAAAACCAATAGTACAGATTTTCCTAATTTGTCCCGATTCTCCCGACTTTACCCTCTTCTTAAGGCGTGTAAACATACTCCTCATCTGAAAGAGGTTCTCAACTTTTAACCAACTACCAAACAATATTCACAGATTAAAAAATATATATATTCCAATACAATGCGTACTAAATAGCCGTTTAAATTAAGACATGTACGGAATAAATTCTCTTTGTTCTGAATAGAATTAATTTCTGGCATATGCAATTGTTTATGTAGTGTAGGTGGAAATGGTGTGGGTGAACTTGTGGGTGCGGTATCATAATGATGGATAACAGGGTCGTTATGCTAATTAATTACGAATTGACAAGCTTCGAGTTCACTTCAAACATGATTCAATTTATTCCTTAGTGTGTTAAGTCATGTTAAAATAACACCTAGACATTGGAAAAAAATAATAAAATAAATGTCTAAGTGATATGCGATATTGAATTTTAAACTCACCGAATGACATGCTAGAATTTTTATTTTAATATCTGACAGAATTATTGCATTGTTCGTTACGAATGAAGTTTATTTGTTTATTATTGTTATTTAAATTTATTTTAATGACTGTATTTCACCATGGAAGTGTGAGGTTAAGCTTATTAAGACAGCGTATATAACTGTTAGTGCATAATAATGTAATAAAGTTGTTTGTAATTATAACCCATTATAACATGGGTGTAATGATGTAGAAAAAAAAAAGGCTAGGTTTGCAGGTGTAAACAAATTTCATGGATTACATGTAGGCCTATATATTTGAATACCTAAAAGAAATGAAAAGTCAATATATCCAATATGACATTTAATCTACAAGTAAGAAATACTGGCATAGATAGGACCTATTTTACGACAGAATATTATATATATATATATATATATATATATGTATGTATGTATCCATCCATAGCAATTCTGTCCGAGGGCAGGTGTTTCACTGCAACCAAAACATTTCCATGCTATGCTCTGCAGCTTTACTAGGGAATTATAGGTGTGGTAGCTTCCCGTTTCTTTCCACACCGGTGAAGGATGGTGATAATGATAAGGATGATGATGATGGCCGGATGATTTTCGGGCACCGTTGGGCCCTAAGCTTCCTGTCATTTGTCTTACAGGCGAGGAAAAACCCCGAAAAAATATCATCCATGAAGCTTGTCCCGACTGGGGATCAATCCGGGCCCGCTCCGTGACAAGGCAGCACACTACCTCTAGAACACAGCGGTGGACATATATATATATATATATATATATATATATATATATTTATTTATTTATTTAAGGTACACAAACTACAAAAAAATGGTTGCCTAAAGACTCTAACTCATTGGCACTATCGAATTCCCGGGGATGCATTAATATAAGCTCTCCATACATCTCTCTCTCTCTCTCTTATATATATATATATATATATATATATATATAATTAAGAAAGTATTCTTGGGTTTTCCGCGTCATGGATTCAAGGTCGGCCTCTCATAATCCCACATGCCATTATCAATTGATCCAATTCCCGGGTCCGGGTCGGGGCAGTTTTTCTGGGTGAGGTTTTTATCGGGGTTTTTCCTCACCTGTAAGACAAATGTCAGGAAAACCTTAAAGGCCCAAACGGTCCCCGAAATCATATGGCCATCATCATCACCATCGTCCTTATCATCATCATCATCATCATCATCATGCTTCACTGGTGTGGAAAGCAAATAGGAAGCTACCACACCTACAATTCCCTTGCAAAACTGCAAAGGATAGCAGGGAAATGCTATAATTACAGCGAAAGACCTGCCCTCGGGCAGAATTACTATGGATGATGGACCATATATTTGGATTATTGCTATTTACTTCCAGCCCCAGTTTCTTACCTTTATTTAATGTATCAACATACAGTAAATACTGACATTGAAATTATACTATAGAAATTTTAATGAATATATATATATTAATGGAAAAAATTAACATCTATACTGGGATTTGAACCAAAGATCTCTAACTTTATATGTTAGTGCGATACTATCTTCGCCACTCAGGCTTACAGTGCAAACATTTTTTCTTTCTTTATATACAATTCTCTATCATAAGAGAGAGCGGGATATCACTCGCAATGCCATTTCTTTATAACAAGAAAGCATTTTAATCTGAATATTTGACTTTGTAGCAGTAACGCTTATTTATTTCAATGTTATAATTAAATTTTGAAATTTAGCTGTGAGGTCACATAGGCTATTACATGACATGAAAAATTAACTCCTGAACCGGAATTTTAACACCTCTAACTTGAGGTTAAATTTTTACTTGTGGTTATATATCACAACGTGGTGGAATTGAATAAAATAAATTATTATTATTATCAAAAAGAGAAAAAATGAATAATAATCAGTAGTAGATTATGTAAGATATAAGCTATTAAATTGATATGAGTACGTACGACGAATGCAAGAGAAAATGTACCCAATAAAACATTGGAATGGTGTCCACCTGGAAGAAGAAGGAAAGGAACTTCGAAACCTGTGGATACAAGAAATAACTTGAATGAGAACAAGAGGACTGGGGGACATGAAGTGGATGAATAGGGACGAGTGGAAAAGAAAAATAAAACTTTAAGCACACAAAGATGTGTAAACATTAAAAATCTGTATATAAAATTATTATTATTATTATTATTATTATTATTATTATTATTATTATTATTATTATTATTATTATTATTATTATTGTCCACTGTGGTGGACTAGTGGTTATGGTCCTTGCCTCTGGTTCCGAGGGTCGCAGGTTCAAAACCGGTCGGGCTTGATTGATTTTTTTTTTTTTTTAGTTTGGAAAAATCTAAGGAGCAAGTCTCCCGGGAGGGATTTAAGCTATGATTCCAGAGTCTGATGATTTTCAGGCTCGTAAAATAATCTTATGCCTGAATAAAGGGCCTCTAAGCAAAATTTGTCGATCTTCCTCTTCCTAGTAATACTTTAGTTGTCTACTAGATGTCTCGTTAGGTCGGTATGTTGACCGCATACAATTCATGACATATTTAGAGCAATTAGCGTAACTGAATTAACTTGGTCTAATAATTCCTAATAAAGGAGGGACAAAACCCAACATTTTGAATGTTACGTCATTGGAGATAGAGATTATTATTATTATTATTATTATTATTATTATTATTATTATTATTATAAATATAATGGATGAGATTGAACACTAACTAACTAACTCACTGGCACTATCGAACCCTTTAGATTCATGGCCGCGCGGACATAAGTTCTCCATACATCCCTATCCTGAGCTAATGTTTTTCAATCATCCCCTGTATAATCTACTTCCCACAAATCATAGTTAATGTTTTTCTCCCACCTCATTCTTGGTCTACCAACTGGGCGGAGATTGAACACAGAAGGCTAAAATGGTATGGACACGTAAGAAGAATGCAGGATGGAAGACTACCAAAGACCATCTATTCAAGGAAAATTGAAATAAGGAACAGGAAAGGAAGACCAAGAACAACATTCAAAATTCAATGAGGAAATTTGGTGTAACAGATGAAGACACAGAGGACAGAGAACGATAGAGAACTTAATTAAGACAAATTTGTGAATGTTTGTTGCAAGCTGATAGTATATAAGTCGGGTAGACATTTATATTTTATTTATTTTATTTAATTCATGTTAATTACTAATATTGGTTGGAGAAAACCCTCAATGATGAGGAAAATTCTCAAAATAAAAGAACATTTATATTATTATTATTATTATTATTATTATTATTATTATTATTATTATTATTATTATTATTATTATTATTATTATTATTATATCATATTTTAATAGTGATTTATTTTCAAGGAGCTTTTTTTAGAATTTTCAAAGGCAAATCATGATGTTAGTTTCCTCCTCATTTTTGTTAATTTTACATACGTTTTAGAAAGTTTGATAAGCACTTGTTAATGAATCTGTAATAAATCAATCACTTAAGCTGTTGGTGAACCAATATTCCGCGCAGGTTTTAAAATAAATGGGATGATGAAGCCGGCAAGAGAGTCTAAAAACGGGCAATAAAACTTAGGTATAACAAGGGGGCGTTCCTGAGCTCATCAATGTTGACACATGTGTATAAATTGAAACAGATGCCTAATTCCAAACGAACTAAGCTTAGCCGATATGTCTATAACCCTAATATTAGTAGGAAAGACATTGATTTAAAGCTCTTTTCAGTTCAAATTGAAGTCGCCCAAGGAACGTCGGTATTACTTGTAAAAGGTGCAGAAAACTTCCAAAGATACTGATGCCACGGGCGCATATATCTATTTAAATCCCTCTATTATGGGCCTTGATCTTGAAAATATCGATCAAAAATGTTTAATAGTAACAATGATTTATTTTAAAGTGGTACAGTTAAGACCATAAAAAATATATATGTAGTCCACCGCTGTGGTCTCCAGGTAGCGTGCTGCCTTATCACGCAGCGGGCCCCGGTTCGATTCCCAGTCGGGACAGGCTCCTGGGTGAGTTTTTTCGGGGTTTTTCCTCACCTGTAAGACAAATGTCAAGAAGCTTAGGGCTCAACGGTCCCCGAAAAATCATCCGGCCATCATCATCATTCACCGGTGTGGAAAGTAACGGGAAGCTACCATACCTATAATTCCCTAGTAAAGCTGCAAAGCATAGCATGAAAAATGCTATGACTGCAGTGAAATAACTGCCTTCGACCAGAATTACTATGGATGGATATATATATATAAAGATTGAAGACACTATTCTAGATTATGTTAAAACTCAGCAATTAAGATTATATGGACATGTCAAGCGAATGGAAGTGGATCGGCTACCAAAATGTGTTTTGGAATGAAACTCTGAGGGAAGACGAGACAGAGGAAGACCTAAAACCTCCTGGAGTCAGGGAATATATCTAGACATGAAGGAGAATCATCTACAACCAGGAGATTGGATGGACCGACAAAATTGGCTATTAGGAATCGGACGATGTCAAAGACATTAATCAACGGATAATATATATATATATATATATATATATATATATTTCAATGATTACACATATTTCTGTCCCTAAAGTTTTATTTTCCTTATCCACTCGTCTCTATCCATCCACTCCATGTCCTCCAGTCTTCTTGTTCTAATTCCAGTTATTTATTTCGTGCATCCACGAGTGTCGAGGTCTTCCTTTCCTTATTCTTCCAGGTGGACATCATTGCAATATTTTTTTTCTGGGTAATCTTTCTTCTTGCGTACGTCGTAATGGCCATACCAATTTAATTGCTTGTATCTTATATAATATACTATTGAATACATATATATATATATATATATATATATATATACAATTACATAATAACATAAAAACATAATATTGATAAATATAAATCGACTTGTAAGTATAACTTATAGATTATATTGTGTCAAATTAATATTATTAGAGAAACTATTAGAGTACTAGATACCAACAATTAATCTGCTGAGAGATAAATTACAAAATAAAAAACCGGTAACTCATTGGTTATATGAAACCCATAAGTTAATGGCCTCACACAATAAGCTCCCCATACATTAGTATCCTGAGCTGTTTTCCAAACATACCTTGTATAATCTACTTCCTTCAAATCTTGATTAATGCTATTCTCCCATCTCATTCTTGGTCTACCAACTGGACGTTTACCCTCTGGTTATCCTACATGATGTTTCCGTGCTCCTCTTTAATTCCTCATTTGTGTCACATGTCCTGTTCATCGCAGTCTACGAAACTTAACTTTCCTTATTATATATAGTTTTCTATAAAAATCATGTTGAATTACTTTTTAAGAAGCTAATATCCGACAGGTCTTAATATCTTGTCGGAATTCTCAGAGTCTAAAGTGAGTGGATAGTTTATATAATGACAGATAAGGCCGGACTCTTGAAGGAAAACTTACCAGTAGCTTAGCTTATCCGCCTCTCATTATTGTCTAGTTGAGAACTCGTAATACGCCACTGAAAATTTCTCTCTTTGCGCCCGAAAAAGCCTATGTATTATCAAATAGTTCGTATATCTTCTAGAGAAAGGGCTCACTTTCATAACAGCGAAAGTTTATGTGCCATGGCCCTCTATATTTTCTATTTTAATTAAAAACAGGCATATTCCATGGTATGCAGTAAGAAAGTTTTTTTATTTGAAGAAAGTTTTACATTAGTTATAAAATAATATTATATTACGATGCGAGGTTGGGAAGTGGTTTTTACAGAATCGAACCAAAAATTTAAAACCTAGCGATAGCGAGGTTTTAATTTCCGAGATTCTATAAAATACTTCACAAACGTGCGTTGCACATAATTTTTTGCGCTATGGTGTTTTCAAAATAATAAATAATAGTAAAATAATAACATCTTTGTTGGAAATATTTGCGTTCGTTATAAACAATTGACTAACGTTAACAGCGTGGGCAATGTTTGTTAGTTGAAACAACAGGAGGCCTTGAGAACAATTATTGATAACATGGCCGCAAGTATAGGCTATATTTATTGTTTTATATTGTTTCAAATAAAGTTCAGTGCATTTAGAATGCAGTGATTTGTATTCGTATGTATATTAACAGGTCCGTCGCTGTGCCGTTGTAGGTAGAGTCCCTACTTCCACTCCGGCGACCTGGGTTCGATTCCCGGCAGTGTAAGGGATTTCAAAATCTCAACCTTGGGACTGGGTGTTGTGTGTGTGTCGTATCCAGTTGTATCTATTGGGTTTAGTACCTTTTGGATATTTTCTGTATATATATTGTACGTAGTATAGCCTACATAGAGGGCAATAGTTTTATTTCCCACACGTGGGAGTAAATGTAATATTACAGTATAGTTATTTAGGTTGGCAACCCCGAAATATAGGAAGTTGAACTTTCAATAATGGTCGCCATTGCTGGTAAGTACGACAAAACGCACTATCGCGCAAAAAAAGTTAATTTCAAAACATTTAACTTTTATAAGATTCATGATATGTTCCGTTGAGGTATTATTCAAAATTAAAGTATAAAATTATGGAATATTCACCTGAAAGGTCCGTCTCCTCAACTTTATTAGTTATATAACTGTAGCGCTATCGGGACTTGTCCCATCATCGGCAGGATTCAAAACAGGTGTTTCACTGAAGATCTGGTAGAGGGGGTTGCATGTACTGGGTTAGCGAAGAAGATAAACGTACTCGAGAAGATGGAAATTATGAAAGCAGTTCACAACAACGACCATCTGATAAACGAAAACGAACACAATACATGCAACCCCCTCTACCAGATCTTCAGTGAAACACCAGTTTTGAATCCTACCGATGATGGGACAAGTCCCGAAAGCGCTACAGTTAAATGACTAATAAAGTTGAGGAGATGGACCTTTTAGGTGAATATTCCATAATTTTATATTTTAATTAAAAAAATTTAAATCTACATATAAACGTGTTGAAGTGTTGATGTTGTTGGTGGTGTCTAATGCTTGGCATTTTAGCATTGAACTTATAAGCTATCGTGCACCCCAGTATTTTTTTAAAGATGGGTTCATCAATAAATTATAAGGTATACTTAAAATTTTTCTTCTTCATTACTTACTAACTTCATTACTTACTAATGAAGTATAAATGTTATAATACACATACAGGGAGCGGGAGTATCTTTTACAACAAAAAGTTATTTTTCTAGGTTTCAAGGAAAAACTGGCTTGCCTGGTTTTTTCCCTGCACCCTTCATTTCTCGTCATTTAAACGAATAATATAGAAAACAATAAATAATATATTACTACTACTACCCCTACCACTTTTTCTGCTGCTATTGATCCTGTTGCTTCTGTTAGTATTGCTGATATCGGTAACACTGCTGCTACTGCAAATACTGCTTCTTTTAATATCAATACTATATTATTATTATTATTATTATTATTATTATTATTTTTATTATTATTATTATTATTATTATAAAAGGAATTCCACTACACTTGATAGCAGTAATTAAGAAAATGTATGAGAAAACAAAAATAAAAAAAATCAAAAGGGAACCAATACATATAACAGGAGGAATTAGATAAGGTTGTCCACTATCAACCACGCTTTTTAACATTTATTTCGACGACATGATAAGATCATTGAAGCAAATGACGACTGGGGGAATTAACTTAGGAAATATAGCAATAAAAACAGTAGCCTTTGCAGATGACGAGGTTTTAATAGCAAAAACAGAAGACGAACTACAAAGAATGCTATATAAACTAAATGAAATATCAAAATAATACAACATGGAAATATCCTCACAAAAATAAAAAATAATGGCCTTCAAGGGTATTCATCCAGTTCGGACAAAGATAATATTAGAAAATAAACCAATAGAACAAGTAGTAACATATAACTTCCTAGGTTGCGAAATATCATACACAGCAGAAACAGATATAAATAACAAAATTAATAAGTTTAATTATATAACAGGTACACTAAATAGAACTTTGAAAAATAAAGCCAGGAAAGACTCTATAATGAAATTATACAAGACAATGGCAGTGCCTATTATTACTCATGGATCCGAAACATGGACAGTGACATCACAACAATCTGCCAGGATACAAGCTGCTGAAATGAGATTCCTCAGACGAATAGTAGGATATCAAAGAACAGACAAAAAACACAACACAGAAATAAGACAACAACTAAAAATAGACGAATTAAACTCAACAATAGAGAAATACAGAACAAACTGGAAAGAACACTTGGAAAGGATGACTGAGAACAAAATGCCAAAAGCAGCATACAACTATTCACCACGAGGAAGAAGAAGTTTGGGAAGACCAAAGAAAAGATGGAAAGAGCAGTAATTTGGAGCCGGAACAGACTAGTAAATAAGCCTAAACCGTGAAGAAGATTATTATTATTATTATTATTATTATTATTATTATTATTTATATACACAACTTGATATGTCGGCTCTGGTAGACTAGTGGTTATCATACTCGTCTCTGGTTCTAAAAAATTTTCATGGAATGGAATCCCATGAAATGGAGTGCCAGAAGAAGATTACTTAGCGAAACATTGTGAGAAGGAAAGTTAAGCAAATCGGGAAGAGTTAAAGTGAAGTAAAGATCCTGATAAAACATTAAATTTGTTAGCGATCTTTCGTGGTGGCCCTATACTCATTGGAGGGGTTATAGTAATTACTACTATTCTGGTTGCAAAGTTTGCAGCTTCAAATACGGACGAAGTCGATGGATTTTTCAGGACGTAAAACTAGTGAGAATGGGTTTCTTCAGAAGGGATCTAAAGTCATGCGTCTCGTGTCGTAGATTTGCGGCGCATGAAAGAATTCAACCCTGAAAAATAGGGAAATTTGTCGTCTCTTTCATGTCAAAGTTTTAATAGCGTTTTAATGATCTTAGCTTTTAAAAAGCATTATTAAATTAAAATACTAAAAACCGGCTCAACTTATGGAAGGAATAAAACGTGTTTATAATGGCACGAAAATTATCCTTAATTTAGATAATTATTCCAGAGATGAAATTTTAATAAATCATGGAGTCAGACAAGGTATACACAATCACCTACATTGTTTAGTATATATTTCGACGAGGTTATACGAAAATGGAAAAAATCAAGTCCAATAAATATTCAAATTAATAGGGAAATTTATATGAATATTTTAATGTATGCAGACGATCTGGTAATTATACAGAAGTCAGAGGATGATTTACAAAGAGCCATTTACACGTTGAATCAATTAGGATTTTATTATAATCTTAAAGTCTCAACTTCAAAAACTAAAATAATGGGCTTTTCAGGGCAAAGTGCCAGTCAGAGAAAAAATAGTAATCAATAATGAAATAATAGAGCAGATAGCACACTTTAACTATCTTGGTTCAGATATAACATATAGCTATGATTGGGATATACATAATAAATTAAACCGATATCAAATGATGTATGGCACAATAAGAAGAACCTTCCGAAAGACTCGAAGAGAAACTCAGCTCAGGTTTTATAAAATTATGGCTGTTCCTGTTCTTTTATATCGATCTGAATGTTGGGTACTTACAAAAAAATATATCTCACACATTCAAGCCACTGAAATGAAATTTTTAAGATCCGCAAAAGGATGTACACGCATGGATAGATTACATAATGAATCAATAATAAATGTACTGGAGATATTTTCAATACTCGATAAACTAGAAGAGCATAAATACCAATGCAAAGAACATTTAGGCAGAATGGACAATACAAGATTACTCAAAACGATCAACACCTACAAACCGCATGGAAAAAGATCTTTGGGACGGCCAAGGAAACAATGGACTTGAAACTGGAACAGGTCGCATTGACCTAATCCTGGAAAGGAAGAAGAAGAAGAGCAGAAGAAAAGCTTCTTAGGTCTACATTGAGATACTGTAGGTTTGTTTAAGTAGGTATAATATTATAAAATTAACAATCCAATATATCGTTTAAAATCGATTGAAGATGTGTATCTATATTGTATCCATTAAAATCTAACACCAGATAATATTATAGCTTGGCCTTTTTAATGATTTTGGTTGGTGCACGTGCTGACTGAGGTATCCGTTATTTTTTTCACTTTTAGAAAGCATTTTTATAAAGGATTGAACAATATTGTAGTTTTCAATTCACACCTGCTAAAGGGGTCTGAAGGGTCGACTGCTATTATTAATTACCCGTGGCTATCTCCTCTTATCGTAATTAGCTCTTTTCTTCGTCGGATGCGCAGCGGAACGCTACCGGCAATGAATACTCGAGGATGGATTGAGAGACCATACTGAAGGTGAACGTGCCCGGGTTTTTCAAGGACACACCACTGAATAACATCTATTGGTAAATCTGAAGAGTGTAAAAAACTTGAATATTGATTAACTAACTAACTCACTCACTCACTGGCATTATCGAATCAGTAGGTTCATGGCTGTGCGGACATATGCTCTCCATACATCCCTGTTCTCATCCAATGTTTTCCAATCATCCCCTGTACAATCTACTTCCCTCAAATCATGGTTAATGTTATTCTCAGAGTTAAACTGGGCGTTTTCCCTCTGGTTTTCCTACAATAACCTTCCGCACCCCACTTTCATTCCTATTCGAACCACATGTCCTGCCCATCGCAGTATACGAGACTTAACTGTTCTTATTAAGCCTATATCTGGCTTCCTATAAAGACCATGTAGCTCACTATCATGTAGTCTTCTCCATTCACCTGTCAGTTCATCTCTCTTTGGTCCAAAAATTTTCCAAATAACTTGATCTCAAATACTTTTTTTGCATCATGTAGATAATTTTTCTGGGTCAATTATCGTATATAACATATTACTGTACGTACAATATAGCTGGAGCTAGAAAAAAAAGGACATCGGTGCACTAATAAAAAGTAGCTTTTTGGACGCTTTACGCTGTCTAAACTATAACAAGTGTCCAAATTAATGTGCACAGAATTGAATATCTCAAAAAAAAAAATCTATAGAAACAGTCAGCGACAGCATATATCTACCTTTTACGGATAACTCACAATAACCATTTTTGTCTTTCAGCTCATTTATTTCAAGAAGGTCGGGAGGAGTAGATTCCCAGACAAGAGTAGCAGCGCACGACCGGTATTCTTTTATGGATAACTCACAATCATTTCTGTCTTTCAGCTCATTGATGCAAGGAAATTCGGGATAAGAATATTCCCATGCAAAGCCGGGTAATCAGCACAGGCTATCTAAAAATAATTACGATATAAATTTATAATTATTTTTATTTTTACTTATCCAACTAAACATAAAAACACAACCATAAATGAAATAAAGTATAGTAGAGTTCGTTAACCACCATTAAGAGTAGAGGAACCCTCATGAGAAAATTTAAACATCATTATAGCTGCTGCAATTTTTTAGTTTTCGCAACGAAAATCCGTATATACGACTGAAAGAAAACCAGAAAGAAATTATAAAAAAAATCAACTAAATCCGACAGTTAAGAGCGAAGGTTTACCTTAAAGCAGTAATATAAAAATCTATCTGGCGGCCGCAATGTTTGTTTTCTCGCAACTTAACTAGATACATGAAGTAAAGTAAAGTAAAGTGATCTCACTGCAGGTCATAGGAGACCCTTGGGGTAGTAGGAGGTTAAGGCTCCCACTTTTCCTAGATAATCGGCACTTGCTGTCAGCCGGGTTGTCAGCCCTGCGTGACGGCCGCCTTTACCCCCAGAACAAGCGTCTGGTACTCCGTTAGAGGCTGAGTCGACCCCAGGGCCATGTGGCACCAGATGGTTTGGGTCGGTTTAAAAATCCTGACCCTACCGGGGCTTGAACCCTCGACCTTCCCGTTTGTGGCGCACTGCCTTAACCACTACGCTACGGCGTGCGATTTAATAAACAAAAGAAGACATATAACGTAAACGAAGAAAACCTGACAATAAATTCAACTTTTTGAATAACTCGCATAGTTTAAGCAGTTCCTGCGTGACGGACTTATAATGTAATACAAAATCTTAATTGGAAACTCATATTTTTTGCAAATATAGGCTATTATGATTTCCGATTTGTAATAGGGGTACATTTATGCTAGGATAAGAATATCCAGTAAAGATACTTCTCGGTCCACTGATACCGAATCAGAAGCGAAAGTCACGCCTCTGATGGTAATTGGATAGAAGAGAGTCATGCGTCAGTTAGATCGTGAGCCTGTTCGGTTGACATCGCCATTATTATCAAAGCCATTCACACGTTCTTCAGATTAATTATTGCCTTTGCCAATTATGTTACTGCTAAAACTATCTAGATGGCGTGGTCTGATGAAACTCACGTGATAATATTTATAGAATGTGATATTTGTGATAATTATCTCTAAGACAATTATTTGTAACTTATAAATGTCAAGTTAATCACGAATCATAAGAGTATTATATCTACGAGCTACCATATTATTTCTTATATACCGTAGGCTTTCACGATACTTGAGGTTATTGAATTTCCCATATTGTTTAGAAATGTTTTATTATTCTTCTTCCATCCAAGTCTTAGACCTATAGGCTTATTATACAGCGTGTTACGCCCGACGTATAGCGTCGGCGCTTTACGCTCGGCGTGATACTGATTTCACATGAAACGTTTATCGTCCTTCCGAGGATTGTAAAGGTAAAGTGATCCCACTACAGGCCTCAGAAGGCCCTTGGGGTAGTAGGAGGTTAAGGCTCCCACTTTTTCTTGACAATCGGCACTTGATGTCAGCCGGGTTGTCAGCCCTGCGTAACGGCCGCCTTTACCCCAGAACAAACGTCTGGTACTCATTTCAGTTAGAGGCTGAGTCGACCCCAGGGCCATAGTGCCGCCAGAAGGTTTGGGTCAGTTTAAAAATCCTGACCCCACCGGGACTCGAACCCTCGACCTTCCGGCTTGTAGCGCAGTGCCTTAACCATTACGCTACTCCGAGGATTGTATTGTCAGTTATTGTGCTATGTGGTCCTTCACTCGTCTTTTTACACGCTTTATATTATCTCGACCTGTATCTGTGTATGTAACGGACCTGTATCTATGTAACGGAATCTTTGAATACGATTTTCACCCACTTAAAAACCTTGGATCGATTTGGAACTTTGTATACTTGTAAAGGTCCCATGACAATACAATAATTTCATTTTTTTTTCTAAAATTCTGGCCAGAATCATCAGAAAATCAAAAAATGAAAACCGGTATAATAGGTTGCGGACTTATCGACTTTTTAGTCATTCGTTGTAAGCGTTCTGTTGGTAGAGCGGTGGACTATAGTGGTACATAATTTCAATAACCCATAGGTCGCTGGTTCAAATCCTGCCCGGAGGATTTTTTTAGAAGAGTACTAAGCAATTAAATTTTCGTGGGATTTCGGGTTATGCCAATCAATTAAACTAAAAATTTTAAAAATAAATAATAGTTTTAAAAAACTAAAACAACACGCTTTGTTAGAAAACCAAACTAAAAAATAAAAAATAAATAATAGTTTAAAAAAACTAAAACAACACGCTTTATTAGAAAACCGAACTAAAAAATTAAAAATAATTTTAATTTCCAACAAGCTTGGGATAAAATTAAAGTGGACAACAAAAAAATCATCTCCAACACATCTAGAATAAAACTAGAGTTATCTACAAAAAAAATAATTTTACCATCAAAAGCGTGGGGTGCTTTTTATGAGTTTTACGTTTTCTTCTTAGATACTTTACTTTTACCAATATCTGTTTATTATCAAATATATTAATTGATATAGAGCACCCCACGCTTTTGATGGAAAAATTGTTTTTTTTAGATAACTCTAATTTTATGCTAGATGTGTTGGAGATGATTTTTTTGTTGACCGCTTTAATTTTATCCCAAGCGTGTTGGAAATTAAAATTATTTTTCATTTTTTAGTTTGGTTTTCTAATAAAGCGGGCTGTTTTAGTTTTTTAAACTATTATATATTTTTTAAATCAGATGATTGATTATCCCGCGATCCTCTATGAGTATTGATTATAGTTTCGAAAATGAACTTAAGTAATTCAACATTAACAAAGCTATACCTAAACAAAAGTAAGTTCATATCAATTCTTTAAATACGTTAAACAATGACGAATGCTGTAACGTACGATTTTTATATATGTTGCATCCTTACAGACTCATGGGCTGGTGGTCAGCGTTACTGACTACTGTTCATGAGGTCCCGGGGGCGATGCCCGGTCAGACCATAGGAATTTTTTCTTAAAGGAAATTATTCCTGTGATTGCCCATAGTCTGGAATTTAGGTTAAGGACTCTCCTGGCCCTTCATTATCATTTATCACCCATCATATAATCGGGGTAACATAACTCCGCCTTCCAGGTGCCCCAACCTAAGAAATGTATTACAATTCTGCCAATGCCAGGGGAGAAAGCCAGAAATGTCATAAAAGCCAACCTGGTGGCATTAGACAAAACAAAAATGAATTATTTATATTGGGTTTTCTATAGGGTTAATAAAGTGCATATGATAAAAATACACACATGAAACAGATGTGTAGAAATAGTTCTAACTTTTCACACTAGATAGCATGGTATTAGAAATTCTCCTCATATCGTACCAGAACTCAATCATTTGAAATAAAACTAATTCTTTTCACACTAGATAGCATGGTATTAGAAATTCTCCTCATATCGTACCAGAACTCAATAATTTGAAATAAAACTAATTAAAATTTGAAGTTTATTATTATGGGTCCAAGGGTACGCATGCGCAATACAGTTTCCATTGCAAACACACAGCCTCTGCATATCAACTCCTCTTCCAAACCTGCTTGAGGTGGACCTGCAAATCCGAGTAACCCAAATCAAGGTTGTCGTATAGAATCCCTTCTTCGATTTGGGTCGGAGAACTGATGGGAAGAGGGGGTCCTTTCTCTGGGATGATAAGAGACCCATGCTCGGGGAAACAAGAGTAAAGTCCACAACGACAACTAATTTTTAATAGGTTGGCGGAAGTGACAACCCTCTAGATGGAGTTAGTACATCCAGGAGCTGAACCTAAAGCTTCGAGGTGGTCTACTCTGCATAGCGTTGGTACCGCGATCGGAGGAAAACACATTACTCGTATTCTTCACAATGGAAACTCGGACGGACTTAACCAAAGGATGTCGGACGTCCTCGGAAGAGATGGTCTTAGATCTATTAGTGAAGACGGAACAGGCAACTCTTCCCTAAACCAGGAAGTGAAGAAGAAGAAGAAGAAGAGTTTATTATTATTTTTTCTGTAGGGTTAATAAAGTGCATATGATAAAAATACACACATGAAACAGATGTGTAGAAATAGTTCTAACTTTTCACACTAGATAGCATGGTATTAGAAATCCTCCTCAAATCGTACCAGAACTCAATGATTTGAAATAAAACTAATTAAAATTTGAAGTTTATTATTATTTTTTTTACTGTAACCCAAATTTTTAGGCGAGGTAAATATTAAATTTTATTACATTTTTCGTTTTTATATGCAGGGTGGTTAATGAATTCAGCCGACAAACTTTTAGCCGATAGGTTGTCGGATATATTGGCTGAGTGTTTTCTAAAAAAAATGAATCCGTGATTTCTAGTATCGTCCATCCATCCATAGTAATTCTGCCCGAAGGCAGGTCCTTCACTGCATTCATAGCATTTTCATGCTATGCTTGCAGCTTTAGTAGGGAATTGTAGGTGTGGTAGCTTCCCGTTGCTTTCCATATCGGCGAAGGATGATGATAATGATGGCCATATGATTTCGGGGACCGTTTGGGCCTTTAAGTTTTCCTGACATTTGTCTTACAAGTGAGGAAAAACCCCGATAAAAACCTCACCCAGAAAAACTTCCCCGACCGGGGATCGAACCCGGGCCCGCTGCGTGACAAGGCAGCACGCTACCTCGAGACCACAGAGGCAGCACGCTACCTCGAGACCACAGCGGTGGACTCTAGTATCTTACTACACAGTAATTTTTTATGGCTGATGTATCAGGAATTAAATATATTTGTCAGATATAGATATTATGATATGCAGAAGGAATGAAATGGCAATTTCTCGTTGAGTCACATGAAATTTTTCATTACATTCATAAATTGTTTTCATAGTATCAAGACGTCTGATGTGTACAATTATGAATTTGTGTATCTTTCAAGATTTACATGAATTCTATTGTGTCTAAGATTCATGCGTTTTTTTATATTATATTTGACAATGAAATAACACTTCGACATACTTATATAAAATCAACGAGTCTTATGAAAATATATTCCTTAAATTTGTGAATAATTTTACATATCTAGGATGCGATATCTCATATGAAGAAGAAAATGATGTAAATGCAAACATATCAAAATTTTTAACAATTTAAGATTAATAAATTCTATCTTCAAGCCACAGTTAGCCCAAAAACATTCAAGATTAAAAGTGTATAAAACACTGGCTCTTCCAACTCTTTTGTATGGTGGCGAAGTATGGGCGTTGAAACAAAAGGATATACACATACTTAGATCTGCTGAAATGAGATACCTTCGGAGGACTGCAGGATACATTACTAGATCATAAAAAAATGGGGACATCTTAGAAGAATTACACATGGAACCTTTAGAAAACAAAATTTCTGATAAATCAAGATGGATGCAACATGTTCATCGAATGGAAGATCACAGGATATCCAAACTAATGTTAAGATATCAACCTGCAGGAAGAAGACCAGGACGTCCACTCAAAATACTTCTGGATGGTGTTTCTCTTGAGGCCAAAACAGGTCAACAAATGACCTAAATTTGTGATTGTACTATGATTATGATATTTGTTAATGTCTTCTCAGTATTGAGGCACATGATATGATGTACAGCTATGAATATGTTGATCTGTCACGATTTCTAAAAGCTCTCTAGTATTTAGAGTTCATGTCTTGTTGGATACAATATTTAACAGTAAGTAAAATCCTTCGACGTTATTGATATATCCATCCATAGTAATTCTGCCCGAAGGCAGGACCTTCACTGCAATCATAGCATTTGCATGCTATGCTTGCAGCTTTACTAGGGAATTGTGTAGGTGTGGTAGCTTCCCGTTGCTTTCCACACCGGTGAAGGATGATGATGATGATGAGATGATAAGGATGATGATGATGATGATGGCCATATGATTTCGGGGACCGTTTGGGCCTTAAAGTTTTCCTGACATTTGTCTTACAGGTGAGGAAAAAACCCCGATAAAAACTTCACCCAGAAAAACTGCCCCGACCGGGGATCGAACCCGGGCCCGCTGCGTGACAAGGCAGCACGCTACCTCGAGACCACAGTGGTGGACGATTGATATATAATGAATTACCGGATACTATGGGTTCCTTATATCAAATCAATCGACCTACATTCGTCGACCACTATGGTCTCGAGGCAGTGTGCTGCCTTGTCATGCAGCTGGCCCGAATTCGATCCCTGGTCTGGACAAGTCTCCTGAGTGAGGTTTCTTCGGGGTTTTGCTCACTTGTAAGAAAATGTCAGGAAACTTTAAGGTCCAAACGATCCCCGAACATCATATGGTCATTATAATCTTCATCATTCATGTTGGTCATTGATTGATCTCCACTTCTCGCAACTGGAATTCCCTACCACAAGAAATAAGGGGCTGCCGGACATTGACATCTTTTAAAAGAAATCTAAATATATATTTGCTCTAAACTCGACTTCATTATTATCCAGTGTAAGATATATATATATATATATATATATTAATTGGTGTTTCCCGTATAATGTATCATATTTATATTTATTATTATTATTATTATTATTATTATTATTATCGTATCATTATTGTTATTACCCTATAAATGTTGTTTGTACATGACATTTACATTGCTACATTTATTGTATCTTTAACTGTTTATAATTAGTATAGTGTATATCTATATTTGTCGAATATTTATTTGTATTTTGTGCTGGTTGAGTGGAAGAGAGGGCCTTATGGCCTTAACTCTGCCAGAATAAATAAAGTATTATTATTATTATTATTATTATTATTATTATTATTATTATTAAGTTTAGGAATAAGGACTCTCCTGGCGCACTGCTATCATCGTCATCACTCATCATGACAACGGGGTAGCCGTAATCCCGCCTTCCAGGCGCCCCTTACCTCAGAAGTAGGTTACATTTACGCCAATGCCAGGAGAGAACACCAGAAATGTTGAAATGACAACCTGCGCTATCGAATAAAAAAAAATCCTTCACAGAATCTGAAAGATTGTTGGTTTTTAAATGATACTAAGTTATGAGATTTAGGTTATTTTTAGCGATATCTGCATTGTCAGTAATTAAAATACGTTTTGATGAATGAAATTTACATGTCCTCATATGACAGTTTAAACAATTGTCAAATGTCTCACGAATTCCTACCTGATGATTGGTTTAGGGGACACCGATAGACAATAGGACATTGATATAAACAAAGGTTATGTTATGGCGTATGGCGTGGGATATGAAATGTGTACGCCTTTTTATTGTGTGTTATTTGGCGGCCCTTCGATGACGAAGCTGCATTTGTTTAAGAATGCTTCTAATTATGATTAGAGACTAAGATAATGCATTACGTACAGACAAATTAGTGGGCCGGAAGTGATGACAATGTAGTTTACTTTCAATTTACCAGATTAATATATTGGATAATTAATTATGACGCTCAGATTTTTATCACCATTTTTATCACATGATATTCATATTGAAATTATTAATCTATTTAGTAGGAGTAATGGTTGAACGTTAGCTTTTTTTGTAGAGTGATTTTAGGATAAATCTGCGGTATTTAGTAACAAGAAGGATTAAGTATGTTAAATGTTCTATAATTTGTAATACTAATTTAACACCTTTAAAAAAAAATGTTAAACTTTATATATATATATATATGTCCACCGCTGTGGTCTCGAGGTAGGGTGCTGCCTGTCACGTAGCGGGCCCGGGTTCGATTCCCAGTCGGGACAGGCTCCTGGCTGAGTTTTTTTTTCGGGGTTTTCCTCACCTGTAAGACAAATGTCTGAAGCTTAGGGCCCATACGTCCCCGAAAAATCATTCGGCCATCATGATCCTTATCATTATCACCCTCATCCTTCACCAGTGTGGAAAGCAACGGGAAGCTACCACACCTATAATTCCCTAGAAACGCTGCAAAGCATAGCATGAAAATGCTATGATTACAGTGCAGAATTACTATGGATGGATGGATATATATATATACTTCAGGATTTTTACTCTCCCATCAATAATAATAATAATGATAATAATAATAATAATAATAATAATAATAATAATAATAATAATAATACGTATTATAACAAATTAATAAAAATAAATGCTTACATAATATGAGTACAATATCATTATTACAAAACATGTTTGATTTAGTCTAAATTTAAAGATAAAAATTTAATAATACAGTAGAATAAAATAATTTTAATGGATATAAAACTACAAATTATACAGAATATATTTTAATGTAGCCTATGGCAGGGGATAATCAATTATCCAATAACAAATAATTATCATTTCTTTGCCAGAACTGGTTACAGTCCCCATGGGTGAAGAAAGTTTCTCATGAAATTTTGGCCATTACAGGACCGATGACCACCTAACAACTTTAGGAATTTTGGTAGCTACAATAAATGGAAACGCCAAGTTAAGAAAACCATCTCTATTGGCTGAAGGATCCGACATGCTAACGATATACTGGTGGGTGATCGTCCATCTCTTTTATTTATACGTATGGATGTGAGGCTAGCATTCTGCTACTTAATGGGTACTTGGCTATATAAAATTATGGATCTACTAAATATTTCATAAAATAATTCTTATTAATACAGGAGTAATTATAAATTGTGTAGGTCAAGAGATTCTTAGGCCTGTCGTGTCATGGTGAAGAATTAAAACAAGTAATTATATAAGTTTTACTTAAAATTCTCAAATGTATGGCAACCCCTGACTTGAAGGGAGAGATTTCCAGGAGTGGGTAATAGCTACTGTGTAAGAAGTAGTATAAAAATATATCTACTCATCAATTTCAAGCTATTTGTGGTACAATAAATAGAACATTGAATAATAAAGCCCATAAAAAAAAAAATTAAAATTTTATAAAAACAATGGCAGTCCCTGTACTTATGTATGAGAGTGAATCTTGGATTATCACTACCAAACAAGAAAGTAAAATCCAATATGAAATTTTTAAGGAGAGTAAAAGGATGCACTAGAATGGACCAGATAAGAAACGAGTATATCCATGAAGAACTTCAGAACTACTCCATAAAATAAATATATTTAACAACAAGAATCAATGGAAAGAACATGTAGAGAGAATGGAAGAAAGTAGATTACCAAATAAAATCTTTCATTATTTTCCGAGAGGAAGAAGAGATGTCGGACGTCCTCTGAAGAGATGGTCTTAGATCTATTAGTGAAGACGGAACAGGCAACTAATGCCTAAACCAGGTAGTGAAGAAGAAAAATATATCTTATCAGAGATATTACTGGCAGACTGTAATATTGTGGCCTAGTAACAAAATTGTGGTGAGGCGTAACTTCCCAAACCTGGACGCCAGGTAACTGGGAATGTAAAAGTGTAGAATTTTGAAAAGAAGTGAGCAATTTATGTCTGTCACTGAGATGGACTCAACGGAGATTACACTGGTCAATATGATTTTTGTCTCATAAGTACCAATAGTTGTACTTAATGCAGTTTTTTTAGTGTTTTCAAATATGTATTCGGAATTTCACCATCACCCACAGTTTATTTTATTTCAATTTCAATTAATGGATTTAAATAATTATTTTTTTACTAAACCTAGATATCTTTCCGGAAAATCTTAGCGCATTGAGCGATGAGCACGGGGAACACTTCATCAGGAGATTTCGGCTATGGAAAAGAGATATCAAGGCAAATAGAATCCTAATATGCTGGCCGATTATTGTTGGACCATCAAGAGGGAAGCTCCACAGGCGAAATGTAGCAGCAAATTGTCATTTCTTACTTTCTAGGTGAGTCCGAATTTTCGAATATTGTGTAGTTACGAATGTAGAAAATATTAAAGTGTTTGAAATTATAATAAATTCCTGTCTCTCGGGAACCTTGCGTGATGGCGAAAAACCGATATATTTGAATTCAGGAGAAAAACATACTACCAGTATCACATTTTTCGTTCTGAGACAAAACAAAAAGTTTCTTTTGTTGCTTAGTGTTATTGGAGCATATTGAAACATAACTGCCGATGCTGAAATGAAATAAACGCAAGCAATAGCCGGGTTAGAATCCGTGAACCCCGATCTAAAATCGACGACTCTAGACAATTTTTACTAAGACTGTTATGGAAGAATAGTTGCATATCTTTTGAAAGGGGTTTGTAATGAGTAAGTTGACTGCTAGTGTGTATAAATTATTAATATGTGTTTATATAGAGGAACATGATCCAAAGAACAGCGTGTTATTAGCAAAGTGGCCATGGGCGGATACAGAGAGGGCGGGCAGTCTAGCTACTACCGGCGTATGTACGAATAAGTAATAAGAACATTCGCCGCCATGTCTCATAATTCAAATTAAATTAATGCTCCCTCCTTCCACAGAGAAAAATTAGAAAGAAATCATCTCCGTTAAACAATTTCGATTTGATAATAAATTTGTGTGTAATCTCTTAACGAGGTTTACGTTCGTTATTAAATCTGGAGTAAACATAACTTAATGAACTATCTCCAATTTAGTTTTGCGTCTGAAACAATCCGCAGATAACAAATGTTAATTAATGAATTTTTGTTCTCAATTTTCATGCCTTATTTTTGTTTATATTGTAAATTATCGGTACCGGCAGTGTTGGATAAATAGAAGATTCAGAAATGAAATTCCTTCTATTTGTATCAGGAACTACATTATTTGATCACAAAAGAAGTAGATCTACTGATATCAGAAAGTAATTGAACATAGAACCAATCACAACATTAATAGAAAATATACAATAAATTGAAGAGACCATGTCCTACGAGTGCCAAGCACCAGGATGGCAAGAACCGAGAGAGACAAGAAATACAGGTCGACCTTTGAAAAAGTGACGTGAACAATTTTGAGTCTGAACAGACGGACAGGTTTAATCCTTGTAGACGATGATGATGATGAACAGTAATATTATAAAAATAACACATTTAAGTAGATTGCTTCATTGAAATATAACCCTTAGTTCTTTTTGGTGAACGATATAGTAGTGAACTATTTTTAGTTCCTTCATTGTCAAAAATTATTATTATTATCGTATCATTATTGTTATTACCCTATAAAATGTTGTTTGTACATGACATTTACATTGCTACATTTATTGTATATTTAACTGTTTATAATTAGTATAGTGTATATCTATATTTGTCGAATATTTATTTGTATTTGTGCTGGTTGAGTGGAAGAGAGGGCCTTATGGCCTTAACTCTGCCAGAATAAATAAAGTATTATTATTATTATTATTATTATTATTATTATTATTATTATTATTATTATTATTATTATTAAAAATAATCGATACATTGTCGTAATTCTCGAAAGGGGACAACGGCAAAGTACCTTTATAAAAATATAATTCAATATATTATGAAGTAAAATAAATAGTGTGTTCTAACTTGCAATTCCCTAATTTAACGAAATAAATCACGATAGTAAGCAGGGAAGTAACCACACAATGTTAGTAATCAAATATTGTTCGTCAAATGGATCTAGAAAAACCTAAGAATAATTCAGCGAAGGAATCTATTTAATTAGACCTACTAGAATACTTACATATATTAGCAATAAATACGTAGTCAAACAAAATAGGTACATGTCAATAAAATAATCACATTCTAGAGGGGCTATTTTCATTACCCTATGTTCTTCAGTTTAACATTGTTTTCCAGTTTTCCATAATTTTAAACTAAATTCTGTAATGTAGTTTTAGATATACATATGCATTATTATGTCTCGTTAGATATTTTGTTATCATCGTAATCACGCATCAAAGTCCTTCCACATCTTTAACAAATTTAATGTAGTCCAAGATGATTCCCTAGCCAAGAGAAGTATAGGTCCCATAGAAGATGGGGATGGGATGTCCATGTAGCTCAATGGGTGACAGTTAAATGCTTTAAAAATTTGTATTAGGAAACGTTGAGGAAAATGACATTTCGATGGCCTAGGCGTAAGTGGAAGAATAATATTCAGATGGATCTTAAAGATTTGGTTATCGGAGATATGAATTCATTCAGTTGGTTGACGATAAAAACCTGGATCACCTCTATGCTGATGATTTCCAAATTTACCTACATTCACCTCCTCATTCTCTCTACAACAGCTTGACGAAAATGAATGACGATCTCATTAATATCCATCTTTAAGTAGTCTTCAGGTATCTGTCTAAATCTAAATCCTAACAAGTCACAAGTAATTCTAATGGGACAACAAAGACTGCTTTCAACCTTTAACATATCTAGGCCTACACTTCCAAACATTACTATTAATAATATAATTATCCCTTATTCTTCTTCTTCTTCAGTAATATAACTTGAACTACATCTAGACGCAAATTTAACCTGGCAAACACAAGTGAAACACATATGTAAAAAGACTTTCTCCATCTTACATTATCTTATACGTTTAAAGAAATTTCTCCCAGTTTCGTTAAAACAAATCCTTGTGCAGAATCTTGTGTTACCACACTTCGATTATTGTGATATTATATATAATGATCTAAACTATGCCTTGTCGCAGAGACTGCAGCGTGTTCATAATGCTTGAGTTCGATTCATTTTCAATATCTGCAGTTATGACCATATTTCCGAACACTTTAATAACCTCTCTTGGCTCCGTCTTACTGACAGACGTAAATTGCACTCTCTTTCACTACTTTTCAAGCTTCTCAATTCCTACATTCCTACTTACCTAGCGTCCAGATTTGAGAAGTTATCATCTTACCACAATATTGACACTAGGTTACAAGATAGCAGTCTGCTAACAGTTCCTCTTCATAGCACTTCCTCCTATTCTACTTCCTTCACAGTAGCCTCTGCCCGCTCCTGGAATCTCCTTCCTCAAGATATCAGGGGTTGCCGAACACTTGGTACCTTTAAGTCACCATTATACAGTTACCTGTTGTCTAATAATTAATTTTTCTCTATTTATTTAATTTAATACTATGCCATTAATCTTTTCCTCGTTTTTTATATATCTTGTACATATTATATATTTAATTCGTTAAATTTAGAGTAAATCAAAATACATTATAAATATTAATTGTATTGTATTCATAACATGTAATCGTTTATGTATATTGTAATTTAGATGTAAGCCTATTTTTTTTGTAATTTTTTAAACCTGGTTGAGTGGCAGACAAGGCCTTAAGGCCTTAACTCTGCCAGGTAAAATAAAGCTATTATTATTATTATTATTATTATTATTATTATTATTATTATTATTATTATTATTATATTGTGAGAATAGTAGGGGAAGGAAGCTGCCTAAATATTCCTGTAGTTGTAAGGACTAAATGATTGCGAAATTGAACCATAAACCATGAATTATATTTATTTTTGTTATTAGGCCCATTATCAACATTATTATTAAATAGAAAATAAAAGAAAGGCACTGAAAGATATGTAAACATTAAACATCTTTATATAAATACAATTATTGTTACATTATTATTATAATTATTATTATTATTATAATTTTTATTATTATAATTATTATTATTATTATTATTATTATTATTATTTTGTTGAAATTAATTTCCATAAATTCGCATATGGGGAAAAAAACTTATTTATATTTAAATATATTTTATATTACCTTTATTTAATACATATTGTCAGATTGAAATTAAAATATGTTATTAATTTCATAATAATTAAAGTGGTATGTTTACAGCGAATGTTTAGCCAAAGCGATCCTAACAAAAGACTGTATGATTAACAGCTTGCAGTTCATACAATTTGTTGACAAAGTAGGACCATGTTTGTGTTTCTTAGATCAATTATCTTTAGATGCAGGTTTAATAATCTTTGGCGTGGTGTAACGAAAATGGAAACGCTATGAAATTGATTGTATAACAACTAAATTATTACCTATCATCATAATTACATGCCCTATAAACCGTACTTAAAGAGAAAGTCTACACAAAATTTGAACAATTTAAATCAATAATTGGCATTAAGGGTTTTGAAATATACCGTGCTCTATTTTCAAATGGGGGAGAAAAAGAGGCCAGCATGTGTCAACAAATAATTGCTTAATTTGTTCCAAACTAATACATTTCAGGAACAACTTTTAGTATCTCTTTCCAAGCGACCTATTTCATATACAATTGTTGTTCAACAAAAAATCTACAGATGGCTCCTGTGTACAATAAATCGTTTTCATTGAAGAGCAGGTAGCGCCCTAACACGCCCATTGCCTGAGCCCAAATTAAACTAGTGTCGATTCCATTATAGATTGGCCGTGAAATCATAAACAAAGGAATAGCAGCATGATTCCAATATCAAACACGAGATGGTGAAAGTTAATGGCGCGAGTAGTTAACTTAGTTCAGTTGCCACTGACAAGGGAAGTACCCACATGCGAATTCAATTAACAATATGCATATACATTTGAAGACCAATTTGTACTCGGGCTCTTCACTATGTGTCATGGCACAAAAATAATCTATATTGTGTTTGGAATGTATACCATTATTAGGCCTAGATAATTTACAATCAAAGGTACGCACAGTACGCCAACAATGCACGATATAGTTATTCTAGAATAGAATAGAATAGAATAGAATAGATTTATTTAGCCTGGTGGAGTTAAGGCCATGTGGCCTTCTCTTCCACTCACCAGAACAAGCATATGTTACATATGAATACAAAAAAAGTACAATAATAGTCATATAAAACAGGACAAACATATGTTACACATGAATACAAAAAAATTACAATAATAGTCATATTAAACAGGACAAACATGTTACATATGAATACAAAAAAAGTTACAATAATAGTCATTGAACAATTAATTATCTGTCATATTGAATAATAATGAAATTAATGTCTAATAATAGAATGAAACTAAATACAATTAAAATTAAATTAATGACACAATGAATAAAAAAGGAATAACAGCTCGAATCTACTATGCATAAAAAAACATGCTGTGTAATATACTGAGAATATTATCAATTCCAAGTATAATGCATAGTTATTCACTTCATTATTTTCTTTACTATGTAAGAAATTGGATTAGTATTTTTAAATCTTATTTTGTTTTAGATTTTGGGTAATTATTTTTTGAGTTTTTGTATTATTCTTTTTTAAAGTGAAAATTTGGATTTAGAAAAGTGGAGACTAAAATTTACATTATTATGGAGGTAATACGAGTATAAGCTAATGGAAGAAGTGCAAGTGGCAAACCTAGAGAGCGATGGATATATGGAGTGAGGAGAAGTATGGAAGCTAGAGATTCGAGGGAAGAAGATGCTTTAGACAGGGACCTCTGGCGACAAATCACTTTGGGTGAAGGAGAAACACTGTATTGTGGAATATTGCTAATAAAACGAAAGGATTTTTAATTGTTTTAAAGTGAAAATTTGGATTTAACATACTAGAGGTTAAAAAGTTTTACTTTTGGAGGTTATTTAAAACTATTTTTGAAGTGAAAAGTTATAAATAAAAAGTAGAGACTAAAACAAAATATTATTTTTATGTTTATTTAAATGAGAATATTTGTAATTAAAAATTATATAGGCCTATTAAAAACTATTTTTTTAGTTTATTTTAAGTTTATTTTCGAAGTGAAAATTTTAATTTCACAAAGTAGAAATTAAAAATTATACTATTGTTGGAGTTTTTCAATAATTAAAATTAATTATTTTGAATTTATAATCAAAACATTAAAATTTATATTATTTGTGGACTTATATATATATATATATATATATATATATGAAGAAGATTTAGAAAAAAAAATCATACATTCTCGCAAATACTCTGTCGGTATTCTTAAAGCTTGGACAGCGCAGATCATCCATATGAACTGCACTAGGCGTACATATTTTTAAAAATATTTATTACAATTCTCGTGTTCCAGATTAGGTATTTCCCTCATGATAATTTTATATTTAAATATTAAAAAGAAAGAAAAAGCCTGTGGCCAATTCCACTTTCGGCTCATGCAACACACATATCATTTGTAAATATCGACAATTTCGTTACCTTCACGAAATAAAAACAAAGAGAGCAGATCCAGTTTATCACAACTCGCCGCTTGTTATATACGAAATATTATTTATTGCTTAAATGAAATCATATTCGGATCTGATTTGATATTGTATATGTAGTCTGGGAGTCATTGGCAATAACTTGAGTAATTCGTGATTCTGTAATGGATTCGGGTTTGTGGGACCCCCTCCCGCCATCTCACCGGTCTGTCTCCTCTACTTTCACAATTAGTCCACAAGTAGCCGATAAAATAATCCAGCACAATGTTAAAATCGCCATTATTTATTTATCGTAATTTTCAATAATGCATTCATTAAATGTTCCGCGACATAGCCGAGCGATTTAATGTATCATGCCTTGGTGTAGAGCTATCAGATTTACTGGTTCGAGTCACCATGAAGGAAGGAGTTTTCTTATGAAACTTTAGTAATTATGGGACCAGAATCCATCAAGCATCGTAAGGAATTTAGAAGAAGTGGCTGAATTCAAATAATACCTAGGAACAATAATAATTATAAATAGGAATGAGATGCACAAAGAAACTAATCATAGACTCAATTCTGGAAATGCGTGCTATGATTGCATTACAAGGACTTTTGTCATCCCAAATTCTTTCAAAAAACGTTAAAATGAAAATACAGGGCAAGTCAAAATGTTGTGCAGGTTTTCAGAAATTTATTATGTGAAATGTAATGAACATATAATATCGTGAGACATATTGTATGAAAGGTAAACTCTCAAAGTGTAGTTGTCCACTTCTAAAGTTCCGCGTTCACCCGCAAGATGTCAACAGCAGAGCAGTAAAGGAAAATGGCGTTGACTGGGGATCAGAAGTCTTTCTGTGTGCTTGATTACCATGTAAACAACTCTGTGACTAGTGTTCAACGACATTTCCGTACCAGATACGATAAAGACCCGCCGGATGGGAGATCCATTCGTAAGTGGTACACACAATTTAGGGATTCAGGCTGTATCTGTAAACGAAAATCGACTGGCCATCCGTCGACGAGTGAAGAGACAATCGAGCGCGTTCGCACATGCTTCGTGCGGAGTCCACAGAAATCCACCTACCGGGGAGCGACAGAACTTAAACTACCACAAAAACTGTATGGCGGATTCTCCGGAAACGTTTACAGATGAAACCCTACCACTTGCAATGGTTCAAGCCTTAAAACCCGCCGATTATGCTTTGCGAGCGTCCTTCTGTGTTGATTTTCTCGCATTAATGGAAGAGAATGAGTTCCATGAGAGGGTAGTTTACAGTGATGAAGCGACTTTCCACCTTTCAGGAAAAGTGAATAGACACAATGTAAGGATTTGGGGAACTGGTAACCCCCATGCAACTCTGGAACATCAACGCGATTCTCCGAAAGTGAATGTCTTTGTGCCATTTCCCATGCAAAGGTTTATGGGCCCTTTTTCTTTCATGAACGTACTGTGAACGGACATGTTTTCCTTGATATGCTACAACAATGGCTCCTTCCGCAGCTTGAAGCGGATAGTCCAGATTTCATTCTGCAGTTGGATGGTGCCCCTCCACATTACCATGGCTGTGTTCGAGACCATTTGAATACGGCTTTACCACAACGCTGGATAGGCCGTGCATCTCAGGGTGATCAACAACTAATTCATTGGCCACCTCGTTCACCAGATCTAACCCCGTGTGATTTCTTCATGTGGGGTCTTGTAAAGGATCATGTTTACGTACCACCACTTCAACAACACTGCATGAACTGCGTGCCCGCATCACAGCAGCCATTGCTGATATCGACCGCGGACTGCTACAGAAAGTTTGGCAGGAGATTGAATATCGGCTTGACATCTGTCGTGTAACAAAAGGCGCTCACATAGAACATCTGTGAATATTTAAAAAAAAACTTTGAGAGTTTACGTTTCATACAATATGTCTCACAATATTATATGTTCATTACATTTCACATAATAAATTTCTGAAAACCTGCACAACATTTTGACTTGCCCTGTATATAAAACTATTATTTTCCTTGTTTTATTATATGGATGCCTATTGTACACGTACAAAATAATGCATTGTCTTTATTATCTAATTGTTTTTATATTGTTTTGTTTCTCTATTGTCAAGTATTATTTGTCGTCTTTGGCATATCCTATTTTCGTAAGTTTGTTAAGTAAATTTTATATATTAAATCTTTTAGGATTTCTCTAAACAATACTAATTTCAATTACTAATATTTATTATTACTTATAAACTTATAAACTAATATCCTATATCGCACTTAAAACTAAGAGAACTGAAGAAATTGCAATTAAAATAATAATTCGTGAAAAATTAAAAAAGTTAAAGAGTTTTATATAGTTTGTTTAATAAA
The DNA here is from genome assembly GCA_030220185.1 of Diploptera punctata. Lineage (NCBI taxonomy): Eukaryota > Metazoa > Arthropoda > Insecta > Blattodea > Blaberidae > Diploptera > Diploptera punctata. The sequence continues at coordinate 723,479 of JASPKZ010009813.1, read as the reverse complement.
CGTTGACTCAATAATGTCTTAAAATCATTATAAAAAATCTGAATTCTTAATATTTAAAATGCCTGTATTAAATCATTTAGATTTTTTCTAAAGAACATTAACTTAAATTCATATTAATTAATAAATCTTTTATTTATACAAATGCAGGGGACGTGACAGAAGTCATTGTCCATAATTATGAGAAAACAAAAATATATACAATAAGTGAATACTATAGAACATTATAGCAAAACAGAAAGTTTGGCTCTTGCTTCCCAGTCCTTCAGCGTAGCAGAGTGAAGTGCCTGACACTGTAGCAGGTGGTTTCCGTCCATGTTGGTGTTCGTGGAGCACAGTGGGCAATGAGGGCTTCTGTAGATTCCAATACCATGTAGATGAGCTGCAAGACAATCATGTCCTGTGTTTAGTCGAAAATATGCTACAGCTTCCTTTCGAGGTGCATCTGGTGTAGTGTGTATGGTGTTTTTCCACTGTTTTTCTTGAATTCGGATCTGACGATTGGTTGAGAATGTGTTTTTTATCATTTGTTTGATCCATTTTATTGCTGAGCGATAAGATGTGTTTAAATTAGGTTGCTGTAAACACATTGCTCCTCGTTTTGCCAGCATGTCGGCTATTTCATTTCCATTGATTCCGCAGTGAGATGGTATCCATTGTAATACTACTGTATTATAATGTTGAGTGATTCCGGGTTATGTGGCCGTGGTCCATAGTTGGTGTTGATACCAGACGTTTCGCCCTCAACTGCGGAGGGCATCTTCAGTGGCGAGTGCTTCTATGCGTGTTTCCTGGTCGGAAGATCTACTTGGAATGAGCGCTGTGGACGTAGAGGACGTTGTATTAGTGGGGGGTGCAGGGTGAGTGGGCGTGGCTCTTGCTGATTGGCTAATAGTCGTCTCCTTGTTGTCACTGGTGTTAATGCATTTATTTTCTAGTGTATGAAACCAGGCCTTAGACAGTTTGATGCCTTCTTCTTCTTCGTCTTCTTCGTCTAAGGCCTGGTTTCATACACTAGAAAATAAATGCATTAACACCAGTGACAACAAGGAGACGACTATTAGCCAATCAGCAAGAGCCACGCCCACTCACCCTGCACCCCCCACTAATACAACGTCCTCTACGTCCACAGCGCTCATTCCAAGTAGATCTTCCGACCAGGAAACACGCATAGAAGCACTCGCCACTGAAGATGCCCTCCGCAGTTGAGGGCGAAACGTCTGGTATCAACACCAACTATGGACCACGGCCACATAACCCGGAATCACTCAACATTACGATTACCGGCCGTGAAAGCCTGCATTCAACTACTACTGTATTATGTTTTTGATAAAGGTCAGTGAGTAGTTTATTGCAATCTACTACTTCTTTGCTTAGAGCTGATTTGAATAATGTTATTGCTTGTATGGCAGCTTTGGAATCAGACAGAATGACGATATGGTCATTGATTTGTTGACGGCATATGTTTTGTGAAAGTGCAGTATGAATTGCCTTTATTTCTCCATCAAAAGCCGTTTTATTTGGTCCAGGTGGAGTGTATAGAGAGAAGAGTGAGCAATGGATTCCAGCTCCCACAGGGCCATTGTGATCGAGCTTAGAGCCATCTGTATATATATGTTTCTATTGTTTCCAGGGCACATTATCTTAGTATTTCAGGGTTGGTGTTTGCTTTAATCAGACCTTCTTCTAAGAGGTCTAAACTGTGCATAGGGATGTCGAGATTTAGAGGGTTATCTTGTACAGGTGGTTTTTCTGGGTTATTTTGTATGTGATATTTAATTTGTAGCTCTATAGCATGTTGCAGAAAGCCTTGTTGAGTTTTCAATTTTCTATCATTGTAATTATCATCTGGGAGTCTGATCAATTTTTCATAGAGAATTAATAAATATAAATTAATAAATATAATCCCAGTAAAATTATAACAGGACCAAATTATCCTGAATCAAAACCCTGTCGGGATAGATGAATTTTTAAGACCACAAATATCCAGAATAAGGCTTTCTTGGGAAGGAAAATGAAGCCGTGAGTCCGTTTTATGTATTTGTGGCACGTAAAGCAGCCTCAAGTCTGAAATAAGAGACGTGTGAGTAATATCAATCTAGCCTTTCACGCCCAGATTTGAATTGCGAAGCTAATTAAGTTATACAAGCCGTAGCGTAGTGGTTAAGGCACTGAGCTACAAGCTGGAGGGTCGAGGGTTCAAGTCCCGTTGGGGTCAGGATTTTTAAACTGACCCAAATCCTCTGGCGGCACTTTGGCCCTGGGGTCGACTCAGCCTCTAACGGGAATGAGTACCAGACGCTTGTTCTGGGGTAAAGGCGGCCGTCACGCAGGGCTGACAACCCGGCTGACATAAAGTGTCGATTATCTAGAAAGAGTGGGAGCCTTAACCTCCTACTACCCCAAGGGCCTCCGGGCCTGTTGTGGGATCACTTTACTTAAATAGGCCTACTCCCTCCCTACCTACGTATTTTCGAGCTGAAACATGTTAAAACTTGAACCATAATGTTGATTGTTATTATTAGTTTATTACAATGCGAGGTTGGGAAGTGATTTTTACAGAAGCGAGAATGTGATTAAAAACCGAGCGATATCGAGGTTTTTAATTTCGAGATTCTATAAAACACTTCACAAACATCCATTATACATAATTTTCTGCACGATGGTGTTTCTAAAATAATAAATAATAGTAAAATAATAACATATTTGTTGGAAATATTTGCGTTCATTATAAACAACTTACTTACTCACTGGCACTATCGACCCTGTAGGTTCATGGCCGTGCGGACATAAGCTCTCCATACAACCCTATCCTGAGATAATGATTTTCAATCATTCCCTGTATAATCTACTTCCCTCAAATCATAGTTAATATTATTCTCCCACCTCATTCTTGGTCTACCAACTGGGCGTTTTCCTTCTGGCTTTCCTAGAAGAAGCTTCCATGCAAGTCTTTCATTCCCCATATGTTCAACATGCCCTGCCCATCGCAGTCTACGAGACTTAACTGTTCTTATTATATCTGGCTTCCTGTAAAGACCATGTAGCTCATTGTTATGTAATCTTCTCCATTCGCCTGTCTGTTCATCTCTCTTTAGTCCAAAAATTTTCCTAAGTACTTTATTCTCAAATACTTGTAATCTCCTTATCTCCCTTCAAGTAAGAGTCCATGCTTCACACCCATATAATATAACTGCATTATAAACAATTGACTAACGTTAACAGAGTGACCAATATTTATACGTTAAATACCGAAAATAACTTAGTTGAGACTACAGAAATCCATTACACCAATCAGTCTTAAAATGGCGGCAAGTACGAATTTATTTTTTTATATTGTTTCAAATAAAGTTCAGTTCATTTAAGATGCAGTGGTTTGTTTCGTATAATGTATATTAATTCTACCTTTTGGATATAATTTTGTATATACATTGTACGTAGTATACATAAAGGGCAGTGGTTTTACTTCCCGCACGAGGTAGTTAATATGTAATATTACAGTATAGTTATTTATAGGTTGATAACCAAGAAATGTAGGAAATTGAACTTTCAATCATGTTCACCATTGCTGTAAGTACGACAGAACGCACTATCGTGCAAAAAATCTTTTAGGCCTATATAAAAATTAATGTTTGTTTGTTCGTACTTTATGCACGGCCATACCGTTGATCCGATTGTGATGGGGCTTTTTACAAAATGTTCAGGATATTCCTGAGATGAACATAGGCTATAAGATAGTTGTAATACCCAACCCCTTCGCTCCTAAAAATCACCCTTTGTAGTGAAAAAGTGTAATAAAGTCCCAATTTTGACGCTTAAATGACTTATGCCGCCTAAACCATAACAAATATACCAAATTAATGTACACAGAATTGAATATCTCAAAAACCTGTACAAAGAGTCCACGACAGCATATGTTTATCTTTTACGGATAACTCACAATAACCATTTTTGTCTTTCATTGATGCCAAGAAGATCGGAATAAGTAGATTCCCGGGCAAGCGTTCCCTATTATACCCGTTCATCCGATTGTGATGGGGGCTTTTTCCAAAATGTTCAGGATTTTCCCGCGAAGATTCTAGGATATAAGATAGTTTTAATGCTCAAATTCTTCACCCTTAAACATCACCCTTTTAAGGAAAACGTGAAAAAATCGCGTTTTTGTACGCTTAAATGGCTTACACTATCTAAACCATAACACATAACCAAATTAATGCACACAGAATTGAATTGGCCTATCTCAAAACCTCTAGAAAAAAGTCCGCGACAGCATATGTTTATCTTTTTACGGATAACCCACAATAATCATTTTTGTCTTTCATAGATGCCAAGAAAATCGGGATAAGTAGATTCCCGGGCAAGCGTAGCAGCGCACGGAAAGTAATCTTTTATAACGAATGTTGCTTTTCAGCTCATTTTTGTACATTGGGATACGTAGATTCCCGGGGCAACGCCAGGTAATCAGCACGTTGTATGTAAAATAATTACGATATGGCTTTACTTAGAGTGATTACTTGAATATTAAATTTTGGAAGATGGAATTTTATTTACGCTTTGGATTTTATGAAAGGTAATTCGGAAATAGAATTAATTAGTTTATTGTTGTTTTAGCTGCAATAACGAAGAGAGCAAATTTATAATTATTTTTCCTTTTACTTATTCAACTAAACCTTAAGACACATCGTTTATTTAGGCGTAGCAGCGCACGCCGGGTATCAGCTAGTTATTTATATTAAGATTGTCTTATCTGACAAAGCAAAATCTTGAATACTTTCTATACTACGCAACAATATTATAAAAGTGTTCTGAATACAGTAATAATCGCATTTCTATTAATCAACGCCATTAATGTGTTGTATCTGAGGTAGGAAAAATTTCCATTGAAAATAAAAGAACATAAAATGTTTGGTTGAGTTTCTCACACAAAAAGGAAATGACAGGTCATTAGTAACATACTTGTGGATCCATTAATTTGGCAGTGATTTCTGTTTGCGATGTGAGTCACGTGATGATGGGTGCGTGTAGGAAATATCCCCCACGCGTGTCCTCTCTCACGCATTTTAAGTGTAAAGAGCTGCATTGTATTGTTCACTGGTACATCCCATAGTACTGTATCATTTATCATCAGACATTATATTTATTTTGTAACGTTTTAGGAATTGATTTGTCGTGCGAACTTTATAACGAATGCGGACCACGAAAAGATTAACTCTGAAGTCTTTATTGTTATATTATTACCAATAATAATAATAGTAATAATAATAACAATAATAATAACTCACTAGCTCTATCGGACCCGTAGATTCATGCCCGCGCGGACATAAGCTCTCCGTACATCCCTATCCTGAGCTAATGTTTTCTATTCATCCCCTGTATAATCTACTTCCCTCAAATCATGGATAATATTAATCTTCCACCTCATTCTTGGTCTACCAACTGGACGTCTTTGCTGTGGTTTTCCTACAAGAAGCTTCCTTGCACTTCTTTCATCACCTATACGTGCCACATGTCCTGCCCATAGCAGTCTACGATATTTAACTCTTCTCATTATATCTGGCTTCCTATACAGATCATGTAGCTCACTATTATATAGTTTTCTCCAATCACCTGTCTGTTCACCTCATTTTGACCCAAACATTTTCCTAAGTGGGGCACGCCGTAGCGTAGTGGTTAAGGCACTGAGCTACAAGCCGGAGGGTCGAGGGTTCAAGTCCCGTTGGGGTCAGGATTTTTAAACTGACCCAAACCCCCTGGCGGCACTATGACCCTGGGGTCGACTCAGCCTCAAACGAAAATGATTACCAGACGCTTGTTCTGGGGTAAAGGCGGCCGTCACGCATGGCTGACAACCCAGCTGACATAAAGTGCCGATTGTCTAGAAAAAGTGGGAGCCTTAACCTCCTACTACCCCAAGGGCCTCCTGAGGCCTGTTGTGGGATCACTTTACTTTACTTTTACTTACATTTTCCTAAGTACTTTATTCTCAAATACTCGTAATCTTCTTTCCTCCCTTAAAGAAAGAGTCCATGTTTCGCATCCATATAACTGGAAGAATAACTATTTTATATATTTTCAGTTCAACATTTTTTATTAACTAACACTAACAAAATATGGAATAAAATAAAATACAGTTAAGTAAAGCTTCCTAGATGAATATTTATAGGTATATACAAAAGTTGAATATAACTTATGCTGTTAATATTTTCATTGTGTGAAACTTAAGATATCAGTTAATTTGGATTTAAATAATGATAGTGATTGCATAGTCCCTGACATGATTGGGAAGTGAGTTCCATACTCTAGTAATAAATATTGTATGAGATTTAGAGTATAGACATATCCTGAGCTGTAGTATAAACAGTAAAACAAGTAGGCCTGTCTTTTGATCTTATTCCTAAATTGTGATGAGCCGATAAGTTTTGAAAACTCGTCGATAAATAACTTGGTAAATAAGTGTGAAAAATTTGGAGTAATAAAACATGTGAATGTAGAATTCTCTCTTTTTTTTAAATTTCTTCCTTTCTCGTTTTTTTTTTTTTCCTTTTACATTGTTCTTAACTCCGCCATGGCCGGTCCCAAGCCCGGATGAGAAAGGAGGAGGGGGAGGAGTAAACAACCTCGTTAAAAAACCAGGGTTCAGTTGGCTCCGACTGATAGTACTCTGTAAGGGCCCCTAGCCAGGGTTACGGTGAAGACCTCAACGGCAGATTCGGCGCAGAAGGAGTCCTTCATCACGGCGGATCTGGCGGAAGAGGCAACCCTATCTCTAAGGGAAATAGAGAAACGCTGCCTTGCGGTGAAGAGGGATCTTCAAAGGCTATGGGAGGAAAACCCAGACAGAAATTTTCCTGGTCCTCCAGGTTGGGGGTTTATGCTGTGGGCCAGCTCCCCACACATTAGAAAAAAAAAACAAAATGCTAAAAGACCAAATCAATCAAAGCCGGACGGAAACCGTAGGCTTTGGAGGATTGGCACGGGAAGACGGCAGCAGCTGTAAAAACCCGAAGATAGAGAGATAGACATTGTTCTTCCATTTTGTTTTACCTTTGTTAACCCTTCTATCTTATTCACACATACAAACACAAGACAGGACACACACCCAGACCCAAGGTGGAGATTTAAAATCCCCTACTCCGCCGGGAATCGAACCCGGGTCACCGGAGTGGAAGGCAGGGACTCTACCGACTACGCCACGGCGACGGACATGTTAGATGTAACCTGATGATGCCTGAAATGAAGGAGATACGTGGCCATAACGACAGAGATTGAATATAAATCGAATGTACGCATTATGACGATAGGGATGTAAGGAGAGCTTATGTACTTGAGGACATGAACCTACGGGTTCAGTTGTGTCAGTGAGTTAGTTATTTCTTTAACTAGTTCTTTTTTGCGCGATAGTGCGTTTTGTCGTACTTACAGCAATGACGACCATGATTGAAAGTTCAACTTCCTACATTTTCGTGGTTGCCAACCTAAATAATTATACTGTAATATTACATATTACAAACAACATGCGGGAAGTAAAATCACTGTCCTTTATGTATACTACATACAATGTATATACAAAAATATACGCAAAATGTACTGTCAATATACATTAAACGAAACAAATCACTGCATTTTAAATGAACTCAACTTTATTTGAAACAATATAAAACAATAAATACGTACTTGCCGCCATTTTATAACTGATTGGTGTCACGGTCTGCTATAGACTCACCTAATAAACATTGCCCACACTGTTAACGTTAGTCAGTTGTTTATAATGAACGCAAAAATTAGGACTCTACTATAATCTTAAAGTCTCGACTTCAAAAAGGCTTTTCAGGGCAAAGTGTCAGTCAGTGCAAAAATAATCATCAATATGACATAATAGAACAGATAGCACATTTTAACTATCTTTGTTCAGATATAACATATAGCTATGATTGGGATATACATAATAAATTGAACCGATATCAATTGATGTGTGGCACCATAAGAAGAATCCTCCGAAAGACTCGAAGAGAAAGTCAGCTCAGGTTTTATAAAATTATGGCTGTTCCTGCTCTTTTATATGGATCTGAATCTTGGGTACTTACATAAAAAGATATCTCACACATTCAGGCACTGAAATGAAATTTTTTAAGACCCGTAAAATGATATACACGCATGGGTAGATTACATAATGTATCAATAAGAAATGAACTGGAGATATTTTCAATACTCGACAGACTAGAAGAGCACAAATACCGATGGAAAGAACATTTAGACAGAATGGACAATACAAGATTACCCAAAACGATCAACACCTACAAACCGCATGGAAAAAGATATGTGGGACGGCCAAGGAAACGATGGACTTGAGACCCGAACAGATCGCATTGACCTAATCGTGGAAAAGAAGAAGAAGAAGAAGAAGAAATATTTCCAACAAAAATGTTATTATTATTGATTTCGTACATCTCAATGATGGATAAATCATATTTGAAGAGAAAAATTATACGCTCAGACCGGGACTTGAACCCGGGACCCTTGGTTCTCTAGACCAAGTGCTCTACCAACTGAGCTACCTGAGCAAGTACCGATCTAAACGCAAATCTTCCTCTATATACATTGTAATTCCCATCCACCAAATGATCTAAACGCAAATCTTCCTCTATATACATTGTAATTCCCATCCACCAAATGCTGCATAGCATTTGGTGGATGGGAATTACAATGTATATAGAGGAAGATTTGCGTTTAGATCGGTACTTGCTCAGGTAGCTCAGTTGGTAGAGCACTTGGTCTAGAGAACCAAGGTTCCCGGGTTCAAGTCCCGGTCTGAGCGTATAATTTTTCTCTTAAAAAAAATGTTATTATTTTACTATTATTTATTATTTTGAAAATACCATCGTGCAAAAAATAATGTACAACGCACGTGTGTGAAGTGTTTTACAGAATCTCGGAAATTAAAAATCCCGCTATCGCTCGGTTTTTAACATTTCTTCGCTTCTGTACAAACTACTTCCCAAACTCGAATTGTAATATAATATTTTCTATATGACAACACATGTACTGTGCATTACATAGGTATTTAAGTTAAGATTCATTATGTAGTTCTGCATATCTCTCTGATGTATGTAGTTTATTGTAGATACACTGCTAGTAAAATGTTATTACTAGTAGACCAAATTATCATATCGTGTTCGCGATTACAAAATGACAAGCTTCTTACAACCCACTACTTTGCTTTTATTTAACATACAATGGCGTTATATGTTCCTACCAATTTAACAGTTGCCTTCTTTAAAATAACCACTATTTTATTTCCTAAAAGCCGATACATATTCCAATTGCGGGAGATTTTATCTTGATTTAAATTAATACATTAGATCAAATTATAGGTATCACATTTATGTGGTGTATTATAATTTGGATTGTCTCCAAGTAATTATTTTGCATCGTTGGTTGTCACTGTGGCTTTTCAGCGAGTTCCTAACTCTCCAGTGTTTATTTAAATTATTACACTAATGTTAATTACATCCGGGAAAAAAACATTATTAACAAGGTTAACCATAATTATATAAAGCGTAAGTTTATACACTCGAACAACTGGAAAAATGTTTGAAGTAATTTTATGAGAGACTGTGGTTTTATGTTTCTCATTGTATAGAGAACATATTGATTGAATTTAACTTATATTTCAACTAACATAATTCTAATTCACTGGCGCTATCGAACCCGTTGGTTCATGGCCACACGTATATATGAATTCGGCATACTTCCCTAATCTTAGCTAATGTTTTCCAACCATCCCCTGTATAATCTTCCGATTCCGATTGAGGGTCTTTCCACTTTTCAGCGGTTGCCCTTTTACCAGCCGGCTGCTGGCCCTTCACATCCACATGTGCCAATCACAGAGGTAGATGATCAACAGCCAGTGTAGGGGTGACATGTGGTTAGCATGTCGAGTCCCCCAGCCGTTATAGCTGGTTCCTCAACCTGGAGCCGATACTTATTGTAGCTACCCAATTGCCTCACGATGCTGGGTGGGCACCGGTCCCATACTGGCCGAAATACCATGAGAAAATTTCTTCCCCCATGGAGACTCGAACCAGCGCAAGTCCCGTAGCTCTGCGCCAAGACTTCCTACCTTAACCGCTCGGCTACGGCGCGGGACCCTGTATAATCTAATTTCTGAAAATTAGCGACGATCACGATATGCGAATATGTCCAATGTGCGGGAATTTTGAAGATGAGATACATATATTAGGAAAATGTAATGATTTAGAATATTGGAGACGTCAGTTATTACCGGAAAGATTTCTAAATTCAAATCGGGAAAGATTGGCATGCTACGAGTTATTGGTAAATCCAGAAAATTGGATAAACCTCGGTAAATTTCTGGACAAAACGCGAAAAATAAGGACAACACTCATTCATGAATAAATATATGTTATCAAAATGCAATACCATTAATTATTAACAATTATATATAAATTAATTAGTGTATAATGCTGTTGTGTTATTATTTAATTGTAATATTAATGTGTTTTCTTTATGTAATTGTAATGTTAATGTTTTTTTAGTGTATATTCTTTATGTAATTGTAATGTTAATGTTTTTAGTGTATAATGCTATTGTGTTATTATTTAACTGTAATATTTTTATTGTGTTTTCTTTATGTAATTGTAATGGTATTGCTGTTTTTGTTTATTTTTCTTTACACTAGTACCAATTATTACTTTATTGTAACGGACTGTCAACAGCACGTACGGCTTACTGCCCGTGCGACCCATATTTGTAAATAATATTGTAAATATCTTACTTTTTGTCTAATAAAGTCGTACTACTACTACTTCTCTAAAATCATGGTTAATGTTGTTCTCCCACCTCATTCTTGGTTCACCAACTGGGCGTTTTCCCTCTGGTTTTCTTACAAGAAGTTTCCTTGAAGCTCTTTCATTTCCCATTCTTCCCACATGTCCTGATAATCACAGTCTACGAGAATTAACTGTTAATACACCGGTCAACATGAGTTTTGTCTCATGAGTACCAATAGTTGTACTTAATGCAGTTTTTTATCATGCTTTGAAATATGTATTCGAAATTTCTCCATCACCCACAGTTTTTTTATTTCAGTTTCAATTAATAGATTTAAATTATTTTTTTAATAATTGTTTTTTCGTCCATTTATTATCTTGGCGCAGTGAGCGATGAGCACGGCGAACACTTTCATCAGGAGATTTCAGCTACGGAAAAAAAAATATCAAGGCAAATGGATTATTTGCTGGCCGATTATTGTTGGACCATCAAGAGGGATGCTCCTCAGGCGAAATATAGCAGAAAATCATCATTTCTTACTTTCTAGGCGAGTCCGAATGTTCGAAAATCGTGTAGTTTCGAATGTAGAAAATATTAAAGTGTCTGAAATTATAAATGCCTATCTCTCGGAAACCTTGCGTGATGGAGAAAAACCGATATCATATTTGAATTCAGGAGAAAAATTACTACCAGAATCCCATATTTTTCTTTCTGAGATAAAAAAAAAGTTTATTTTTGTTGTTCAGTGTATTAGGCCTATATCTGGTTTCCTATAAATATTACGTAACTTAATGTTATGATGTTTTCTTCATTCGCTTGTCTCTTCATCTCACTTTGGTCTAAAATGTCAATTGCATTTGCTTTTTTTTATAATTAACTTCTGTCTTGTCTCTATGTTTATGTTTTTTTAGTCATTTTATTTATGCTCGTGTCATAATAGTTATTTTTACTATTACGATATTATATGCACTGTTATATTAAATTTTGTTTAAAAGTGTCAAAATATGAAATCATGTTCTTATTAATTACGTGTATTTAGAATTAGAGAGGGTCAAATTAATACATTTTAAGTTTACAACTGCAGAGCACATACAGATCACAGTGCAGGGTATAAGATTTATAAAATAAGAGTAACATGTGTTTGATTGTTTTTTAAAAAAAATGTAGGAAAAAGTACCACTAACTTCTTCTTCTTCCTTCCAAGTACTAGGCCAAGGCCTGTTACAATCCTATAGAAAATTTTCCCTCCAGCGTTTCATAGGACGGCCCAGAGATCTTCGTCCTCTTGGTATATACTTACTTACTTACTCACTGGCACTATCGAACCCGTAGGTTCATGGCCGCGCGGACATAAGCCCTCTTGGTATATAATGGTATATAATTATAAACAGCTTTGGGGATCCGATTTGAACTCATTCTTTCAAGATGGTGTTTCCAATTTAGTTGGTACTGTTTAATATATTCCAAAATTGGCGTAGTCTTCATTTATTTTAAGATATCGATGTTCCTTTTCCGATTCCATCTGGTGTAACCCGCTGTTCTGCGCATGAATCTCATTTATAAGCCGTTATTCATGTCGCCTTTTTAGTGTCCATGCTTCACTACCATAGGTCAACACTGGTCTAAGCCAAAGTGTTATATAAACGTAATCTGGTAATCTGGTAAAAGTTCCACTATAAACCTTGAAATATGAATGAATTTGTTTTTAAAAAATAGAATATACTACTAGAGTCAAACATAAATTTAATCGAGTAAATAATATGGATCAGACGCTTAATAAGAAATTGCATTGAAGGTATTTAAGATAAAAAAGTATTAGAAAAATCTATGGACCAGTATGCGATAGTGGAATATGGAGAATAAGAAATAATCAAGAAAGAGAACGCATTCGTATAAATATACAAAATCTTGTAAAATTTATAAGAAGCTGAAATTGCATTGAAGATATTTAAGAGAAAAAAATCTATGGACCAGTAGTCCTATATGAAAGTGAAATGCGAAGAATAAGAAATAATGAAGAAATAGAACACATTTCTAAAAATATACAAGATATTCTGAAATTTATAAAATCGTTTTGGCTAAGTTGACTAGGATACTTTTATAGAACGGACGAAAATAATTTTCTCAAAGGGATATTAAATATAACAATACTGGGAAGTTAAAGAATAGGTAGACAGACGGAAAGGTTGCTACAAGAATTAGAGAGCGACCTTGATAAAATGAAAATTTGGGAGTGGTAAAAGAAAATCATGAAGATAGATGAGTGGAGGGGGATTGTGAAGGAAGCAAAACCAATTTCTGGCTTACGATAGTCTTCTACTACTATTAGTATTGTAAATATAATTATGTGGAATCTGGGCGTTCGAGTCCCGGTGGAATCGGGATTTTAAAACTGCCCTAAACCTTCTGATGGCACCATTACCCTTGGGTCGACTCAGTCTCTGACGGAAATGAGTACCAGACGATTGGTCTGTAGGTTAATACGTCATCCTGACTGACATCGATTTTCTAGAAAGGTAAAAGACTACTCCATGGTCTCCTGAGACTTGTAGTGGGATCCCTTTACTTCACCTTCACCATTACTGTTTTAAATATACCGTTGGAAACTGTAATTTCGTAAAATAGTTTTACTACTATCTAATACCCGTCGTGCGCTGCTACACCTAAATAAATTTAATGTTTTTTATGTTTAGTTTAATAAGCGAAAAGAATAAAGATTATTGATTGAACAAATCAATAATTTAGCATAAAGCATAAAGGGATCAAAGCAATTAAAGGAAATATTACTATTAACACCCTTTAAATAAAAACTTAAATAATGTTATAAAATAACTAATTAATATTAATGTTCACTTATTTATGTAAATTTCAATAAATATATTTTAATCCCTATTAGGTTCGTCTTCCGGGCATATAGGCCGTGGTCCAGTCGTTCTTCTACTCGACGTTTCGTCTACTGCTGCGGTAGACATCATCAGGAGATACTGCGTGCTCTCTGCGAACTCCTCAACAGTCGGCTGCAGTATCTCCTGATGATGTCTGCCGCAGCAGTAGCCGAAACGTCGAGTAGAAGAACGACTGGACCACGGCCTATATGCCCGGAAGACGAACCTAATAGGGATCAAGACGCCGGCCGTGAAAGCCTACAGTATAAATATATTTTAAGTTAGTAACGAAATTATTGGTAGATATCCCATTCTGATTACTTGGCGTTTACTGGAAATCTACTTATACTGATCTTCTTGTATTAATGAGCTGAAAACAAAAATGATTATTGTGAGTTAGCCTATACGTAAAATATAGATGTATATGTTGTCGCGGACTTTTTTGTAGAACGTTTTTTTAGATATTTAATTTGTGTACATTAATTTGGTGTATTTGTTATGGTATATGCAGCGTAAGCCACTTAAGCGTCCATATATATATATATATATATATATATATATATTTTTTTTACCTGATGGAGTTTAGATCGTAAGGTCTTCTCTTCCACTTCACCAGGGTTAAATTATACAGATAATTTTAATTATAAATTATCCACATGTTGATTAGTAATATATAATAGGCATAGACTACACAATACAGAGTTGAGAATAAAAAAAATGATGATAATAATAATAATAACAATAACAATAATATAATAATGTATAATTTTATTAAGTAATTGGCTTGGTAAAGAAAATGTAAAACATAAAAGAATAATAAAAGTATGCATGAAACACGGTTATATATTATCCTATTGGCTAAGAAAACATTTAGTAAGTTTTTTTAACTGTTCTGAGTCAGGCATTCTTGATGTACGAGGGGAGGGATTCCAGACTCGTGTGACTGAAACAAGGAAGGATGAGGAATAGTGAGATGTCCGATGTAGAGGAAAGGCTAGAGTTAAATTTCCTCTCGATCGTGTGTTTAAATTATGGTGAGAAGATAGTGAAGGAAGCGAGTGGAAATATAAAGGGGTGATGAGGTGGACAAAGTGTCGAATAAGAAGCATAGGTAATGTATCTTTCGCCTGTCTTCCAATCCGAGTCAAGACAACATTTCAAGTGCTGGAGTTAGCGCATGATTGTCCCCCCCCCCTTTTTAGCTTCGGCCCTATAGTACCTACAATAATATGTTATATACATTAATTGCCACAGAAAAATCTTTAAATGATGGCAAAACCCCATTCAAATCGGTCAAGTAGTTTTTTGAGTCCATAAAGGACAGAGTTAAACAGACAAACTCACACTAATTTTTTTATATATAATAATTCCTGAGAAATTTCCACTAATTTTTGTTTCACTAGTTTGTTAATAATAACCAGTTGTAAAGATACCTTAATACGAATGATGTAATTGACGTTTAGAAGTTTATGACCAGGTGATTGTCAGAAGGTTTGCAAGGTGGGCCATGAAATCTCACGTATGCACATTAAAGTAATCATGCAAGATTTGTGTTGTTTTCACACCTGTCCTCTCTTAACTAAAGACAGATGATAACCATGACTGGTGCATCTTCTGATTCATCAGCTGCTTGTTTGTCGGCCATTTACAAGTATTAAACACCCATCCATACACCACTTCCATGTGTTTAACAAGACGCGCTTGTGTTATATAATTTTCTCCGAATCAATTAGTGAACCAAAAGCATATATATATATATAGGCTATATTCATCCATCCATAGTAATTCTGCTCGAGGGCAGGTCATTCACTGCAATCATAGCATTTTAATGCTATGCTTTGCGGCTTTACTAGGGAATTATAGGTATAGTAGCTTCCCGTTGCTTTCCACACCGGTAAAGGGTGATAATGATAAAGATGATGATGATGGCCGGATGATTTTCGGGGACCTTCGGGCCCCAAGCTTCCTGACATTTGTCTTACAGGTGAGGAAAAAACCCGGAAAAACCCTCACCCAGGAGCCTGTCCCGACCGGGAATCAAACCCGGGTCCACTGCATGACAAGGCAGCACGCTACCTCGAGACCACAGCGATGGAGATATATATATATATATGTTTATTTATTTATTCATTTATAAACAGGTTTTACGTGGGTATTAACGGGTTTATAGGTAATAAAGGATGTTGGGCGCCAGGATTGCCGAAAGGATATCCCCATGTATGAGATCTTAGGTTGCTCAGGTTGGTATCGGTAGAGTTGAGGTTCTTTCTCAGGGATAAGCAAGGAGCTGGCCGGCGCAAGACTACGCGAGATGAAGTTTAATAAAAATATTTTATTAATTGATGGACACTATACATGTGAGATTGCAGACACATTTGATGTCGGACAAGGTATTGACCGCAGTAACGCATTTAGAACTCAAGTTGGAGTCTCGAATGAACAAATTATAAGTGAAGTTAGGTTTGTAGTTTGTTAATTGATCGCCATGCCGGTGCGTCTGTCCCGACTCCCGTCTTGGTGAGTTCCGTCGGACTCAGGACTCCGAACGCTGAACTTAGAAATGCAGAACTAGAACTAACTTAACATAATTATTGTTGGTATAAGGTAAACTTCGTTACCCTCTCTCTGGCATCGTGTCGTCATGAGGTCATTACCTTGTCGCGATACAACACTTTATTATATTGGTTGACAACGATTCCTTAGTACCAAAGGAGGAATCGCCGTCTTTCAATTGGATAAGGATCCACCATGTTCCCTGTAGGACACTCCTTTGGGTCAGTGGCCTTTTCCCGCCTATTGCTAGGTTTCGCGTCTTCGCGGGTTGTCGATTTCGTCATACTGGGTTGTTTACTCGACTCTGTAGTTCCCCAGCCATAAATCATGCTTTGTTAATGACCTGTCAGCGAAGCTCAGTTTAAGCTCTTGGATTACTGGTCCACCAAGAAATGTCCAGTAATCCGCTAGTAAAATAAGTTTTCTTGAATTTTAACTCTTTTGTAGCCGCATCAAGGGCCTGTCGCTTAACAAAAGCGGTACCATGTACTTGTTAATGGTTTCCTTAATTATTAACTGATCGTTTATTCCTACTTGTATCAACTTCGTTTGATTCAATTTATTTTAATTCAATTATATGAAAATCAAAATCCTCGTGTTCTCACGGTTCGATTACATATAAGTTTCATATACCTGCGGTTATTATTTCGTCCTATACATTTAGCATGATATATAATGTACGTCCTAATCAATTTATTTATTCTAATTTATTGATCTAGAAGTCGGAGTGAAAGATTCTGCTTCAAGTGCCCTATATAATTGATAATCAATTTATGCTTGCGTAAATTTTATTAATTATATAAATCTCGCCTATATATATTATCGGGTCTTGGTGGAACCTTGGTGCACATAAATAAATTCAAAACATATGTTTACATAACAACAAATTATCTTTTAAATTTACCCTTCTTACCTGTTTTGTCAATAGTGACAATTTGTAAACAATCTACCTGCTTGTCAACAATTTAAAACTAATAGTGTCAAATCACAGTCTTGTTTGCACACGCAAATAATGGGATTCTTAACTGGGTATTAAAATCACTTCACACGCAATTCTTATCCCAAAAAAATAAGGTAATTTAAAAATTTACAATTATTTAGACATGTTCACCGATATGCAGGTTTGAACGTGTTTTGTGTATGCTATGAACCAGTATTTTCTTTTGCAAAAAATCTGCGTTCAATAAATTTAAAAAAATTAATTAATAAAGATAACATGATCAAATAAATATTTATATATATATATGGACCTGTTTTCCTACTTGGGTCGTAGATAAAACAATTTTTATATGTCCTTTCATTTTAATAATCGTTACGTAAATTCATAGTATTACATTAGAATTGCTATTAGCATTTGTTATATGTATTCTTGGTCAAATATTATTATGTTTATCAAACAATAATAATTAATCCATTCATTATTTATAAAATGAAAAATGTTGCATAATTATGGTTAGCTTGATTATTTTTATATTTGTATTTGCCGCTCCTAGCGTTAAAATTCATTTGATGTTTATAGGCGTTCTTATTTACGCGTTCTTGATGTGGATATTTAATCATTATTTTGATAAATTATTATACTCAATCTTTTATTTAAATAACATTTAGGCATCTCTAGTCTTTCCAATTAATCAAAGCAAATCTCGCTTTTATTTTTGTCAATTAACATATTATCTGGTTTGCACAAATTATTCATAAAATACAGAGTCATAAAACAAATTATAATCGTCGATCATTTTCTTTCATACATCATAAAACATATCTTGTCGCTGAGGGTTCTACTGCCCTAAATATGTGTATACTAGACACAAAGAAAATATACGAAGTCCACTGGCTTACGTATACAAAACAAAAAGAATAATCGTACTGAGGTCCTATGTTATCCTAGTCGATTTCTCAATAATATCACTCTGTATATAATTAAACACCTACTAAAATTCGTGCTTTTGGTTCATTAGCTAATTGATCGTCATTAAGACAAATCATGCTTCAACATCTTCATCAATTCTATTAATGCCTTCGGTGCCTTTTATTTTTATAATCAAGTACATTTTTATGTAATCATAATAAACTTTAGCGTAAAATA
The DNA here is from genome assembly GCA_030220185.1 of Diploptera punctata. Taxonomy (NCBI): domain Eukaryota; kingdom Metazoa; phylum Arthropoda; class Insecta; order Blattodea; family Blaberidae; genus Diploptera; species Diploptera punctata. The sequence goes on along the minus strand of JASPKZ010009813.1, from coordinate 705,167 downwards.
AAATCGCTTTTATCCAAATTAGTATAATACGTTATGGATTTTATAGAGTCCACATTAGGAGCGTTTATAGAAATATTTAAATGTATATATAAAAAAATGTAAATCATTCTCATCATTAGAGTTCACGTCATTTAAAATTATTCAATGAAAGGTTAATCTCAATCTGTTATTATTGTTACCGCCATTGTTATCGCCATAGTTATTCATAATATTTATCAGTAATTACTCATGATTTTTAATTACACAGGTCCATGTTGCTTATAAATTCCAAAATTAAATGAAAATCTAACCCAGTTCCATTTGAAAATTCCTACATCTATCATTCATCATTATTGCTGTAAGATTAGTATGGACAAATTATTTACCATCATTTGTCTTCAAAAAAAATATATATAAAGAAAATCTCTTAATTAATAATTAATAATTGACATTCTTCCTTGTATTATCATTAATGAGCAAGATGAAATCTGCCCTTATCTCGCCATCTTTTGAATTGAGTTTTAATTGAATTTGAAATACACAATATGTCGGTATTCTCATTTAGTTATAATAAAGTTCTTAATATGCAAGATTACTCTTGTGACTTTCTTACTTCAACGATTATTTAATATTATTCTCTATTAATTTACACTATAGCTATTTTCTTTAATCAATTAGTCCTGGGTTCGATTACATACTGGTTCATGCATTTATTGTCCCCTTTACTGAGCAAATATAGATTGCATTATAAATATGTTAGAGTTATCCATGATGGCCAACCTCTTGTCAAAGTTAAACAAATTATTCGCGCTTTTATCCATTATCGCTGTGCGGTATGGTTGCGATGACTTCGCGTTACTCATATTGTAATCGCGCCTAATTTTTCGCCTTGTGGCTACATTTATTTGGCTATTAGCAATTTGCTCGGAAGGTACGCTTGTAACCCATTTATTTGTAAAAATCTGTTTTGCAAATACTTGGGTTCTTTGTTCTAACCCGCATACACCGAACCAAGATACATCTGGCTTTGGATCTTTCAAATATGTGAAAAACTTTAAGTAATTGTTAAATGAACATCTACTTTTCAAATGTCTTCTGCGAGCTACCTGCGTTTCAAGTTTCACGCTTGATTTATTTGCAATATCTCTACCGGCTACAAAAAGATCTTTCATATCTGGTGTATCTTGTTCCGACAGTTTACAATTAGAAACATGCACACATTTACACTCAGTATTTTCAATTATTACTTTACGTTTCATTAACACGTCTTTAGGTATTTTCCCCTGATCCCTAATGATTTCTTCTGTTTGATCACTCGTTGATTTATTTATTTCTACTCTACTCCTACAGTTCTAATTTCCTCATGTATTTCTGTTACTGATTCCCTGCTAACCTGTTTTGTTTCCTCTAAGTCTTTAGGGTTTTCATCCGTTTTGTTTACCTTTATTCCCATATTCGCTACTGATTCATCTATTTTTGCCCCTAACATCTCTCTATCTTTTCTCATCTCATCCCTTAATGTTTGTCTAAACGCCTCTAAATCGTTTTTGCTATTTCTCTTCCCCGCTTCTAAATCCTGTTTCCAACTCCTCTCAGTCGCCTCTAATTCCTGTTTCCAACTTCTGTCCATTGCCTCTAATCTTAACATTATCATTTTCATATATTTTATAGGGCCATTGGTTGAGTTTCCCTTATCCTCCATTTTATTTATTTTTGATTCCTTTCCTTTTGTTCTAATTTAGAATTTCCACACGAGTATTTAAAAGAAAATATGTATTTCTACCTTTTGCTGGTCTTTTGTTCTTACTGTTATTCTGCCATCTCTCCGGGCTTGTCTGCTCGTCCCTTGTCCTCCAGGTCAGCTTCCAGGTCCATTCATCTGCTTCACAGTCCAGGATCTCTTGCCTTAGTGGGATGATTTCTCGTCGGTACGTTCTTGGTGTTTCGATATGTTATCACCAATGCTTACGACGAATATTCGAGCGCCCCACGTTGATGCGCCATTTACGTGGGTATTAACGGGTTTATAGGTAATAAAGGATGTTGGGCGCCAGGATTACCGAAAGGATATCTCCATGTATGAGATCTTAGGTTGCTCAGGTTGGTATCGGTAGAGTTGAGGTTCTTTCTCAGGGATAAGCAAGGAGCTGGCCGGCACAAGACTACGCGAGATGAAGTTTAATAAAAATATTTTATTAATTGATGGACACTATACATGTGAGATTGCAGACACATTTGATGTCGGACAAGGTACTGACCGCAGTAACGCATTTAGAACTCAAGTTGGAGTCTCGAATGAACAAATTATAAGTGAAGTTAGGTTTGTAGTTTGTTAATTGATCGCCATGCCGGTGCGTCTGTCCCGACTCCCGTCTTGGTGAGTTCCGCCGGACTCAGGACTCCGAACGCTGAACTTAGAAATGCAGAACTAGAACTAACTTAACATAATTATTGTTGGTATAAGGTAAACTTCGTTACCCTCTCTCTGGCATCGTGTCGTCATGAGATCATTACCTTGTCGCGATACAACACTTTATTATATTGGTTGACAACGATTCCTTAGTACCAAAGGAGGAATCGCCGTCTTTCAATTGGATAAGGATCCACCATGTTCCCTGTAGGACACTCCTTTGGGTCAGTGGCCTTTTCCCGCCTATTGCTAGGTTTCGCGTCTTCGCGGGTTGTCGATTTCGTCATACTGGGTTGTTTGCTCGACGCTGTAGTTCCCCAGCCATAAATCATGCTTTGTTAATGACCTGTCAGCGAAGCTCAGTTTAAGACCTTGGATTACTGGTCCACAAAGAAATGTCCAGTAATCCGCTAGTAAAATGAGTTTTCTTGAATTTTAACTCTTTTGTAGCCGCATCAAGGGCCTGTCGCTTAACAAAAGCGGTACCATGTACTTGTTAATGGTTTCCTTAATTATTAACTGATCGTTTATTCCTACTTGTATCAACTTCGTTTGATTCAATTTATTTTAATTCAATTATATGAAAATCAAAATCCTCGTGTTCTCACGGTTCGATTACATATAAGTTTCATATACCTGCGGTTATTATTTCGTCCTATACATTTAGCATGATATATAATGTACGTCCTAATCAATTTATTTATTCTAATTTATTGATCTAGAAGTCGGAGTGAAAGATTCTGCTTCAGTTTACAATATAATAAAATATTTTCCTGTCCCCAAAGCGTTTCAAATTACCTTGTTTCTCCATTCTTCTCTATCTTCCCATTCCAATTCTTCCAGACCTATCTCCCTCATAGATCTCCTTATATCATCCGTCCATTTAAATCCTAGGTCCACCTCTCCTTCCTTTCCCAGGTGGAATCCAATCCAAAACTTTTCTGGGTAATCTTATCTCTCGCATTGTACATATATGACCATATCATTCTAAATCCTGTGCTATAACCAACTGGTCATATATATATATATATATATATATATATATATATATATATAACTTATATATATATATATATATATATATATATATGCAGAACTAGCTGATTACTCGACGTTGCCCTATAATTACTTATCCCGATCTTATTGGCATGAATGAGCTAAAAGACAAAATTGATTATTGTGAGTTATCCATAAAAGATAAACACGTGCTTTCGCGGACTTTCATAGAATATATTTTGAGATAGTCAATTCTGTGTACGTTAATTTTGTGTATTTGTTATGGTTTAGGCAGTGTAAGGTATTTAAGCGTCCAAAAAGCTACTCTTTTAGTTCACCTATGCATTTTCTTAGCTTCGGCTCTGTAGTACGTACATTAATATGTTATATACGTTCATTGTCCCAAAAAAATCTCAAAATTATGAACGTCATTCAAATCGTTCAAGTAGCTTTCGAGTCCATAAAGGACACATACTCACAGACGTTCATTTTTATGTATAAAACAAGTTTTACAGATTGTATTGATTCTTGACGATTACAATTATGATCACTGTCTTGGTTAATATTAAATCTCCTAAAATAACTTCCAAATTTTCCATGGGCAGTCACAAATTGTGTTAAAATGAAATTTGGAATAATATGTTTTATATTTAGCCTATAATGTACTGTAGGAAAGAAGAACTCTTTAGTCAAAGCACCATTTGCACTTCTTATCCAATGTTCATTCCAATCAGTGATGACATAGTCCAACAGTTTATTTTCAACATAGGATTTTGGACACTTTGAAAATTAATAATGAAGCTCAGAAGATGCTGCTGATTTAGCTAGATGATCAGCACGTTGATTTCCCACAGTTACCTGGTGCCCTCGTATCCAAGACAGGTACAGATGTTTTGTTCCGTAATTTTGCAGAGAATCAAAAGTAATCTCGGTCATTTTTTAAATATAATTTTCCACTCTTTCGCCTTCTTGCAGTTTGGGACTGAACTTGGACATCGAAATGCCAGCATCCATCTCAGCGACCCAGAAAAATATGTTTTAGACACAAATCTCGGTCACTTTTTAATTTTATTTTTCACCACATCCTACTCCCTGGAATATTTGGTGTCGAACTTGACCTTAAATGACATCTGGTCTGAACCGATCAGATTAGCGATTCCAAGAATGGTTCATACATTTCCAACGGTTGCAGTAATGGTTAAGGTTATTCCCCCACCTCATTCTTTGTCTACCTACTTGGCTCTTTCTCTCTGGTTTTCCTATAAGAAATTTCCATGAAAGAGGGATATTCTATGGGAAGAATCCTCCCGGTTCAGGGGAAGTTTCAAACTCTGGATTACATAGCCTACATTATTTTTTGATCACACAAAGATATAGCGTATCTTCCTGGGTGACTAGATAATTGATCAATTTAATTTCAGGGCCATATCCGAGACAACACGAATATTTAAGACAAAACACACCATTCGCTCATATATTCAAAGCGAATTTGATAGGATGATTACTATGACCAAACCCTGCAGAAAAAAAAATAAATATCTTAATGAAACCATTTATAAAATTAAGTCTTTAGAATAAAATGGTGTTCGGAAACTATTTGAGTCCGAAACATTTCCTACATTTGTCTTACAGTTGAGAAAACCCTTGCAAAATTTGAGACAGGAGACTTGGCCTGACATGTGATCAAACTCATGCCCGCTTCCTCCATCAACGAATTTATCCCGAGATCATAGATGTAGAGTAAACCTACTTTATATACTAGGGCATTCGATAAGTATTAGTAACACTGTTATAACATCACAAAACATATTTAGATTCCTTTTGATCTGCATTTATCCCTGTCAAATCAACTATATGATGCCAAATCCTTGGAAGCTGACGCACTTCATCTGCTGCACTATTTCTGGATATCTCTTTCATCTGAACGATCTAGAGATTTCTGGATATCAACTCTTAATTGAAATCGAATGCCTCCTGGAGCTTATTTGAACTACGGGAAAAGTTATATTTTAAAGGCTCTTGTCCGGAGAATTGGGTGGATGTTCTAGTATTTCCCAATTCCACCTTCTAAACAAATTCTACTCAACACTTCTTTAGGGCGGTATGACTTACTACATGTGAGAAACATTAATGTGTTCAAAAATATTTCAAGACTTTTAATATTACAGATTTATACAAAAAATACTACTGAACAACATACTGGAAGATTACAGTGGTCACCACTAGGATCGCTGATTTACAACAGTTTTGCGATTAGGCCTACATATCGAATGCCCTAACTAACTAACTAACTGACTGGCACTATCGAATCTATAAATTCATGGACGCGCGGATATAAGTTCACCATACAGCCCTATCATGAGGTAATGTTTTTAAATCATTCCCTGTATAATTTACTTCCTCAAATCATGGGTAACGTTATTCTCCCACCTCATTCTTGGTAATCGAACTGGGAGTTTTCCTCTGGTTTCCCTACAAGTAGCTTCCATGCACGTCTTTCATTCCCCATTCGTGTCACATGTCCTACCCAACGCGGACTATAAGACTTAACTGTTCTTATTATATCTGGCTTCTCATGTAGACAATGTAGCTCGCAATTGTGTAGTCTTCTCCGTTCACTTGTCTGTTCATCTCTATTTGTTCCAAAAATTTTCCTAAGAAGTTTATTCTCAAATACTCGTAATCTCCTTTCCCCCCTTGAAGTAAGAATTCCTGTTTCGCATCCATGTAACTGGTAAAATAACAATTTTGTATTTTCCGTTTAACTTTTTTTTAAAGGAGTTGGGATGATTTCCTGTAATGCATAATAGCATATAGGCCTATTTCCAGAATTGAGCCTATGTTTAATTTCTTTGTGCATGTAAGGCCTAATTGTAATTATTATTCCTAGGTATTTTTGTGGAACCATAAAAATAACCTTAGGTCGGAAAACAAGGAAAGATACGAAACTTAAATTATATAAAACAATGGCTGTTCCTTTGTTGTTGTATGGAAGTGAAAATTGGATAATGAAATCAAGGGATGAAAGCAGGATACAGACTGCGGAAATGCTGTTTTTACGTAATGTGAAAGGATGCACAAGAGCGGATAGAATAAGGAATGAAACTATACGACAAGAATTAATTATATATAAAATTGAAGATAAAATCAGCAAAAATAATAAGAAATGGACAGAACACTTAATGAGAATGAACAACGAAAGAATACCAAAAAAGAACCTTCCTGTATAATCCCAGAGGAACAAGAGATGTTGGCCGACCACGTAGAAGATGGACTCCACTTTTAACTTCGCCGGAACAGGCTGCATAGCCTAAACTTTGTAGTAGAAGAAGGAGAAGATTCCTAGGTATTTGAATTCAGCCAAAACTAACCAACTAACTAACTCACTGGCACTATCGAACCCTTAGATTCATGGCCGCGCGGACATAAGCTCTCTTTATATTCCTATCCTGAATCAATGTTTTCCAATCATCCCCTGTACAATCTACTTCCCTCAAAACATATTTAATGTTATTCTCCCACCTCATTCTTGGTCTACCAACTGGGCGTTTTCCTTCTGGTTATCCTACAAGAAGCTTCCATGCACGTCTTTCATTCCCCATTCGTGCCACATGTCCTGTCCATCGCAGTCTATGATACTTAACTGTTCTCATTATATCTGGCTTCCTATAAAGAACATGTAATTCGCTGTTATGCAAGTCTTGTCCATTCACCTGTCTGTTCATCTCTCTTTAGTCCAAATATTATTCTAAGAAGTTTATTCTCAAATACTCGTAATCTCCTTTCCTCCCTTAAAGTAAGAGTCCATGTTTCGCATCCATATAATATAACTGGTAGAATAATAGTTTTATATATTTTCAGTTTAGCGTTTTTTGAAAGGAGTTGGGAAGTCAAGAGTCTCTGTAATGCATAATAACACGCATTTCCAGAATTGAGCCTATGTTTAATTTCCTTGTGAATCTCATTTCTGTTTGTGATTATTGTTCCTAGGTATTTTGAGTTCAGCCACTTCCTCAAAATTTTCCTATTTATCATTAGCTATCCATTTCCATTATATAATGCATTTTTATGACAATGTATTCAGTTTCACTGATCTTTACTTCCAGTCCCAATATCTTAATGTTACTCAATATAGTGTATGTGTTGGCCCTTTCCTCGCTATCGGCCAATAATACTACATCATCAGCATAAACTAACAGCTTATTAATACCATTGAGTTTTAGCCTCCTTCATCCCCTAAAAATTTGATGGCATGTTCTAGTACAAAATTGAATAGTAGAGGAGATAGTGCATCATGTCTTAGTAGGTGATTTTTAGTTTAAAATATTTTGATTTCTAATTGACATGGTTAAATATACAAACATTAACTGTATTTCACTTTTACATTTAAATCTGCAGGACCAGAAGCTCACTGCATGAAATTTTAGTGTTGGAATATCGTGACGGTTTATAAGCTGTCTCGCCTGATGGAGACATGAAAAGCTTGATGTCAGAATGAGTTGATTGAATGTGGGTGCACTAAATCGCACAACAATTCTAACATGAAGCGTATGCTTGAGGCAACATACGGTAGTACACATAATAGACATTATTCTATATGAAGCAAGACTACAGTAAAGTACACATCTACCGCCAGTTTTACTGAATTACAATACAATAGCTTGTTAAACTCCACTTTAGGCAGTCTAAACGCTCGTTGTAAAACCATATGCATACATTTATGTCAAGCTTTCAACTTCACATTATTTATTACTGTTCTAAATTTTTTATTTGTTTTCTTAAATTGTCGAAAAATTACAGTTTTAATACACGTAAACTCTTAAAAAAAAGTCTCTCTGGAAGAGTAGGCCTAGTGGCCTTAACTTCCTAGTGGAATTATTATTATTCTTCTTCTTCCTTCCAAGTATTAGGCCAAGGCCTGTTACGATCCTATAGAAAATTTTCCCTTATGGGAAATTCTCGTATAAGACTTGAAAGCATAATAATAGTCCCTTCGATTGGTTGCTGGCCAAAGAAAGGCAAGACCAGTGATGGGGCTGCCATCTTATAGCCTCTGGTCAGGCTTTTCTGGAGAAGAAAAGAAAATAAAGGAAAGACAAAATGGAAAAAAGGAAGGACTCCCTAGCCCTTGGATGCCCTAATAGCGTTGGGATCGAAAAAACAAGAGTTAACCAAGAGAGGTTAGATAGTAAAGTTAAAAGAGTGCAAAACACAAGTAAGTGGAAGAAATGTTTTGCACAGCTTGGACACCTTGTGGTCGCCAGCCATTATCTTTTTTAAATTGCGGATGAGCCCATGTAGGACTACGCAAAGTACTTAGAGGCGTTTCCTTTGGGCCCAAATTTCTTTCATTCTTTTGCTATGAGTTTTTTTTCTCTCATCTGTCCAAGTTGTTCCAGTTTTTTTCTTCGGTTTGTCCTCTTGGTCAACTTGCCACTTATTCACCTTAATTCTAAATATATCTCTGTTTGGGATATCTTCTTTAGTAATTCCTGCCAATTTTAAGTCCTTTTTGACTTCATCAATCCACTTCATAGTATCCACTGGAGCTTTACTTCTGTTTTCGTAGAATTCCACTATCTGTTTTGTAAGCCTAATATAACTGTTTTACAAACAAATATACTTTTTTTAATTCGCTTTAAATAAGCACTTTTTATTGTATAAAATTAGATTATCAGTTACAGAAAAAACATTACTGTCTACATTAAAACTCTTCGGCGAGAGAAGCATAAAAGTTCCTTGGACTACCATCTGGCTGTTGGCCTCACATCCACATGTGTCAATAAACGAGGTAGATAATCATCCAGCTAATATAAGGCGACATGTGGTCAGCATATCGGATCCCCAGCCGTTATATCTGGTTTTCTCAACCTTCAGTCGCTATTTATTGTAACTAACTAACTAACTCACTAACACTATCAAACCCATAGGTTAATGGCTAAGCAGACATTAGCTCTCCATATATCCCTATCCTGAGCTAATGTTTTCCAATCATCCCCTGAATAATCTGCTTCCCTCAATCATAGTTAATCTTATTCTCCCACCCTATTCTTGGTCTACTAACTGCGCGTTTTCCCTGTGGTTTTCCTACAAGAATATTCCATGCACGCATTTCATTCCCCATTCGTGCCACATGTCCTGCCCATCGCACTCTACGAGACTTAACTGTTCTCATTATATCTGGCTTCCTATAAAGACCATACAGTTGACTGTTGTGTAATCTTCTCCATTCGCCTGTCTGTTCATCTCTCTTTGGTCAAACAATTTTCCCAGGAACTTTATTCTCAAGTACACGTAATCTCCTTTCCTCCCTTAAAGCAAGAGTCCAATTTCGTATCCATGTAATGTAAGTGGTAGAATAATAGTTTTATATATTTTCAGTTTAACGTTTTTTTGAAAGGAGTTGGGTAGTCAAGAGTCTCTGTAATGCATAATAGCACGTATTTACAGAATTGAGCCTATGTTTAATTTCTTTGTTCATCTCATTCCTATTCGTGGTTATTGTTCTTAGGTATTGTAGCTAACCAAATTCCTCACGATGCTGGGTGGGCACCGGTCCCATATTGGCCGAAATTCTATGAGAAAATTTCTTCCCCATGGAGACTGGAACCAGCGCAATTCCCGTAACTCAGCAAACATGCATCTTGCCTTAACAATTCGGCTATGGAATTACTACATTAAGTTAACAAAATTCTTTAAAATTCCGTGTTAATGATTATCTCAGATAACTTTAGTAAAATTTGGATTTAACTCGTTATTGCAATAAGTAGTTAAAATTTTTATGCACACACTTGTCAGTCAATCTTATCCAGATATCGAGACGTGTCTTGTCAATCAACAATATCGATTCTAACTCATGAAACCAGAAGCTATATCCATTCATTGATACTTATCACATTGGCATGTTTGGATCTGTGTAGCTAGCGCTGGGGTATGTACATATTGAATACATTTAAGAATACCATGCCTATACATATGTCATGCAACATAAAATACTTATTCAAATAGCACGTGAATGACACTTATACGTAACAAGATTATGTCCATCTTGACGTCATATTAACCATCTTGACGTGATATTAACATTGAATTTCTTCTTTTTTAATCTGCAAATCAGGGGGATTGAATTAAATCACAGTAATAAATCAAAATAGACATAACTAACTAGCATTATCGAACCTGGAGGTTCATGACCGCACTGACATAAGCTCTATATACACCCATATCCTGATTTATTGTTTTCCAATCGCTTCCTGTATAGTTAACCTATTTCATATCCATCCATAGTAATTCTGCCCGAAGGCAGGTCCTTCACTGCAATCATAGCATTTTCATGCTATGCTTGCAGCTTTACTAGGGAATTGTAGGTGTGGTAGCTTCCCGTTGCTTTCCACACCGGTGAAGGATGATGATGATGATGATGATGGTAATGAGAAGGATGATAATGATGGCCATATGATTTCGGGGACCGTTTGGGCCTTAAAGTTTTCCTGACATTTGTCTTACAGGTGAGGAAAAACCCCGATAAAAACCTCACCCAGAAAAACTGCCCCGACCGGGGATCGAACCCGGGCCCGCTGCGTGACAAGGCAGCACGCTACCTCGAGACCACAGCGGTGGACATCCTATTTCATATAATGGTTAATAATTTTATACCAGCTCAATCTTGGTCTGCTTACTGGATGCTTTCCTTCCGGTTTTCCTATATGAAGTTTTCGTGTCCCTGCCTGGTCACATGTCTTCCCCATCGCAGTTTACGATACTTAATTTTCTTATTTTATCTGGCTTACCAAATAGATCATAATGTAATCTTCTACATTCACCTGTCTGGTTGTCTCTCTTTGGTCCAAAAAATTTCCCTAAGAACTTAAATACTTGAAACCTATACTCCCTGTGCTAGCGAAACAACTCACAGTCCTCTTCAATGAATGCTTGAGACAAGGAGCTATACCAGATAGATGGAAAACGTCAAAGGTAATAATGCTATACAAGGGAAAAGGCAATACGATTGACCCAAATGCGTACAGGGGGCATTGCCTTAGACCCTTACAACATTATTACGCAAACGTCTCAGATGTCTTATTGATGAGAAACTGCCAGATTCACAGTTTGGATTCAGAAGTGGGAGATCAACGACACAAGCTGTACATTGTCTCCAATCTAATATAGAAACAGCCATAGCAAACCGTGGAGGAAAACTACATGCTATATTTATTGACTACTCCAAGATGTCCGACACAATAAATAGAACCATCCTAATGAAGAAATTGGAAAACGCTATAGGTCTAAAACACTACCTACTACCGCCTATTAGAGACCTCCTCACCAACAACTGGGTGGAAATAAGTGACGGTATAGACAAATCGAACCTGATACAGCAAACTGTGGGAGTACTGCAGGGGGACCCGTTAAGCCCCTTGCTGTTCATTTTAGCTACAGCGGACATCAAGGCAATAAACCTAACAACGTAAACCTGCTTATGTACGCAGATGACATGATATTGACCTCAACTTCGCACAGGATCTGCAGAAAGTCTTCAACCAATTAGTGGACTGGGTAAAAGAAAATTAACTGACACTAAATGAAGAGAAAACAGTCTCCATGACCTTTAGAAAAGGGGCAGACGAGGTATTTTCTACATTGGTGGAAAAACATTAAAATCAGTAACTAGCTTCACGTATCTGGGAGTCACTTTCCAAACATAGGGAAGCGTGTTTACAAACCATGCAAATGACAAAGTAAATGCTGCGATAAGAGACATAAGCGACATTAAGTCAATAAATAGACTCTCACTAGAAACAGCCCTACAACGTTCTGAACTTAAAGTCGATCCCGTTGCAACGTATGGGTTAGAGAATATATGGGTCCATTTAAAGAAAACGAACCAAGAAAAAATAGAGAAACTAAAATCCACATACCTAAAAAGGGTGCTCTGTCTCTCCAGATACACGCCCTCACGACTTGTATATGAACTCTCCAGAGAACCATTCTACATAGAAGAGCTGAGGCTAAAGTTCCTACTACCAGTGACACCAGCTTACCAGGATCTCCTGCAAGAACTGCACGAGAAGAAACGCAAAATATGGGAAGAATTCTATATTACAGACGCCATGGCAAACCGTGAATGGACTCGGGAGGATACGAATTGCGCCACACAGTGACCAGACTCGCTGTTAATGGATTTTACCACAAGCTGTTCAGCAACCAGAGATTCCACAAGCCCGGCCCAGACTGCATGTATGCAAGATGTGGCGAACAATGCGAGAAATATCATGTGTTAAACTGTAGGATGAGATCAGAATCATTGTTGAAACTCTGCAGTGACTGAGAACAATCTTCTTTGCACGTTGTGCACATTTCTTATTTTATTATAAATACTCGTAATCTCTTATCCTCGCTTAAAGCAAGATACCATGTTGAGTGTACATGTAACTGAAAGAATAATAGTTCTGTTTATTTGTATTAACTTTTTTGAGAGGTTTGGTTTATGAGTCCTTGTAATGAATAATAACTTGCATTTCCAGAATTGAGCCTATTATGAAAATAGAAGTAAGCTTGCAAAGACATGCCTACGGTTAGCAGGTTGAGAGACAGAGAGAGAGAGAGAGAGAGAGAGAGAGAGGAGAGAGAGAGAGAGAGAGAGAGAGAGAGAGGGAGGGAGAGAGAGAGAGAGAGGGAGAGAGAGAGAGTGAAAGAGAGAGAGAGGGAGTGAAAGAGAGAGAGAGGGAGTGAAAGAGAGAGAGAGAGAGAGAGAGAGAGAGAGAGAGGAGAAATGGATATTATTTTCTATCTTCTTCTGTCTTTACAAATTATGGTACTTGTTAAATTTCTCAATCGATCCAAATGGCACAGCTATATATATATATATATATATATATATATATATATATATATAGGCCTATACATTACGACGGAATGAGGAAAAACGACTGGAAGCTTTTGAAATGTGGATATGGAGAAGAATGGAACATTAAAATGGACAGACAAAATTAAAAATAAAGGTGTACTAAACAGAGTGGGTGAAAGAATAACAATGCTGGAACTCATAAAGAAGAGGAAAATAAATTGGATTGGCCACTGGCTAAGAAGAAACTGCCTGCTGAAGGATGCCCTAGATGGAATGGTCAACAGAAAGAAAGTTAGAGGCACAAAAAGACATCAGATGATAGACAATAATAAAATAAATGGTTTGTATGCAAATATAAAAAGGAAAGCTGAGTTAAGGAAAGAGTGGAGAATGCCGAGTTTGTAGTGAAAGACCTGCTCTTGAACAGAACACTATGAATGAATGGATATTTAGATAGAGAGAAAAGGTGAGAGATAAATAAATTCTGTCTTTTCAAATTTTAGTACTTGTTGACTTTCTGAATAGATCCAAATGGCACAGCTAGAGTGATAGATAGATGGAGAGAGAAAAACAGAGAGATACGTGGATATTGTTTTCTATCTCCTGTCTTTACAAATTATAGTACTTGTTAACTTTTTCAATCGATCCAAATGACACAGCTAAAGGGATAAAAGAGAGAGAGAGAGAGAGAGAGAGAGAGAGAGAGAGAGAGGAAGAGAGATTTTCAATCGATCCAAATGACACAGCTAGAGAGATAAAGAGAGAGAGAGAGTGAGGGGAGAGAGAGAGAGAGAGAGAGAGAGAGAGAGGAAGAGAGAGAGAGAGAGAGAGAGAGAGAAATGGATATTATTTTTTATCTTATTCTGTCTTTACAAATTACAGTACTCAAACTTTCTCAATCGATCCTGATGACACAGCTGTTCACACCTTTATTTTCGAATTTCACTGGCTCAATTCCGTCGTAGATGGATTTTGTCAGTGCTTGTAAATCCTGAGTATTGTTTCCTTCGGAAGAGAAGTAATGCATTGGTTTCCGTGTCGTATACTTGCAGCACGTTAAAGTCTAAACTAAGAGGCCTCTGAACAAAATTCGTCTGTCCTTTCACGCTCAGCTTTGAATTCTCAAACTAAAGACCTGAATTATTCTTAAAGAGCAGCCATCATATTGTACACTGATGTCATGCTTGCACTGAGATTGGTGGGCGGCATTTTGAGCAAAGTGTTTTGAAGTACATCATGGTATATTAATTCATGCGTGTCGACGATGGTACTTGCAGTTAGTTACATGTAAACAGTGTAAAACGTGTTTTAAATAAAAAAAGTGCATGTAACGAAGCCGTGTAGAACATGTAGACATGTATGATGGTGTAAATAAGCCATAAAACTGTGATGACGTACAGGAATGTGATAGGCAAGTTGACTTTCATATCCCATTTTGCTGACTTCGCAGACCCTAGGTCCCTACCACAAATTGTTCAGTAACGTAGCATCTTCTGTGCTCTGTTTACTTTTTTTTCATGCTTTTACTGAAACATTATACATATATATATATATATATATATATATATATATATATCTCGCCGTACAGGCCACATGGCCTAAAACGAATTTGTTCATGATGATGATATATATATATATATATATATATATGGCCGGGTTGGAGATGACAAGCTTTTTATCTAACCACTTTAAGAGTACCTAATTACAAGTAATATTAATAAAACACTATATTAAACGTATTTACCTAAGAGATGTAATTATCGCTTCATTATTTTATTCGTAAATATGAAAATAAAGTGGAACTATTTCCTGTCATGACCACATAGATTAGGGACTATGTCCTGTCATGACCACGTAGGTTATAAGAGTCCTGTCTTCTAACCAGCGATAAACTACCAATTATCAATTTTTTAACCAGCGATACACCAAAAATGGGCACGATGTGTAAACCACAAATGAGCAAAAACTAATGAATTTAATTCATTTGCACGTTAGTGAGCTTTCCAGTTATATTAAATGAGCACTATGTGTACATTTAATCTAGGGGTTCATATCTGTGTGCCATATCTATGGTTTCAACAAATCAGGTCCGGACTTATCCTTTACTTATTTAACCGCGTAAAATAATAAAAAGGACGTTCCCTAGATTTCACCTAGTTAGAGTAATTGATTTAGGTTTGGTTAGCTTTTAAGTTCCTTGCTTATTAAATGTTATTTGATACGTAAAATAAATTACCTCTTCATTTCTGTTATTCTATGAGAAATTCAAAATGTCGGACGGTTACCATGTAAAATCATATTTCCACTAGTTCATTTCGTGTTAAATATACATATTTAGGCGGCGGTTACATCTCTTAGGAAAATTTATTAATTAACATTTTACAATACTTTAAATTACATCAAAATTGGCATAAGTCGCGTAAGTAAAAAGCTTGTCTTGTACAACCCCACTATATATATATATATATATATATCGTACTCGTCTTTATCAAATAATGGCTCGGCCAGTCCTATGTTATGGGAGTGAAGCGTGGACTATAAGGACGAGAGATGAAGGCAGACTAACAGCTTGTGAGATGAAATTTATGCGCCGAACAGCTGGCTACACCAAATGGGATCGAAAGAAAAATGTAGAAATCCTTCAAGAGCTTAATGTGTCACCAATACTGGACTACATCTCCAGATATCAGCTAAACTGGAAGGAACATGTCTCAAGAATGGCTAGATCCAGGATCCCCAAGGCAATAATGAATTACTGTCCAAAATGGGAAACGGTCACTTGGTCGACCTATGAAAAGATGCCACGAAAACCGCTTTCTCAGGCCGTAACAGTCCTAGGACTAATGCCTGGCAGGATGATGATGATATATATATATATATACACTCAGTGCCGTTTTGGGGCTCTTTTCTATACTTCATTTGCCATAAGATAGATTAACATTATAATAAATGAAAATAAACTGGGCAACTTATAATTTATATTCCACACATTATGAGGTTAATTCTATAATTAACTCAATAACTGACTCACTGGCGCTATCGAAACCGTACGTTCATTGCCGCGCGGACAAAATCTCTCCATGTAGGCCTCTCTCTATCCTGAGCTAATATTTTCCAATCTTTTCTGTTTAACTTACCTACCTCAAATGATGGTTAATGTTATTCTCCCACCACATTCTTGGCCTACATACAGGATGATTTCCTTCTGATTTTACTATAAAGAGTTTACATGTCCCTCTTTCATTCCCCATTCGTGATAAATGTCCTGTTCATCGCAATCTACGTGACGTAAGTGGTTCTTATTGAATCGTGTAGCTCACTGTTATGTTAAGAACTATTCAGTGGAAAATATTATTTGATAAGATACAAAACACAGAAATTAGGGACAAATGTTACATTCAAATTTATTCTAGATTCAAATTTATTATAGATAGACGAAAATATTTGAAAGGTCATATAGAAAGAATAGAAGACAACCTACTTGCAAAATGAGCTAAAGAAGATGGACCAATGGACGGGAGAAGAACAAGAGGAAGTCCAGCCAAGAGATGGATAGACAGTGGATGCACATTCAATACATCTTCCTCCGAGGAATGATTTTGGAAATAAACTGGATGAAAATCCTACAAATTATGAGTAATAATAATAAGAAGAAGATTACATATTTATTTATTCATGAATGGGTGTTGTTATTTCCCGATACTTGTTCAGAAATTTACCTAAGTTATCCAATTTTCTGGGTTTACCATTAACTCCTAGAATTCTGAGTAAATGGCATGGTATGGCATAAAAACAGGTGAAGTAGGGCTTCAATATTTTCACCAGAATAGCCCCCACTGATATATACATATAACTTTGATTAAAGAATTGCATGAAAGGTAGAAATGATGCAATTTAATTTGGGAAGAACAGCAGGCAATAGGAGGGATGATACAGGTAGTTAAGAGGGTGGGTTGTGCTGACCGCCCAGGTAGTAGTGAGTGAGTAATACACTCTCCATGACGTAAGTGTGAATGCAGCTGATGGTGACCACTATGAGCAGATGGATTGCTCCGTCCCTGATGAGTTCTACCCTTTTGATTTATGAGAAAATGAAACACATGTGGTTTCACATACACATGAGGCGAACAATAACTGTACTTACGTATCCAACACCTTAGCGCCTCTTAACACCAGTTCAGGTGGCAAAACTTCACACTACAATTTGGACGATGCTGATTCAATCTCAGGGATTGAAGTTTTTTTTCAGTTTGTCCCAGGATGGATTAGAACAAAGTGACCAGTAAAATATATGATGGTAAAATATATAATAGTGTAGTACTATTGGCCGATAGCGAGGAGATACTAAATGACAACACGCACACACTATTGAATAACACTAAGAAATTAGGACTGTAAGTAAATATCGATAAAACTAAATATATGGTTACACGTAGAAATTCATTATATAATGGAAATGGACAGCTAATGACAAATGAGGGAAATTTTGAGGAAGTGGCTGAATTCAAATACCTAGGAACAATAATCACAAATAGGAATGAGATGCACAAAGAAATTAAATATAGGCTCAATACTGGAAATGCATGCTATTATGCATTGCAGAGACTCTTGATGTCCCAACTCCTTTCAAAAAACGTTAAACTGAAAATATATAAAACCATTATTCTACCAGTTATATTATATGGATGCGAAACATGGACTCTTACTTTAAGGGAGGAAAGGAGATTACAAGTATTTGAGAATAAAGTTCTTAGGAAAATGTTTGGACCAAAGAGAGATGAACGAACAGGTGAATGGAGAAGACTACATAATAATGAACTACATGGTCTTTATAGGAAGCCAGATATAATAAGAACAGTTAAGTCTCGTAGACTGCGATGGGCAGGACATGTTGCACGTATGGGAAATGAAAGAGGTGCATGGAAGCTTCTTGTAGGAAAGCCAGAGGGAAAACGCCCAGTTGGTAGACCAAGAATGAGGTGGGAGAATAACATTAACTGTGATTTGAGGGAAGTAGATTATACAGGGAATTATTGGGAAGCATTAGCTCAGGATAGGGATATATGGAGAGCTTGTGTCCGCGCGGCCATGAACCTACGGGTTCGATAGTGCCAGTGAGTAAGTAAGTATATATAATTAGTCCGGCTAACTCTTTGGAGCTTGTAAGAATTTTGAAGTGTCCCCTGAGTACGCTACTAACATTCTGCAGGGTTAGTCCTTTGGAGGGGCTGCCTCCTTAAAGCCTTTGGACTTGCTTCCTTGTGTTTTATCCCCACAAGGAGGGTTGCCTCTTTCGCCTTCTGCCGTTGAGGACTTCACTCTTGTTTCGCCGAGCTGGGTCTCTTATTTCATCCCCAGAGATTAGGTTGCAACTTCCGTCATTTCGCCGTTCCGATATTTCTATCTCCGCCGTGTCTGCCGTTGTGGTCTTCCGTGTTTGCAGCTTCCAGTGTGGTCGTTGCTCTCACATTGCGGATTATTCTTAGTTCCCTCTCCTATCATAAACAGCGGAAACATATATAAATAACAAACTAAACTATAACAGGAACACTAAAAATAACTTTGAAAAATAAACCCAATAAAGACTTTATAATGGAATTATACAAGACAATGGCAGTGCCTATTATTACTTATGGATCCGAAACATGGACAGTGCAACACAATAATCTCCCAGATTACAAGCTGCTGAAATGAAATTCCTCAGACCAGTGGCAGGATATCAAAAAATAGACAAAAATAATAGAAATAAGACAACAACTAAAAGTAGAGGAATTAAACACGACAATAGTGAAATACAGAACAAACTGGAAAGAACATTTGGGAAGGATGACTGAGAATAGAATACCAAAAGCAGCATACATCTATTCACCACGAGGAAAAAGAAGTTTGGGAAGACCAAAGAAAAGATGGAAACAGCAGCAATTTGAAGCCGGAACAGGCTAGTAAATAAGTCTAAACCGTGATGAAGAAGAAGAAGAAATTAGTGAACTCTTCCGAAGGCATTAACTAAGTAACTAACTCACTAGCACTATAGAACCCGTAGGTTCATGACCACGAGGACATATACAAATATCCCTATCCTGAGCTAATGTTTTCCGATCATCTCCTGTATAATCGTTCCTTTAAAAATCACGGTTAATATTATTTCCCCATCTCATTCTTGGTCTACCTATTGAGCACATTTCCTTTGGTTTCCTTCAAGAAGTTTCCATGCTCCTCTTTCATTCCCCATTCGTGTCACATGTCCTGCCCACCGCTGTCATTTGGAGTATACTGTTAGGTAGTCTTCTACATTCGCCTATCTGTCCATATTCTTTGGTCCAAAAATTTTCCTAGAACTTTATCTCAAAGATTTTATTAGTTTACGGAATATAATTTGTATTTTGCTAATTAAGTCGTATGTAAGATGTTTCGTTGCGACAAAACAAATATGGTGACCATTAGCCCGTTTTTATATTCTTAAATTTCGTGTTTCAAGTAAACCCCCACTCCTATAGGCAGGATTTCGCAGATTTCCCCCCCCCCCGAAATCCTTTCTCTTTTTATTTAAATGACATTTATCGATTGAGGTTGCGAAAAATCTAAAATTGCGGCTAATATAGCGATCATTAAATTTTATATTTAGGTTAATCCCCACTCCCAATTAGACGATTTTGTTGGTAAACAAACTCAATCTCACTTTCCTTTATTTATTGTTATATTATGAGTTCGATTCCGAAAAGAACACAATTTGCTGCCACTAGAGTGTTGACACGCACATACATGCACACACCCACACACATTATTATGATTTAAGGGATAAATCTTCGGTTTCTGCTCCACATACCATATAAAATGTTTTTTAATGTATTTTCATATCAGTTATCGTATTCGTCAATAATTTTCTGGACATGAACTCCATTTTGTCATATTATTGCACAATTATTATCTGGTCATCCGCACATAATTGTTTTATATATATATATATATATATATATATATATATATATTTATGATGGAAAGATTTCAATGGTAGAAACAGCACGAGAACCGGGAGTGATGTGGTGAGTCCTTTTGGAGAGGAGAAAATTAATATATATATAAACAATTATGTGCGGATGACCAGATAATAATTGTGCAAGAATATGACAAAATGGAGTTCATGTCCAGAAAATTATTGACGAATACGATAATTGAGGTATGAAAATACATTAAAAAAAACATTTTATATGGTATGTGGAGCAGAAACCGAAGATTTAACCCTTAAATTGGTAATTTATCCTATCGGATACATCAATTTGTTTTACTTACTTACTTACTTACTTACTCACTGGCACTATCGAACCCGTAGGTTCATGGCCGCATGGATATAAGCCCTCCATACATCCCTATCCTGTGCTAATGTTTTCCAATCATTCCCTGTATAATCTACTTCCCTCAAATCATAGTTAATGTTGTTCTCCCACCTCATTCTTGGTCTACCAACTGGGCGTTTTCCTTCTGGCTTTCCTACAAGAAGTTTCCATGCACGTCTTTCATTCCCCATACGCGCAACATGTCCTGCCCATCGCAGTCTGCGGGACTTAACTGTTCTTATTATATCTGGCCTCCTATAAAGACCATGTAGTTCATTGTTATGTAGTCTTCTCCATTCACCTGTCTGTTCATCTCTCTTTGGTCCAAAAATTTTCCTAAGAACTTTATTCTCAAATACTCGTAATCTCCTTTCCTCCCTTAAAGTAACAGTCCATGTTTCGCACCCATACAATATAACTGGTAGAATAATAGTTTTATATATTTTCAGCTTAACGTTTTTTGAAAGGAGTTGGGACATCAAAAGTCTCTGAAATGCATAATAGCATGCATTTCCAGAATTGAGCCTATGTTTAATTTCTTTGTGCATCTCATTCCTATTTGTGATTATTGTTCCTAGGTATTTGAATTCAGCCAATTCCTCAAAATTTCCCTCATTTGTCATTAGCTGTCCATTTCCATTATATAATGTATTTCTACGTGTGACCATATATTTAGTTTTACTGATATTTACTTCCAGTCCTAATTTCTTAGTGTTACTCAATAGTGTGTGCGTGTTGGCCTTTAGTATCTCCTCGCTATCGGCCAGTAGTACTACATCATCAGCATAAACTAACAGCTTATTAATACCATTCAGTTGTAAGCCTTCCTCATTCTCTAAAGATTTAATGGCATGCTCTAGTACAAAATTAAATAGTAGAGGAGATAGTGCATCTCCTTGCTTCAACCCATTCCGGATTTCAAAAGTGTCTGAAAACTGTTTGCCTACACGCACCCTACTCATTGAGCCATTTAGACACACATTCGTATAAGTCTAACTAAATTTTTAGGAATTCCGAACTCCAGCAGGATATATATAACTTCTCCCTCTTAATTGAATCATATGCTTTTTTGAAGTCTACATATAGTTGATGTACAGTACCATTATATTCCCATTTCTTTTCTAAAATCTGTCTTATACTAAAAATCTGATCTGTTGTAGACCTGTTTCTTCTAAATGCACATTGATGATCTCCTAGAATGTCATCAATATAGGGAGTAAGTCTGCTTACTAATATATTTGTTAGAATTTTGTACGAAGTTGAAAGTAATGAGATGCCCCTATAGTTGTTGCAATCAGTTTTATATCTCCTTTCTTATAAATTGGTACGATAATTGATTCCTTCCATTCATCTGGAAGAGCTTCTTTTTCCCAAATCATACTAAGCAACCAGCGTATCTTGTCCATCAATTTTTCTCCCCCTGATTTTATCAGTTCTGCTGGGATCTCATCTGAACCTGATGCTTTATACATCTTCAATTTTTCAATTGCTATTATCAACCTCTAATGCACTTGGCTCTGTGACTAGCATTTCTGCTGTCTGTAACTTATCCTCCTCAATGTCCTGTTCTGTATGTACATTTAATAGCTGATTAAAATAACTATTCCATCTATTTAATATACTCTTGGAATCTGCAATCATATCCCCATTTTCATTCCGAATTATGTTTGTTCTAGCCTGAAACCCTTTCTTCTCTATACTAATTCCCTGATATAATTCTCTAATGTTCCTATTTTTTGCATTCATTTCGAGATCATTAATCTTCTCTCTCAAATATTCCCTCTTTTTACTCTTTAATAACTTGGTGGTTTCCCGTCTAACACTACCCAATTGCTCTAAATTTACATCATTTGGCTCGTGTAACCATTTCATTTTTGCTAGCTTTCTTTTCTTTACAATGTCGGCACATTCCTCATCAAACCATTTCTTGTTTTGCCTCTTTTTTAAACAACCAATACTTTCTGATGCTGACAATTTGATAGTATCTCTTATAGCCTCCCATTCTTTATTTATATCAGTTTCTTCTTCGTTTGCCACATTGTCATCTGAAGATTCCAGTACTTCAAATCTATTAGCAATTTTGATTTGGTATTCTTGCCGTTTACTTAATTAGCTTTTTCAATTAAACAGAATAAAAACAACTAGACGAAATCACTTAAATGTGTGTCGAATTACACAGTATATCTAACAATAACAGTTATGCATGATTTTCTTTTTACTGCGGTTCGCCACATTTATATAACTGACGAGAGAAATTTGTGTTTTGCCAATTTAAGGGTTAATATTAAAAGAAAAAAAGCATATTAGAGGATGTGAAACATTTGAGTATTTGGGGGGTAAAAGTAGATAAAGTGTTTAAACAAAAAAGTTACTTTAAAAACAGAATAAATAATGGTAGAGCAATATCAGAAATGTTAAATGGTGTCCTATTTAACAGATATATAACCTGGAAAAATAAGTTACAATAACATAATATATATTTCAATAGTGACAAGTACTGTCACATATGGAGCTGAACCATAGAAATTCAACAAAAACAGAACAAAAACTTATATCGATGGAAATGGATTTCTTGGGGAGAGCAGCAGTATGTTTAAAATTAAATTTAAAAAATGTCATAGGCCTACGAAAAATTAATATGAAATTTCAATAGTAGATTAGGCCTATATAAGATATAAGCAACTAAATTGATATGGGCATGCACGTAGAATGCAAGAAGAAAAGTTACCCAGAAAAACATTGGAATGAACTCTACCTGGAAGAAGAAAGAAAGGAAGACATCGAAACACATTGATGCAAGAAATAAGAATTGGAATGAGACCAAGAGGAGTGGATGACATGGAGTGGATGGATAAGGAAGGACAAGCAGATAAGGGATAATAAAACTTTAGTCACAGAAAGATCTGTAAACATTGAAAATGTGTGCATTATATATATATGATATGAAAAGAAAAATGTACGTACAGAGTTTAGAGATTCGGGTTCAAATCCCGACTCAAGCATTCTTTTTCTTTTCATATCATATTTGCCTTCATTGCCAAATGTCAAAAATATAGTTACAACATCTAAATATACAAGCGTTACTGCTATAAAATAAATATTCTCTTTAAAAATTTGCTTATCTGTTATGGTGACCACTAGATGTCAGTTGGAACGACTTCCCGCTACCTCTTGTGTGAATTGAGAATATTACATATATAAGTATAATGCATGTTTGTGTTGGAATACTTGAATAGCTCAATTGGTTAGAGCTCTAAACGTACAGAATTTAGAAACTCGGGTTCAAATACCGACTGAAGCACTCATTTTTCTTTTTATATCATATTTGCCTTCATTGCGAAATGTCAGAAATATAGTTATAACAACTATATATATATATATATATATATATATATATATATATATATATATATATGTGTGTGTGTGTGGTGTGTGTGTGTGTGTGTGTGTGTGTGTGTGTATGTGTGTGTAATTGTTAATTTTCGGTATCCAGTAAATAGTAAATATACATGAAGATTTGTAAAAGAAATACAAAAAAGTTAAAATAATAGCTATATTCCTCCGTATTTCGCTAATAAAAGTAATAAAAATCCATATTTCAGTTTATGGCTTCTTACCGCAGGTTAACAACACACATCCTGAAAATAAAGTTCAATTCACCAGATAATTACACTCTCATCTTTGTCTTAATGCTCGAGCAAAAACAATGAAGCGAGATTCCATCGGGTGTAAAGAAATGTCAACACAGTAATGAAGCAAATAGAAAACAAGGAGCAGAAAGTGAAACTCAGCGTGCACGTGCTCCAGTGTGGAAGATTCACAGTTGATTAATGATAGCTTCTGCTTGATTAGTTCCGCCAGTCAGTCGATTTAATTACCTGAAAATAGCGAACCTCGCATTCACTCTGCCTCAACCACTCGGTGGGGGGAAATAACATCATTTAAATCGAGCTGTGTTTTTCACTTCTCTCGCTTGTATACCCCAATGAAATGTTAATTAGAACACCTTGGATGGCAAATGAACAGTCTTACTGACGTTAATCC
This sequence comes from Diploptera punctata, assembly GCA_030220185.1. Lineage (NCBI taxonomy): Eukaryota > Metazoa > Arthropoda > Insecta > Blattodea > Blaberidae > Diploptera > Diploptera punctata. The sequence continues at coordinate 680,557 of JASPKZ010009813.1, read as the reverse complement.
TTTAGAACAGGGGTGAACACATTTTCCAGCTATTCCATTCTTTTTAAATTTCCTACAAAATACTAATATTCCTCTCAGACAAATTAAATGGATCAAAATATTACATTAATAATACGAGAGGCATACTGAAAATCATGAGCAACATTAAAAATAATATTTATTTTAGAAAAACCAAGAACATCGTCTGAATCTTGGGTACTTAAAAAAAAAGATATCTCACACATTCAGCCGCTGAAACGAAATTTGAAATATCCGGAAAAGAATGTACACACATGGATAGATTACACAATGAATCAATAAGAAATGAACTGGAGATATTTTCAATAGTTGATAAACTAGAAGAGCACAAATACCAATGGAAAGAACATTTAGACAGAATGGACAATACAGTATTACCCAAAAAGATCAACACCTACAAACCACATAGAAAAAGATATTTGGGACGGCCAATGAAACAATGGACTCGAGACCGGAGCAGGACGCATTGACCTAATCCTGGAAAGGAAGAAGAAGAAGAACATCATCGTAATCTATAGACTTTTGTGTCACTTTTAAACATAGTCTCTATTTCTTTGCACACATTTGTTCCCATCGTTCTACAAGCCTGAAAATACTCTTACGGTAGAAGTCCGTTCCAGCTGTTCGAAAATGCTGACGCACTGTTTTACGAATATCCTCCAGCGTCTCGTAGTGATGACCTCGCAGCTGATCCTTCACAGAACCGAAAAGATGGTAGTCGAAGGGTGCCAAGTCGGGACTGTGGAAAGGATGCGAAAGAGTTTCCCCACCTGAATTTCCTGATCTTTTCCACAGTGATAGAAGCTAATGAAGTCACAACTTGACAACATGTGGTTTAAAGTCTGTAGATTACGGTAGTTTTTTTTTACAGTGATGGAATTTGAATTTTAACAATATGTTGCTCACGATTTTCAGTATGCCCTTCGTATGTTAAAAAAATGTTCAAAATTTCATTATAAAACATAAAATAATGTACAGTTGGCCTATATTTAGTGGTTTGATTGTTAAATGGGGCTTATTTTGGACTTAATTTGCATTTTTACACTAGTTTGATCATATATTGGCAATATTATTTTTTAATCTTTAATTTTCATGAAACTCACCTGTCACTTCATTATCATTTATCACCCACCATATCATTGGGGTAAAGAATCCGTCTTCCAGGTGCCCCAACCTAAGAAATGGATTAAAATTCCGTCAGTGCCAGGAGAGGTGCCAGAAACGTCATAAAAGACATCGTGGTGGCATTGGACAAAATGTCATATGAAAATAAAAAGTTACAAAATTATTTCTCTTTCATTCATTTTCAAATAATTAAAACTATCGATGGATTTGGTTGTACCTGGATCAATACATTAAGTAAGTTTTAGTCATTACAAATATTCCTCAATGTCTAAAATACAAAGTATTTTCCAGATTGTATAGTATCAAGAGTACTTTGATATCTCATTTAGGCCTTATCCAGTAACAATCTAAAAAAATCAAATTGATGTATTCCCAATAGAGTAAAAAATTACATCAAAAGAGAAACTTCGAATGACATTCGAATATGTGTCTCACTGTAAACAAACTTCGCACGTTACCTAGTAGTTATTTATTGTCTATGTGTCCACCGCTGTAGCCTCGAGGTAGCGTGCTGCCTTGCCACGCAGCGGGCCCGACTTCGATTGCCAGTCGGGGCAGATACCTGGGTGAGGTTTCTTCGGGGTTTTTCCTCACTTGTAAGACAAATGTCAGGTAGTTTAGGGCCGAACGGACCCCGAAAATCATCCGGCCATCATCATCATCATCCTTATCATTATCATCATCATCACCATTCACCGGTGTGGAAAGCAACGGGAAGCTACCACACCTATAATTCCCTAGTAATGCTCCAAAGCATAGTATGAAAATGCTATGATTGCAGTGAAAATTACTATGATTGCAGGCAAAATTACTATGGATGGATGTCTTTATTGATGGCTAAAAAAACTGTTTACAGGAACTGGATTATACTGCCACATATTCTCATTTCCTGAGTGAGGCTATTTCTAGATTTTTCTCACCTATGATTCAAATGTCGGGAAAACGTTAAAGATTAAATAAACCCAGAAAACCATTTGGCCAACATAATCATCTCATGAGAGACTTTTTTTTTTGAGGTTGGAAGTTGTTTTACGTGCATTTCTACAACATTGGACCACACTTCCGAATTAATATACTCACATACTCACAAAGTCCACCACTGTGGTCTCGAGGTAGCGTGCTGCCTTCTCACGCAGAGGGCCCGGGTTCGATTCCCGGTCGGGACAGGCTCCTGGGTGAGGTTTTTTCGGGTTTTTCCTCGCCTGTAAGACAAATTTCAGGATGCTTAGGGCCCAACGATCCCCGAAAATTATCCGGCCATCATCAGCATCCTTTTATCATCATCATCCTTCACCGGTGTGGAAAGCAACGGGAAGGTACCACACCTATAATTCCCTAGTAAAGCTGCAAAGCATAGCATGACAATGCTACGGTATGATTGCAGTAAAAGACCTGCCTCGGACAGAATTACTATGGATGGATGGATATTCACAAGGATTTTGTCAACCATTTCATGCCAAAACCTACCTTGAAATTTCTCCCAGAGAAGCGTTGTAATGTACCAAAGCCATATTCAAAAAATTCCTGCCGTTTTTAACTGCAAGGCACATAAATCGAAGCCAGAATCCAGCAATATCAACCCATTCTACGGAGCAGATGGACTCCCTGCATGAATAAGAGCAGATTGGTGTGATGCAGGGGGCGGCGTGGACGTCGGTAGTGAGGGGTATCCAATCTACCAATTCATGTTTGTGTTACTTCCTTATATTTTTAATGAAAGATTTGGCGCTGTCTTTTAGTGCCTTGCAGTTAAAAAGTTAGATTTTTTTTGGATACGGACTTTGTACATCACAATGCTTCTCTGAAAGAAATTTTAAGTAAGTTTTCTGCATGCAATGTTTTACAGTTCCCTTGTCAGGATTTTTTATGCCCCGAAAATCCATTGTCACCGGTCAGTTATGAACTCGGGAACTTTGGAAGAACCACTATTACAGAAAGACCGACTAACGTAAGTACCAACCTCAATGGCTAGCACTCAGGCTTTGCGACTACAGTTAATCGGGTCCTGGGTTCGATTAACGGTCAGACCACAGCAATTATTTCTTAAAGAGAATGATTCCTGTGGCCTCCCATTGTCTGGATTTAAGTTAAATTTGGGTTTAAGGACTCTTCTGGCACTTCATTATCATTCATTACCTAACATTATCATCGGAATAAAGTAACTTCGCCCTCCAGGCGCCCCAAGTTAAAAAATGAGTTACAATTCCGACAGTCCCAAGAGAGAATAAAAGAAGTGTCATAAAGATAACCTGGTGGCATTGGTAAAAGAAGACATAGTTTATGAATATTTATTATTTATAGTGTTCTGACCTAGGGCAGGTCCTTCACTGCAATCACAGTATTTTTTATGATATACTTTGCAGCTTTACTAGGGAATTTTACTAGTGTGGTAGCTTCCCGTTGATTTCCACACCAGGGATGAGGATAATGATGATGATGATGATGATAATGATGGCTAGATGATGTTCGGAAACCCGTTTGGGCCTCAAAGCTTTCTGACATTTCTCTTACAGGTGAGGAAAATCCCCGAAAAAAATCACCAGGAAGCTTGTACTGACCGGGAATCGAACCCGGGCCCGCTGCATCACAAAGTAGCACGCTACCTCAATACCACAGCGGTGAACTCTATGAATATAGCGGGTAGATATTTTTTTTATTTAATGCCACCAGTTCGTCATTTCGACGTTTCTGGTATTCGTTCCTAGTATTGGCATATTGAAAATGGTTTAGACATATAGAAAAATGAATGTAACAAGATTACCAAAAGCAGCATTTAACTACAAGCCAAGAGGTTCAAGGAATGTAAGAAGGCCAGTGAAAAGATGTACAGAACTACTGTGAGGCGGATCAGGAAATTTGCCTAGCCCGTGAAGTGAATAATAATAATAAGAAGAAGAAGAAGACGAAGAAAATCACTTCTGAGGTTAGGGCGCCTGGAAGGTGGGGTTACGGTGTTCAATAATATGAAGGGTGATGGCTAGGAGTAGAATTTTTATGTACTAAAAGTTAATGTTGCAACATAGTATAATGAGAAGTTAGACTTCTGACTGTCTTTTATTTTTGTTTCACACACAAACGGTTGAATAATATATAGACCTACTATCTGCAATACAATCTTATCATTTATTACGTGAAAATGCTGATGTGATGACAATGGCAATGATGCGCCAGGAGAGGCTTTAATTCGAAACTTATTCTAATAAAGTGAATATGATTTTATAATTATGACCAGATGATGTTCGGGGACCGTTTGGTCCTTAAACTGTCCAGACATTTGTCTTACAGGTGAGGAAAAACTCGAAAGAAACCTCACCCAGGAAACGTTCCCCGACTGGGGATCGAACCCGAACCTCCTGCGTTACAAAGCAGCACGCTACCTCGAGACCACAGCGATGGATGTTATATAAAATATTTAGTATTTTTCTCATCCCTGAAGAAGTCTGAAAAAAATGAAGCACTGAATTGATACAATTAAATTTGAACATTGAATAACATTGTTTTTATTCCTATTATCAAAATAAAACATAACGAAAGAAACAATAGGATAAAAGTGCTGATGTATCTTTCAAAACGCGCTGGAGGCTGAATCATCATTAGGCATCCCTTATAACTTTATCACCACATCACCACAATGAGCACGGCAGGGGTGTTATATCGGCACTCATTGCTCTCTTAAGAAATAAAGATTTTATCATTTCCCATAATCATAGTTACTTCAGTGTGTAATTTTTTACTAAGATCTTGTTCATGGTTGTCTCATTATTACATAATTAAATGTTTATATATTGATTACTAACAACTTAATTATTATATTTTAATATTAATGAGTTAGATGAAGGGAGAAATGCGTCTGAAATATGTGATGGGTTCAGTCACGGGCAGCAGAGAGTTGAAAATGTTTCTTCATCCATTCGTGTCCACGCTGACCCTGGAATTTTCTTCTCCTTCCTTTCATAGTTTAGGCCAAATGGCCTGTTCCTGTCTCATTCCATCTCTGCCTTTGTCGTTCAGCATCTCCTGAAACATCTTGGTTTATAAGACAGAATTATTTTCAATATTCTTCTATCGTCCATTTTTCAAATGCCTCATAGACTGCAGGAAATGTGACAGTAATGGCGAATGAAAGAGGGATATGGAAACTCTGTAGGAAAACCAGAAGGAAAGTGACCTATAGGTAGCCCAAAAATGATCATAAGATTACAATTATAATAAATACCTGTTGAAAGGTGCCGTCGTCCTCAACTGTGTTGAAATACTGTATTTAAAATGTTATCTGGAGACCTTTCTGGAGTTAACTTCCACCATCAGCAGGATGAGTGTCTGCTACTAGATGATGTTGTTTAGGACGTTGTAGACTTGAAATGTCGGTAGTAGAATGAGGTGGGCAAATAATAGTAACCATGATTTGAGGGAGGTAAATTATACAAAGTATGATTGGTAGACTTTGGCTCAGGATAGGTATGTATGGAGAGCTAATATCCGCGCGACCATTAACCTAAGGTTTCGATAGTACCAGTGAGTCATTACTGCTCTATTACCATTACAGTAACAACTTTTACTACTACTACTACTACTACTACTACTACTACTATAATAATAATAATAATAATAATAATAATAATAATAATAATAATAATAATAATAATAATAACACTAATAATAATAATAATAATAATATAATTCTGTCACAAAATTTTATAAAATAATGGCTGTTCCTGTATTGATGTATGGATCAGAATGTTGGACGATCACTAAAAGACAAGAACAAAGATTGGAAGCAGTTGAAATGCGATTTTTAAGAAATATAGCAGGATATACTTTGCTGGATAAGAAAATAAATGAAGATATATGAAAGGAAGTATATATTTTCAAACTTACAGATCGAATAATTAAATATAGGAACGCCTGGGAAGAATATGTTGATAGAATGCCAGAAGAAAAATTTCCAAAAGTATTGCTAAATTATGAATCACGCAGAATGTTTAAGAAATATAGCAGGATACTCTGCTAGGTAAAATAATAAATGAAGATATAAGAAGGGAAATAAATATATAAAAACTTACAGATTGGATAATTAAATATAGGAACGCCTGGAAAGAACATGTTGATAGAATGTCAGAAGAAATATTTCCAAAATTATTGCTAAGTATAAACCACACAGAAGTAGAAATGTTGGACGCTCATACAGAAGACAATCTGAACAATTTTAACAATTCTAGCTTTCATGAAACCGGAATGAGCCAACAGGATTAATCCCTGGATGATTAAGAAGAAGATGAAGAAGATAATTCTGTCACTTAGGAACTGCGTAAACTAAGTGAATTCCTCATCAAATCGAATGCATGATACAATTTTACATTTTTCAGGAATATACATGTATGTAGTTACTTAAATCCTATTTAGCTATTTACGTTGCGATGAAAAAAAAAATCACGACTACTACTAAATAGAATTTAAATTACGGTTTTCAGTTAAATGCCCGCTACTAATTGTCGGACTTCGCTGTTTTTTGGAGACTGTCTGCCAGTTTTATTTCAATGGCATAGAATATATATATTTTTTTGCGAAAAATCGAAAACGATTTAAAATTTTTGCTTTTGGTGAATCTCCACACCAATTGTCCGATTTTACTGGTTAACGAATTCGGCTTAACTTTTTTTAATTAAGCGCTATATGTCGAGCTTAGTTCCAAAAAAATTGCTACCAAGCATTTGTATATATTAAAAACTCCGAGCGCGACAGGCCTAGAAGGCCCTTGGCCGCTGGCTACTGGCCTCGCATCCACATGTGTTAATCACAGAGCTAGACTATCATCTAGCCATTGTAGGGATGACATGTGTTCAGTATGTCGGGTCTCCCATCCGTTATAGCTGATCTTCTCAATCTGGAGTCGCTACTTACGTTGCCACTCAGATGCCTCACGATGCTGGGTGGGCACCGGTCCCAACTGGCCGAAATTTCATGAGAAAATTTCTTCCCCCATGAGAACTCGAACCAGCGCAAATCCCGGTAGCTCTGTGCCAAGGCTTCTTGCCTTAACCACTCGGCTATGGCGTGGGGCTTTTGTATGTATATCCATAGTAATTCTGTCCGAGGGCAGGTCTTTCACTGCAATCATAGCATTTTCATGCTTTGCTTTGCAGCTTTACTACGGAATTATAGGTGTGGTAGCTTCCCGTTGCTTTCCACACCGGTGAAGGATGATTATAATAATGATAAGGACGATGATGATGGTCGGATGATTTTTTCGGGGACCGTTGGGCTCTAAGCTTCCTGACATTTGTCTTACGGGTGAGGAAGAACTCCGAAAAAAAACTCACCCAGGAGCCTGTCCCGACCGCGAATCGAACTGGGGCCCGCTGAGTGACAAGGCAGCACGCTACCTCGAGACCACAGCGGTGAACCCATATATATATATATATATATATATATATATATATGTTATAGACAAGAAAAGTAAGTGTTTGAATTGGATTCGCCTGGTAGTGTAATGGATATCACACTGAGGTACAGACTCAGAGATCCGGGTTCGAATCCCGTCCAGGCATTTATTTTTCTTATCATTCCATATATATATATATATATATATATATATATATCAATATCAGGAACAGTCAACCATTGCATGCCGAAACATACCTTAACTTTTCTCCCAGAGAAGCATTTTGATGTATCAAGGCCGTGTCAATCAAAAAAATTGTCTGAAGTTTTTAACTGGAAGGGGGGTACGCCGTAGAGTAGTGGTTAAGGCACTGCGCTACAAGCCAGAGGGTCGAGGGTTCAAGTCCCATTGGGGTCAGAATTTTTAAACTGACCCAAACCTTCTGGCGGCACTATGGCCCTGGGGTCGACTCAGCCTCTAACTGGAATGAGTACCAGACGCTTGTTCTAGGGGTAAAGGCGGCCGTCACGCAGGGCTGACATCAAGTGCCGATTGTCCGGAAAAAGTGGGAGCCTTAACCTTCTACTACCCGTAGGGCCTCCTGAGGCCTGTAGTGGGATTATTTTACTTTTAACTGGAAGACACAGGAATCGAAGCCAAATTTCAGCAATGGTATCCGTCGGTGAGTAGCAGTTGGACGTCCATGCTAGACTTAGAGCTATGTGGAAAGTGGCGAGTGCGGCGCGGATGACAGGTTGTGAGGGTTATCATCACATCACTCCTTGTCATATACCATCTCCACTTCTCGCAACTGGAATTCCCTACCACAAGAAATAAGGGGCTGCCGGACATTGGCATCTTTTAAAAGAAATCTAAATTTATATTTGCTCTAAACTCGACTTCATTATTATCCAGTGTAAGATATAATATATATATATATATATATATATATATATATATATATTAATTGGTGTTTCCCCTATAATGTATCATATTTATATTATTATTATTATTATTATTATTATTATTATTATTATTATTATTATTATTATTATTATTATTATCATCGTATCATTATTGTTATTACCCTATAAAATGTTGTTTGTACATGACATTTACATTGCTACATTTATTGTATCTTTAACTGTTTATCTGTAATTAGTATAGGGCAAAGGTGGGAATGATGGCGCAGTGTATAAGATGGCGCAGTCTAACATTTATCCTTAAAATCATAAGAATACTCGTTTTTCACTATTCGTGCCTGTGCAGTCCTAAGAGAAGGTTCTCGTGTGAAATTGTGGTGTTTGTAACGTTAAAAAAAAAGAAGAAATAAATATTTTTGTGAAGAGTCATATTTTTGCTAGTTGAACAAATTTTTAAAGGATTATTGTGGGTGCAGTTTGAAAGGGACTGAATACCGTTAGAAAGGAGATTGACATCTCTACATACAAAGGGACTTGTCCTTGTTACTAATAACATAACTTCAATGCTTATTACAAACATTTCCATCTCTAGTCTATGCACAAAGATTTTTGTGTGAATCAGGAGAGATGGCGCACAGAAGGGTGGTAGAGTTGGCGCGCCTGTGTATTTAAATGATGCTCCGCTCTCACCTAAGATAGTTTCCATTTAACTTCAGTTACGATTTTTTGTAAGTATTGTGGGGTCAAAATGATAAAAAAATACAAAAATATTTATTTAAATTTCATGATAAATCAAGTACAAATATTACGAATTATATTTTTTATAAAAATATATTCCCATTGAGAAATTCATAATATTGGTCATACATCCATCCAATATATTATGACTTTTTAATGAGATCCAATTTGATTTCAATGAGTTATTTTTAAAATTATTGTTAATAACAAATTGGGCTACAGACTTGTGCTGGTTAGAGTCATGATGGGAAAATAAATTTCCTCATGGAATTTCGGCCAGTTCTCAGGAGAAAAACAAAAACTCAAAACAAAAACCACAGAGTAGACGCCATAATATATCTACATGTTCATCGACGTCATCTGAATCATTAATTCCAATACCAGAAAGTGATGATTCCACTTCTGACAATGAAAATCAGTGTGTCGAATGTTTTCGAGCTGTATGAAGAGACAGTATCCAGAGCAGACTGGATAAAATGTATTAAATGTACGAGATGGCTTCATGAAACTTGCTCTATATATTCAGACAAGTGCTCTTTGTGTGGAAGAATGGAAAAGAAAAAAATAAGAAAGTCAAAACTGAAGTTTTAATGTAATTCTGCACGGCTTACTGCCACAGATATCTTTGCGCCATCTTACCCACCAGGGTGGGAGAGATGGTTAAACTTAGGTATTTTTATTAAGTCAGATTTTCATTAAAACAATTATGCCATTGTTTTAAAAAGTATTTTTTTATGTTTGTAAAATAATTGTGATTATATAGTAATAATAATAATATATACATACCATTGCACAAAAGAGATATTGCATTTTTTACAAATGTGCGCCAACTATCCCCCCTCTACCCTAGTGTATATCTATATTTGTCGAATATTTATTTGTATTTGTGCTGGTTGAGTGGAAGAGAGGGCCTTATGGCCTTAACTCTGCCAGAATAAATAAAGTATTATTATTATTATTATTATTATTATTATTATTATTATTATTATTATTATTATTATTACCATTATTATTATCTACCAAGTAAAGAGTTGCATTACTTCTTTGTAGTATAAATGACTGATTTTAGCGTTGGATCTTAGTGTATTGCAGTTAAAAACAGCAGATAAATTTTTGGTCATCCTCTTGGTATATCAGAACGTTTCTCTGGGAGAAATATTTAGGTAGGTTTCATAATGCAATAGTTCCCTTGTAAGTACGATCGATTAAGATTTAAAAAATCACTTCGTGAGAATACGCAAGCGGTTAGACGCTCACACCTCGCCGCCGGGGTCCCAAGATCGTTCTCGGTTACTCCATGTGGGTTTCGTGGTGGACGAAACGGAGCTTGGGCAAGTTTTTCTCGGGCTTCTCCCGTGTCCCCTGCCACGAATTTCATTCCACCATTTCTCCATATTCATCTCATCCATTTGGTTTCATTTCATTCATCAGCCTCTGTGAGGATGCATCAGGAGTAGTCGGCCGGCACTCTTGTCGTTCATAGACCTCTACAAATATAGGGGGCTTTATCTCATCTCATCCAGACCCTGAGTTGGACACGAGTTGAGGATATTTTATTTATTTCATGAGTAGGGCTGGAAAAAAGTTTTGGTTATAGGATAGGCTGCTTCATACTTAGGCCGCTATGTTTACAAACTGCACGTTGACACGCCCACTCGAGACAGACTTCTAGTACAGTCCGCTTTGTGTAAGAATGGACTCATCTTTGCACAATTTTTGTTTCGGTATTCTGATACAACCACACGTCACGTAAACAGGTCTATTACTGAGGAGAGTCGAACATACACACTCTCCGCTCCGAGCAGGCAGTGGAGACGTTCGACAGAGACACACATTTTGTGAACAATGTGTATAGAAATTAGTTACTATCCTGATACCGATACTTTTTTTCAGCCCTAATCATGAAAACAACTGAGCGGTTACATGGACTTAGCAATTTAAGTGACTTCAAGTCGTTAATTTACAGATAACATTTTCCTATATCGCACCTTGGGAAGAAGAAGCTACAAGTGTAAAAATTTCATAAATCGAGTTAAGACTACTATCTGTTACAAAAATGGGTTACAAATTAATTTCTTTATGGCCACAAGTCATGTGCAAGAAAATGGAGACAGGATACAATTAAATCCATATAAACATTGAATTTACTAGAATTTTTAAAAAACTTGAATTGCGAATAACTCGGAACTAGACTGTTTACATTAGTGGCCCTCTTCTTCCCACGGTTCGATATATCTAACACTCTAGAATGGCTGAATGCGACTCTCAGTTGGACGGCAGTTAAGTATTCCCGAGCGTTAGATAGATAGAAAAATATGATTTATGAAATAACTACTTAAATTCACTTGGGTTGTTAGGTCACATAAACCCTCAATTTCAATAGCTACGTAGGTTCTAAATTAGCTTCTTCTTCTTCACTTCCTGGTTTACGCATTAGTTGCCTGTTCCAAATTTTGAATATGACTTAAAGAAGATTATTCCTCTTTCTACTCTAAGTCAACTGGGTTTAATAATAAGAATTTTATCTTTAGGTCTTCATCTCTTCTGAGGATGTCCGACATCTCTTCTTCCTTTCGGAAAATAATGTAAGATTTTATTTGGTAATCTACTTTCTTCCATTCTTTCTACATGTTCTTTCCACTGAATCTTGTTGTTAAATATCTTTTCTTTTATGGAGTAGATCTGCAGTTCTTCACGGATATCCTCGTTTCTTATCTGGTCCATTCTAGTGCTTCCTTTTACTCTTCTTAAACATTTCATCTCGGCTGCTTGGATTTTACTTTCTTGTTTGGTAGGGTAATCCAAGATTCACTCCCATACAAAAGGGCAGGGACTGCCATTGTTTTATAAAATTTTAATTTTGTTTGTTTATGGACTTTATTATTCAATACTCTATTTATTATGCCACAAATAACTTGAAACTGGTGAGTTTTATGTTCAATATCTTTATCATATTCAATGCTGTTTTACAATTTACAATTAGCCCATACTTGTCCCATTTCGGGCAAGGGCCTCCTGCGACTGCAGGGTGGCTTACGTTGATCCCCGGGTTACCCAATCCCTTGGGACTATGCTGATATCACATCCCAAATATTTAAAGTGGGATACTTGTTCAATAATTTCGTCTCTAATTAGCTAATAATTAAATTCAATGTAATGTAAACAAATTATCAGTTGTAATCTAACAATATGTTGTGTTTTTCTGAAAAATTCATGAGCGACAAAGTCGCGAGAGATTTTGTCTAATAAAAAACTCAACCTCGCGTTGAATTTGAAGTGACACAACATCAGAAGCTAAAAATAATTATAATGTTCAATATTTACCAAATGTAAGGTTATGTACGAGTATTATGATCTTAATCAATTGAGTTGGTGTTTACTTGATGAAAATCCATATTTATTAATTAAATAAAAATAAAACGTAGTTTTATTTGATTTTCATATTTATTATATAATTCAGTGACAGCTGTTTCGGTACACTGTACCTTCTTCAGACATGTTAACAAATTATGAATTGTGTTCCAACTGATCTAAGCAACAATACAACAATATTTATTTAAATTTTTAAATTTAAATGAATATTGTTGTATTGTTGCTTAGATCAGTTGGTTGAATCCCCTTTGTTAAATTTAAAAAAATTAAATAAATATTGTTGTATTGTTGCTTAGATCAGTTGGAACACAATTCATAATTTGTTAACATGTCTGAAGAAGGTACAGTGTACCGAAACAGCTGTCACTGAATTATATAATAAATATGAAAATCAAAATAAAACTAAGTTTTATTTTTATTTAATTAATAATTATGATCTTACTTCAGGGAGATTTCTAAGCCGGTTGTGTAGTTTTAAATAGCATATCTTTACTATTAAATCTCTTTGGCTTGGGAAAAATCAATAACAGATGATTGTATGAGAAATAACTATTAACAATAATGCAGATTCGTTATACAACATTTAATATATTTTTTAGAGCAAGAGAACCTTTTTTTTGTAATTTTTGAAGTTGTTTTCTTTTGATATTTCTTGCTTGTCAGAGAAGTTAATTTGCGGAGCTATCACTCTTTACGAAGGGGAAGAGGCAATTTTATCAACAGGAAGAGGTAAAAATTGTCGGTCTATGAGATAAATTGTCAGACCTATTAATAACGGTACACTTTTCACAAAGCAGTTATTCTAAACCTAACTCTTTATTCCGTCAATAACACTAAGTGTTTCGTCATAATAAAGGTGTAGAAATGAAAGTAAAACAAAAAGTAATAACAATAAAATTAAAGATATGTGGTCCAGCTATCATTATCATGTCAAAGCAATGACAATCGTGAGTTGTCCTTGGGACAAATGTATATCTTACCTAACTGCATTACAGTAATTGCTATGTTTGAAAGCGGTCCACTAGTTGTTTATTGCAATTATCACACCTGTCCAAGCACTATTATTGTGTCACTTAAGTATAATTGTAATTATTTCTAGTTTATGTTCTCTTCAATTACTTTGTGTATAATCGAGTAATCTTTAGCTTAATTATTTATTTAAACAGGCGGCTTCGTGGCACAAGCGGTTAAACTATCGCCTCTCACCGCAGGGGTTTGGAGATCGAGTCTCTGTCACTAAATGTGAGCTTTCTGGTGTACGAAAAGAAGCTTGAGCAGGATTTCTTAGAGGTTTTTTCCCATTTTTTCCTGCCACAAATTTCATTCCACCATTTCTCCATCTCGTACATTTCGTTCATCCGCCCCTGTGAGGACGCGTCAGGCATGGTCGGCTGGCACATTTGTCGCTCACAACCTCTATAAATACAGGGGGTTTACCTCATCTCATTCCTCGACCTGATCTTGAACAGGACACGAGTTAAGGATTTAAAGTTTTCTTGACATTTGTCTTACAGGTGAGGAAAAACCCCGATAAAAACCTCACCCAGAAAAAACTGTCCCGACCGTGGATCGAACCCGGGCCCGCTGCGTGACAAGGCAGCACGCTACCTCGAGACCACAACGGTGGACATTAGTATATATTTACTGTTAAATTTCTTTGGGCTTGGGAAAAATCAATAGCAGATGATTCTATGAGAAATAACAATTAACAATATGCAAATTCATTGTACATCACTATTAAATTTTTTAGGGCAACAGAACTAAATTTTTTGGTAGTTTTTGTAGTTTTCTTTTAACATTTCTTGCTGCACCATATCGATCGTACATTGTTGAATCTATATCCTTCTCAAAAAGTTAATTTGCGGAGATACCTGTCATTACCTCTGTGATTGACACATGCGGATGTGAAGGGCCAGCAGCCGGCTGGTAAAAGGGCAACCGCTGAAAAGTGGAAAGACCCTCAATCGGATCGGAATTACTACAGAAAAAGGAAATTTAAAATCGAATATGAAGGAATTAAAAAAAAAGGAAAGACTAATTTATCTCTAGCGATAGCGTTTGATCACCAAGAAAATCACTTGTGTATTAAATGTGAAACAACGTTTCTCATTTGTTTTCAAACACCTCCGTTCACATTAAATATATAAATATTTTAAAATAACTATATTTAAATAAAGTTTTGTGAGTAAACAACTTAATTTTATTCGTTAAATAGTCCTAACAAATGCCACTCTTGATTTTCAAATTCCTCTAGATAAATTCACTCCCCACTTCGTGAGTTGTGAATTTATCGATAATTTGGAAATCACTCGTGGCATTACTTATGATAAATTTCTTTCGTTTGTTATTTTGCACCTCTCATATTTAAAAAATCAATCTGTTCAGAAGAATTGCGTGGAGTTTCGACACACAATTATATATAAGTAGTTCAGGATGGTCAACATAGAAAAGTTAATACTCTTAAGAAAATGTAGCACTGAATTTGGAAATTTACACAAATTTCAAGTTACACTGGTATTTATGGCCACGCATAAAATACAATAGGGATTTGCCCATTCCACAGTAGTCAACTTTGACAGGTGGTCATCTTACGAGGGCGTCTAACTTCACAGGTCACATTATTTGTTTTATCAGAACCAAACTTGGTATATAGAAATAAATTTAAAGAGTAAGGTCGAATTCTTTAAGAAGCATAATCAGACCATTAGGTGTAAGAGTTCACTTGAAAGTAAAATTTAAAAATCTCTCTAGCGGTCCTAATTTTCAATGTTTCGCAAGAAAACACAGTGTATGCTATTAAAAATAAAAAGGTATTCTCCAAAAATCAGCGAAATTAGACCATTGGAAGTGGGAGTTTATCTGAAATCCAAAATAAAAAAAAAATGCTTTTAACTTCACAGTGGTACAACACTTTTAAATAAGCTTGAGTCAGATATTCATTTTTTTTAATTTAACAAATGAAATATATATTCCGTAAACCAGAAAATTGGACCATACATTAGACTTCGGGAAATAGGCTTAGTTTGCCCAGTTCCTGTGTGACGGACTTTTATGGTACACTATTGTGAAATTAATTGATTTTTTTAAAATCCACATTATAAAGCAGTGTAAAACTATTATGAATTGAATAATTGAATAGGCCTATTAAACGGACTAAATATACTTCTCTCTAAGTAGTGAAAATAAAGTTCTTTGGAGAAGAAAGAATCAAAACGAAATGTATTTAGAAATTAAATTCAGAAAATGGAAATGGGTTGGTCATGTGTTAAAGAGAGAGACTGATGACGTAAAAATTTGGCATTTGATTGAAATCCCCAAGGATTGAAAAGGCAAAGAGGAAGACCTAGGGCAACACGGAGAAATGCCATCAGGGATGAAGCAGAACAGGCAGGGATGAGTTGGAAAGAAATTAAAGCATTGGCAAACAACAGAGTTCATTGGCGAGCATTTATCAAGGTCTTATGCTTCCCAGTGGAGTGACCAGAACTACTACTACTACTACTACTACTAAACAGTGAAAATTATGTAACTTCTCTTTAAATAAGGAGATAACATTGCATAATATTTTAGCTAGAGTATGCAATTTAATTAGTATTATGACAAGGTATATTTCTATAGTCACCATTCAAGAGTAAAAAAAAAAAACAAGTAACTTTACGTAAGAAATGAATAAATAAACATCTGTTGTGTGTTTCTATGCTAATGAACTAAGAACCACGCCACACATTAGAGAACTTGCATTTTAAACACTAATTACCATCTTAAAGTTGCGGTACCGAGCAAAACTCGTCTAGTTATTACTTTAATTCAATTTTGATTACCGTAGAATAATACAGAAGAGGATAAATAGAGTAAAATTAGTTGAAAGAAGAAGTGCATGCACTTAAAAAAATGTTAACAGGTAGAGAAATAAGATTACATTAATAAAATATCACTAAACATTTCGTCAAATATTCGAAAAAAATTCCTATAAATGAAAACTTTACGTTATTCTCTGAAAAGAGATTTCTGCATTTCCCTGAAAGTTAATTTATTGCCCCAACATAGATCATTTTTATATGATGCAATGCCACGTGTTGCTAAAAGTTTTGCAAGAGACATTCACGTATGTAAGAAGATGTTTGATAGTATTGCACATTATCACATCATTAATTATCTGGGATGCATGATATCGTACCTGCAAAATTTTGATATGGAGAATATATTAAAGGTAATTTCAACACATATGTGGTTCAATGAGACGATATTTGAGAAATAAGACCACAAGGGAAACTCAATTGAAATTTTACTAAACAGTGGCCGTTCCAACCTTAACATACGGTTCTGAAACTTGGCCTTTGACGATTTCTGATAAACATAAAATTGAGACAATAGAAATGACATTTGAAGGTGTACATCCTGTCAGAAGTAAAATTGTACTTGACAATAACATTTTGGAGCAGGTGAATAATTTTACCTATCTAGGATGCAATATCTCATATGAAGAAGAAAAGGATGTAAATGCAAAAATATCTAAATTTTTAAGAATTTTAGGGTTAATAATTTCTGTCTTCAAGCCACAGTTAGTCTGAAAACATTCAAGACTAAAAGTGCATAAAACATTGGCTTTCCCAACTCTTTTGTATAGTAGCGAAGTATGGGCGTTGAAACAGAAGGATATACAGAGACTTAGATCTGCTGAAATGAGATACCTTCGGGGGACTGCAGGATACGCATTACTAGATCATAAAAAAAAAATAAAGACATCTTAGAAAAATTACACATGGAACCTTTAAAAAAAACAAAATTTCTGATTATAAGTCAAGATGGATGCAACATGTTCATCGAATGGAAGATCGCAGGATACCCAATCAAATGTTAAGATATCAACCTGCAGGAAGAAGAAGACCAGGACTCCACTCAAAAGACTTCTGGATGGTGTTTCTCTTGAGGCCGAAACAGGTCAACAAATGACCTAAATTCGTGAATGTACTATGATGATTATGATGATAGAAATGTGATTTCTGAGATCCGTTGCAGGTGTATCTTTAAGAGATCGAAAGAGAAGTCAAGATATCAGAGAGAAATTACAAATATATAATAGGCCCTATAAACGAGAGAATACATACAAATAAATGTACATGGTTTGAACATGTACAAAGAATGCCAAATAATTTTTTATCAAAATAGATGCTTTATTATAAATATCAAGGCCGAAGAAATGTAGGAAGACCGAAACGACGTTGGAAGGAGGACGATCTGTAGCATATTGTGCAGTGGGAAGCGGAAAGGACGTACAGGCCCATACCTTGAAGAAGATAATGGTGATGAAGAGTATTACAATCTATGTAACACTGGACCAGGATTTTTTAACTTCCCTTATTAAGAAAGCATATTCTTCAATTTTCCTCAACCTACAAATAATATCGGATGTGATCAGAAAATATTTCGTGACCCTCGGCTTCCGTGCTGATAGCCCTATTTTGCGAAAACTCAGCCAAAATATGATTTTGTATTATTGTACTGAAACGCGAGAGTTGAGTAGTTTCAATCATTTCCCCGGCACATTAAACACAGTACATGTTTGAGCACCCCTCAACAGGTATTGATTATCACGTATTACACAGAATTTTCCTGTTGAACTAACATTGACACCTTGACCCACAAGGGAGTGGCTTTTAATTATGTGCAACTGAGCAGAAATAATCAAAATAATATAAATAATATTTAACATAAATCTTAATGAAGGGTATAATTTAATTATTATGTGACATAAATGCTCATACAATATATTTTTATATCCTAATTTCAATATTATACATTTTCTCCTCAATACATTGTGGTCTCACGGTTATTGTCCTTGAAGTACTGTATAGGCCGTGGTTGGTCCATATGTGCTGCGGTGATTTAAAGAAAAATCGGCTCAACATTAGACTACCTTAGCCTTGATTTTTCATAGTATCCATCCATAGTAATTCTGCCATAGGGCAGGTCTTTCACTGCAACCATTTTCGCGCTATGCTTTGCAGCTTTACTAGGGAATTATAGGTGTGGTAGCTTCCCATTGCTTTCCACACCGGTAAAGTATGATGATGATAATGATAAGGATGATGATGATGGCCGGATGATTTTCGGGGACCGTTGGGCCCTAAGTGTCCTCACATTTGTCTTACAGGTGAGGAAAAACCCCGAAAAAACCTCACCCAGGAGCCTGTCCCGACCGGGAATCGAACCCGGGCCCGCTGCGTGACAAGGCAGCGTGCTACCTCGAGATCACAGCGGTGGACTTTCATAGTATATTCTTGTAATAATATTGCTCTATGTACTTATTTTGTCTTTGCTAACATTTCGTAATATTTTAAACGTTTTGCAACGATACTTTTAACATTTTTTAAATAATATTACACTGGTCAATATGATTTTTGTCTCATGAGTACCAATAGTTGTACTTAATGCAGTTTTTTATCATGTTTTCAAATATGTATTCGAAATTTCCCCATCACCCAGAAATTTTTTTATTTCAGTTTCAATTAATGGATGTAAATAATAATGTTTTTATTAAAGTTTTTCGTCCATTTGTCCATTGTAAAATAAAACCAAATAAGCTAAATCAGGAGGTTTCAGCTATGGAAAAGATATATCAAGACAAATGGAATCCTAATATGCTGGCCGATTATTGTTGGACCATCAAGAGGGATGCTCCACAGGCGAAATATAGGAGAAAATCGCCGTTTCTTACTTTCTTAGGTGAGTCCGAATGTTCGAATATTGTATAGTTACGAATGTAGAAAATATTAAAATGTTTGAAATTATAAATTCCCGTCTCTCGGAAACCTTGCGTGATGGAGAAACCCCGATATCATATTTGAATTCAGAAGACAAAATACTATCAGAATCACATATATTTCTTATTGAGAAAAAAAAAATGTTGCTCAGTGTTATCAAATATTTTTCTGATTTCTTCGAAGTTAGCAAAAAGAAGTGAACGAACTTTTATTCTTAAAATATATTTTGGAACATTGTTTTTTTTTCGATTTCACAGTTATCTCCAGCATTTAGCGGAAGTTTCTTTAAGCGTTTGCGCATGCGCACGAATCTGCAGTGGTCTCAGGATAATGTCATTGCTTTGACTCAGGGGGGCGGTTTCGAATCCAGCCAGGAATCGTGTCATGGGTGAAGTTTTCTTTTCTTTTCTTTTCCCCCCTCATGTGTAAGACGAATAAATAAATATAGTATATTACGATGCGAGGTTGGGAAGTGGTTTTTACAGAATCGAGAAAAATATTTAAAAACCGAGCGATAGTGAGGTTTTTAATTTCCGGGATTCTGTATAACAATTCACAAACTTGCGTTGTACATTATTTTTTGCCCGACGGTGTTTTCAAAATAATAAATAATAGTAAAATAATATCTTTGTTGTAAATATTTTTTTCATTAAAAACAATTGACTAACGTTAACACTGTGGACAATGTTTATTAGTTGAAACAACAGGAGGCCGTGAGACCAATTTTAGTGATAAAATTGCGCATGTACGTATTTATTGTTTTATATTGTTTCAAATAAAGTTCAGTTCATTTAAAATGCAGTGATTTGTTTCGTATAATGTATATAACACTTTTGGATATTTTTTGTATATACATTGTACGTAGTAAATTATGCATAGAAGGCAATGGTTTTACTTCCCACACGCCTTTTGTAATATGTAATATTACAGTTGTTGAACTCTCAAACATGGTCGTCATTGCTGCAAGTACGACAAAACGCACTATCCCGCAAAAACATATTTTAACTTTTTTTTACCAAGCCAATTATTTAATTAGGTTAATATTATTATTATTATTATTATTATTATTTTAATATATTTTTTGTTCTTTCCTAGTCATCTGTATATTGCGTAGCCTATGCATACCATGTATTAATAACCCTTATTCGTAATGTATCCTTCTGGATACATCAGTTTGTTTAATAAAATTAATATTTTTAATAAATCAGAAGAAAACGAACGAAAAGAAACCACTTAAATGTGTGTCGAATTACAATATACATATCGCCGTGGCGTAGGTTGTAGAGTCCCTACCTTCCACTCCGGCGACCCGGGTTCGATTCCCGGCGGGGTAAGGGATTTTAAATCTCCACCTTGGGTCTGGGTGTGTGTCTAGTCCCACCATTAATGCTCAACTGAGTGTACATTTCCTAAGAAATACAATTTACTTAATAATAACATTGACTTAGGTTTTCACGGCCAGAGTTGCTATGATGATCTTGAAGAAAATTTCCGGGCTGTAGGCCGTGGTCTCGAGGCTTGAAGTATGATCTTGAAGAAGATTTACGGGCTGTAGGCCGTGGTCTCGAGGCTTGAAGTATGATCTTGAAGAAGATTTCCGGGCTGTAGGCCGTTCAGGAACTTCAAGCCTCGAGACCACGGCCTACAGCCCGGAATTCTTCTTCAAGATCATCATAATAATAACAGTTACACAATATTCCGTTTTCACTGCGGTCCGCCACATTCAAATAACTAACAGAAGAAATTTGTATTTTGCCAATTTAAAGGTTAATCAAGTTGTAGGTAATCCATTATTAATAATCAATAACTAACGACATTAACTCTATCATATAAAATAAATAATAATAATAATAATCCATCCATCCATAGTAATTCTGCCCGAAGGCAGGTCCTTCACATTTTCATGCTATGCTTGCAGCTTTACTAGGGAATTGTAGGTGTGGTAGCTTCCCGTTGCTTAACACACCGGTGAAGGATGATGATGGCCATATGATTTCGGGGACCGAATATAATTACTTTTTTAATATTGAAAACATGTAAGGCCCAAACAATCCCAGAACGGAATTTGGCCTACATAATAATCCATATCACAGCAGTTTTATTAAATATGAAGCTATAAAATCTTAAATGTTCGTGTTATCTCGAAGGTGGTCTTGGTATTGAGAGCTAATAACTCTTCCGGGGAGTCCTCCTTGCCCTTGTGGTCAAAAAAGTATTAGATGATCCAGAGTTCAAAATTCACAGGTCGTGCACCTGTAAGGCCTGGGAGACGTGAAGCACGTAGCCTGTAAGTACCACAAAGGAAGATATTAAACTAATATAAGGAATGTAAAGAAAAAGTCTGTCGCGGAGAAATGGTGGTTTACGTTACTTGCATCTGGCCCCGTGGTCGCGGGCTGAAACCCGGCCGGGGTCGATGGATTTATCAGGATGGAAAAATTCAAGGAGCAAATCCTCTGAGAGGAACTTCAAGCCATGGATCCCGAGTCTAAAGATTTTCAGGTTTGTAAAATAACCTTAACCCTGATTATAGAGGCCTTTTAGCAAAATTTACCAACCTTATTCACCCTAGTAATACCTTAGTACCTTACTAGATGTCTCACTGAGTCTTAATGTTGACCCCACACCATTCATGACATATTTAGGGAAATAAGCGTAACTAAATTAACTTGATAGTAACTCCTAACAAAGGAGAGGCTAAGGCCCAACATTGGACTGTGAAAAGTATCATCAACATGAACATTATAGTAGGATCTGTCGCCTGTAGTTCACTCAAGGTGATCTTAGTGAATCCATCTATGATGTGGTCTTCTCAAATCTCTCTTTTCCTGTGGTTGATATT
This sequence comes from Diploptera punctata, assembly GCA_030220185.1. Taxonomy (NCBI): domain Eukaryota; kingdom Metazoa; phylum Arthropoda; class Insecta; order Blattodea; family Blaberidae; genus Diploptera; species Diploptera punctata. Next base: position 658,393 of record JASPKZ010009813.1, on the reverse strand, counting down.
GTAGAAATAGTTTAGGTAATCCTCCCGTTTCCATCCCCAAAAATGTTGTTTCCAATTTTGTTTATATTTTGTTATATCATAATATATTGAAGGTATAGGCAAAGAGAACATAAAGCATAGAATTGAATTGAGTACCAAAATAATATAATCGTTAAAGTCCATATGGTGGGATAATCATAGTTTTAAAGACACAAAAAAATTACTGGTAAAACATTGCTGGAATCTGTTACAATGTATGGAAATGAGGTATTGACAGTCAATAAGCACTAAAAGAATAGACTAATTGCTCTAGAAATGGATTATTTGCGCAGAAGTGCCAAAAAGTCAAAATTAGAACATGTTACAAATAAGGAAATTGGAAACATAATGTTAGCAGAAGAAAGAATAATTGAAAGAATTGAGGAGAAAGAATTAAAGTGGTTAGGACATGTTTTAAGAATGGAAGATGAGCGATAGCCGAAGCAACTATATCAATGGCAACCGACCAGAAAGAAGAAAAGAGGGAGACCAAAGTTAACATGGAAGGAAAATATGAAGACAGTAATGCAAGCAAGCGGGCTAAGCATTGAACATGCCCAAGATCGTAGGTTTTGGAGGTTTGACACGGGAAGACGGCAGCAGCTGTAAAAACCCGAAGATACAGATAGATATTTCCGTCTTTCATTTTTTTTTCCTGATATCAATCTCATATGTTCTGCTTTCAATATATTTTTATCTCTCTGATTCGTAAAATTAAAACAATCCAAAAACATTTAGTTGTCTTAATGACACTATCTCTAAAATTAAAGTCTTAGAATAAATTTCCGCTAATATGCCATTGTAGATAGAATATAAAAAAAATGTAAACGTTCTTAATTTTAAAACTTTTTATAAAAGTTTTAATTATTGTAAGCTTGATCATTAAGGTTAAAAACCTGATCCATAAATTTGTTTTATAGAACATCTGTTTTTATAACACCTTAGGTGTTGGTTATATGTGATTTTAAATCACTAGACACGATATATCGGAGACCTTAATGTTGTATAACCCTAAAAGAGGTGTGTCTCTACTAGTTCATGGCATGATATCGCAAAATCGAGTTGGACTCAACCAGTAATTAAATGCTTTACACTTAAATGGTGTAAATGTTGTAATCAGTTACAGAATGGTTTCCGCTATTATTCTTCGTCTTAACTGGAGCCTGTAATCAGAAGAGTTCCTTTGTTGAGGAACTGCAAATATCTGTTAACCCCATCATTGTGCCGTAGATCTCCATCAATAATCTTCACCTGCTGGCAGAGGGTATATGCATTTGACACCTGAGATTGATGATGGAGCACGAACTGTGCACAAACAATCTGCAAGCTTCTGCACTGTCTGATCTACCAGCCCTCAACTAACTGATTGGTAATGTCTGTCAGGAAACATTATAAAAACTTAAAGCAATATTTTACTTCTATCTGCTTCTATAATTAAAGAAAAGTTAATACTTCTTAACTTCATTGTGAATCACCCTTGAGGTTATGTAGTAAAGTGTCAAAATAAGTACCTGATATATCATTTGTCCTCAACTAAAATTGATTTCTGTTCAAAAAATTTCGTCAACTAGTTAAAAAATGTGTAAGCCTTCCACGAAAATGTTATTAACTACATGAAGTTTTTTAAACAGAAACTTATTTCAGTTGAGGACGACTGATATATCTAACTAACTAACTCACTGGCACTATCGAATTCCTTAGATTCACGGCCGGGCGGACATAAGCTTTCCATACATCCCTATCCTGAGCTAATGTTTTCCAATCATTCCCTGTATAATCTACTTCCCTCAAATCATAGTTAATGTTATTCTTCCACCTCATTATTCTTCTACGAACTGAGTGTTTTCCCTCTGGTTTTCCAACAAGAAGCTTCCATGCATGTCTTTCATTCCTCATTCGTGCCACATGTCTTGCATTGCTGTCGACGAGATTTAACATTTCTTATTATATCTGGCTTTCTATAAAGACCATGTAGTTCACTCTTATGTAGTCTTCTCCATTCACATGTCTGTTCATCTCTCTTTGGTCCAAACATTTTCCTAAGAACTTTGTTCTCAAATACTCATAATCTCCTTTCCTCCCTTAAAGTAAGAGTCCATGTTTCGCATCCATATAATATAACTGGTTCTAACGTTTTTTGAAAGGAGTTGGGACGTCAAGAGTCCCTGTAATGCATAATAGCACATATTTCCAGAATTGAGCCTATGTTTAATTTCTTTGCGCATCTCATTCATATTTGTGATTATTACTCCTAGGTATTTGAATTTAGCCTCTTCCCCAAAAATTTCCTTCATTTGTCATTAGCTGCCCATTTCCATTACATAATGTATTTCTATGTGTGACCATATATTTATTTTTTTAATATTTACTTCCAGTCCCAATTTCTTAGCGTTACTCAATAGCGTGTATGTGTGCGTGTTGGCCTTTCGTATCTCTTCGCTCTCGCCTAATAGTACTATACCATCAGCATAAATTAACAGCTTATTAATACCATTAAGTTGTAAGCCTTCTTCAACCTCAAAACATGTTATGGCATTGTATTCACATAGACTTTAACGGACGGAGTTGCTATGATGATCTTGATGAAGATTTTATGGCATGTTCTAGTACAAAATTAAACAGTAGAGGAGATAGCGCATATCCTTGCGTCAGCCCATTGTGGATTTCAAAAGTAACCGAAAACTGTTTGCCTGAACGAACCTACTATTTGTGCCATTCGTATAAGTCTAACTAACTTTTGGGAATTCCGAATTCCAGCAAGATAATATATAGCTTCTCTCCCTCTTAATAACATTTTAAAAATGCAGAACTGTGCCAGAAAAAAGATATTTTACTTCACGGAATAACCAGTTAATCCGAATTATTTCTTTGCTTTATTGTAGACATATTAATTATTATTCTTTATTTTTATTTATTTAATTGCATGGAATAACCAAAATAATCTAAAAACTTGTTGTGCTATATTGTGATAGCTGTTCTGGTGAATTTGACAGATTGAAACTAATATGGCATTCATAGGCTATTTCATTTGTAACCAGTTTCCTTAACTAGAAACGCTATAAACTGAAAAGTTCAGAGGTTTATAAACGTTTTATTTGGTTTGAGTTTAATGCTGACAATGTTACGAGCGTATAATGACTTTGTAATATCCATGTAATTACTCGAATGAAAGACCTGTTTTCTCGTTGTATCATCTGACATTTAATTACAACATGTAAACCGATGATAGTACATTTTATCCTTTTTTTATAATCAATAAAATTCAGTAATGAGTTCAATGAAATCTCGTTTAAAATTTAAATTCCGTACATTCATTAATATACATTTTTAGGCCTACAATGAATGATTACTGTAATGTTTTTGTATTTCACTAACTCATCCTAGGCACATGGTTCCATTATTCTATATTATGTTCATTCGCAGAACTTATGGACCTATATATATATCCATAGTAATTATGCTCGGGGGCAAGTCTTTCACTGCAATCATAGTATTTTCATGCTATGCTTGCAGTTTTACTAGGGAATTGTAGGCGTGGAGCTTCCCGTTGCTTTCCACACCGGTGAAGGATGATGATGATGATAATGATAAGGATGATGATGGCCATATGATTTCGGGGACCGTTTGGGCCTTAAAGTTTTCCTGACATTTGTTTTACAGGTGAGGAAAAACACCGATAAAAATCTCACCCAGAAAAACTGCCCCGACCAGGGATCGAATCCGGGCCCGCTGCGTGACAAGGCAGCACGCTACCTCGAGACCACAGCGGTGGACTATATATATATATATATATATATATAGCGAACTCGGTTAATTTCGTGATACTGGGGAAAGCAACGGAAAGCTACTACACCTACAATTTCCTAGCAAAGCTACAAAGCATAGCATGGATTGTAGTGAAGGACCTGACCTAGGGCAGAAAACTATAAAAAAAATGATTTTATACTGTCATACCTTAATATTATGAAAATGTATGGCTAGAGACTTGGTAATATCAAAATTAAGGATACATGAATGAAAAACATATGCTGGGTTGTCGAATATATATATATATATATATATATATATATATATATTTATTTATTTATTCTATTACCAATATGACATAAATTACATATCTATTTTTTTCTGGAGATTTGAAGAACTCGCGTAATTTCGTGATAGTAACTTTTTTAATCATCTCCGTGCTACATAGAATGCATTTGAAATCCTACTTATAAATGGTCACTTTTGACGCTTTTCATGGAACCATAGATCACATTTTCGACATTGTATCCATGGTTCACCTTGTCGAAGAATACGTAGTAAAATGTTCTTCAAACACAGGCCAAGTATTAAATCTGACAACTGCTAACATGAATGAAAACACTAGTTCGTCTACAAGTTAACAAAATGTACCCAAGGAGAGGTGTTATCACAAATATGAAAACACAGCAAGAAAGTAGACTTTCTGCCATCTACGAGATGGAAAAAAATATTTTTGTTTTTCTTGCCAGTACAACTTCGTTACAAACGGAAGAAAAATTATAACGAAATTATCCATGTCACGAACTTAGCGGAGTTTGTATAAATTATATATATATAAATAACTCACTGGCTCTGTCGAATCCGTAGGTTCATGGCTGCGCGGACACAAGCTCTCCATACATTCCTATCCCGAGCCAATATCTTTCAATCATACCCTGTAGAATCTACTTCCCTCAAATCATGGATTATGTTATTCTACCAACTCATTCTTGGTCTACCAACTGGTCGTTTTTCCTCTTGTTTTTCTACCAGAAGTTTACGTGCATCTCTTCCATCCCCCATACGTGTCAATATATATATATATATATATATATATAAAACAAGCAAGAGGAAGGCGTGATGTTGGAAGACCTAGAAGACGTTGGGCTGATGCATTATGAAGTCGGAACGGGCAATTGCCTAATCCCTGGAGTGATGATGATGATGATATATATATATATATATATATATATGTCCACCGTGTGCTGCCTTGTCACGCAGCGGCCCAGGTTCTATTCCAGGTCGGGACAGGCTTCTGGGTGAGGGTTTTTTCGGGTTTTTTTCCTCAGGACGCTTAGGGCCCAACTTCCCCCGAATATCATCCGGCCATCAATATCTTCCTTATAATTATCATCATCTTTCACCTGTGTGGAAAGCAACGGGAAGCTATCACACCTATAATTCCCTAGTAAAGCTGCAAACCATAGTATTAAAATGCTATTATTGCAGCGAAAGACCTGTCCTCGGGCACAATTACTATGGATGAATGGATATATATATATGGACATGACAAATGAGGGAAATTTTAATAAAGTGGCTGGATTCAAATACTTAGGAATAATAATTACAAGCAGGAAGGAGAGGCACAAATAAATTAGATAGGCTATAAGCTTAACTCTGGAAACGTTAGAATATGTTATATCTTTAAATTAGAGACTAAAGAAGGCGTAAAACTCAATGGTATTAATCAGCTGTTGGTTTATGCATATGATATGTATTATTAGGCAATATATGGGATATACTAAATGCCAACACTCACATTCTAATAAATCAGAGAAATTTTGAATACGTGGCTAAATTCTGATACCTAAGAACAAAAGAATGACATAAGAATGAGGTACATAAATAAATTAAACATAAGCTGGCCTTTGGAAACGCATGCTATTATGCATTTCAGGGATTCTTGTCATCCCAACTTCTCTCAAAGAAGTTAAACTAAAAATATTATCAAACTTTTAAATTATGTGGATGCGAAACATGAACTCTTACTTTATGAGAGGAGAGGGAATGAAGCATGTGGGAATGAAGCTCTTAAGAAAACTTTGAGACCAAAGAGAAATGAACTGTTAAGTGAATGGAAAAATATAAATAGCAGTGAACCACATAATCTTTATGGGAAACTAGGGTGCAATAAATGTTTTGCAAGCATAGAAGGAAATGTCTGGTTGTTATAAACGGACCTTTCATTTTTGTCCCTGTTGATATTTTTGAGAAAAATGAAGAGAAAATCATTCAAATTACCTACACATTTTTCTTTAATGTAAGTATAAATATTATATCCTCAACACTGTTGGACTATATCATCACGGATTGGAATGAACATTGGACAAGGGGTGCAAATGGCGCTTTGACTAAAGAGCTCTTCTTTCCTACAGTACACCATAGGCTAAATGCAAAACATTTTATTTCAAATTCCATTTTAACACAATTTATGACTGGCCATGGAAAATTTGGAAGTTATTTTAGGAGATTTAATATTAACCCAGACAGTGATCATAATTGTACACATCAAGAATCAATACAATCTGTAAAACATGTTTTATTTGATTGTCCGATATTCGAAAGACAAAGATTCTGATTAAACTTACTTTTAAATGATGATGAGGCTTCTGCCTCAATGTGTTAAGTGATTTTTAAGAACCAAAATTATTATAAACATTTTATGAAATTCATAACGATATGTAGTATTTTCTAAGACACTAGTAGGCGATTTATGTAATTCATAACACTCATTCAAAACCATAAGATAATATTTCTGTTTTACAATGTATAGTATTATATTGTTATAGTAAGCTACAATCGTAACATGCATTTGTGGCGAAATAGGGTTTCAAAATATTTGGAGATTCAATAATAATAATAATATATTTTCGACAGTTTTTTGGTTCCGAAACTCAACTATATTTTGAATGTGTTTTGTACAGACTCTGATTAAAGTTGTCTATTTCTCCGAATTTTAAATATATCATGAAATTATATCATATTCATATATTTATTTCAAACGTATTACAAAAGCAATTTTAAAAAATATATATATATAGGCCCCAATCTAACTTTTGATAAGAGTTATACATTTAAAAAAAATTCCAGGTTATCAATTTACCAACAGAACTGTAACAGAATTTTGGATTTATGTTTGAAAGTCATTGAGAATGTACTCGTACATTTTATCAAAATTATTTTTTACATTTATTCAAACATTTAGAGTACCAAGTAGATTGTTTTTGTTGATTTCCCATTAGTTGCTTCTTTGTATCAGTGTGTACTTCACAAATATGTGGAAGATGAGAATGTTACACCAAATAAAAAAATGCGTTTTATACCATCCACTTCCCCAGACAGCTACACAGCGGGAGACTCCTTGGATTTGTGGTCAATAATGTCAGGGGGACCGACAAAGACAGCACATCTAGGCCCATGCCACCACCCCTTGGGATACCTCGGTCATAATGACCATACTCCCAAGTCCCAGACTTGTCCTCCTTACCTAGTTCGCGTCCACATTCAAGAGTTCTCGGGACTTGAAACCAACACCTCTAGGGAGAAGGTGTTGGAGTTGCAACTTCGGGAATTGCTGAGCTACATAGTACAAAGACAGCACAGGGCAACGCAAGGCAAGGAGGACAAACCTAGATCCATGGTGGAGATTTTAAAATCCCCTAACTTGCCGAGAATTGAACCTGAGTCGCCAGAGTTGAAAGTAGTTACCACGTAACTGATCTTATGGAACAAAATCCTTAAGATCGGTGAAAGAAAACCACTGTTATAAAACATAGAGGAATACACATTGCAAAATCCTAACTGAATCCTGAGAAGAAGAAAATATAGGATCGCATAAATAAAAATTCTGAATACGGCTTCCTTCCTCAAATCTGAAATATTTTATTTTTATTTATCTGTTTATTTTATTTTACCTGATGGGCTTAAGACCGCAAGGTCTTCTCTTCAACTTCACGAGGGTTAAATTATACATATAATAACAATAATGAATTATCTGCATGTTGATTAATAATACATAATAGGCATAGGCTACACAATATAGAGTTGACACAGGAACGACAATAATAATAATAATAATAATCATAATAATCATAGATATTAAATAATAATAATAATACCTTTTCAAAAAACCGTTAAACTGAAAATATATAAAACTATTTATTCTACCAGTTATATTATATCGGACTCTTACTTTAAGAAGCAGGAAAGGAGATTACGACTTATTTGCGAATAGAGGTTTCTAGGAAAATTTTTGGACCTAACAGAGATGAACAGACATGTGAATGGAGAAGACTGCTTACCAGTGAATTACATTGTCTTTTAAGGAAGCCAGATATAATGAGCACAGTTCAGCGTCTCGTATACTGCGATGGGCAGGATATGTGGCACGAATGGGGAATCAAAGACGTGCATGGGAAGATTCTTGTCGGAAAACCAGAGGTAACGCCGACCCGTTGGTAGACCAAAGAATTAGTTGGGAGCACAACATTACCTGTTATTTTTGGAAGTATATTATACAGGGGCTGATTGGAAAACATTGGCTCAGGATAGGGATATATGGAGTGCTTATGTCCGCGCGGCCATGAACCTACGGGTTCGATAGTGCCAGTGAGTTAGTTAGTTAATAATAATAATAATAATAATAATAATAATAATAATAATAATAATAATAATATAACTTATAATTTGATTAAGTAATTGGCTTAGCAAAGAAAGTGTAAAATATTAAAGAATGATAAAAGTATATAAGAGACACAGTTATGTATTATACGGTATTGTCTAAGGAAATATTTAGAGAGCTTTATTTTAACTGTTTTGAGTTCGGCAGTCCTTGATATACGAGGGGAGGGAATTTCAGAGTCAAGTGGCTGAAGCAAGGAACGATGAGAAATAATGAGATGTTCGAGAAATAGTGACTTTCAAGCCATTACGAATTTTATGACTTGAGCTGTTTAAGAGGGCCGTTACATAAAATTCATTTAGAGTACTTATTTCATAAAAGAGTATACAAGAAATTAAGATTTCTCTATATAAAAATATTTTTTGATAGAGAATTACTTTTCGCTTATATTCAGAGCAAGAATTTTGCTTAAATATATTTTTTGACAACAGGGCTAACAATTTAATCCTGTTCTTTTTAAATTTTTCAATTAAGCAATGTTTAGCTTCTAGAGTACCGGTATGTTTAACATACTTTTATTATGTATTATGTAGAGCCTATTGTATGGATATACCCTATGGTAGTGAAGCATGGACAATACGAAAAAGAGATGAAAGCCGAATAACAGCAAATGAGATGCGATTTATGCGCCTTCGGACCATAAAAGAAATGAGGAAATTATGGAAGAGTTGGATGTAGAACCCATTCTTCACCATATACAAAACTACCAGAACAACTGGAAAGCCCATCTTCAACGAATTCCGTCTCATAGAATTCCAAAAGCCATACTTCGCTACTTCCTCCAAGGCAAAAGATCGCTGGGACGTCCAAAAAAGCGCTGGATGGAAAATTCCTCTTTGAGACCGTAACAGGCACACCGCCTAATACTTGCATGGATGATGATGATGATGATGTATAAGGTCCTTATACGTCCCGCGTGGGGACATGGGTCCTACCTAATGGAAGATTATTAACCAGGCTAATTTAGTTATGCTTTATTACAGATGTCAACGAATAACATGTGGTTAGCACATCGCCCCAATGAGATCTTACTTTTGTTAGATAATAATTGCAAAAAAAAAAAAAAGAATTCTTGAGACTATTGGTATCCCAACTTCTCTGAAAAAAATGTTAAACTGAACATATATGAAACAAAGATATAACCAATTATATTATATTATGGATGCCAACACGGTCTCTTATTTTAGAAGACGATGAAAGGTTGTAAGCATTTGATAATAAAGTGCTTACCAAAATGTTTGGATCAAACAGGGAACAACAGAGAGAACAAGAAGAACAGTGAGCTGCATTTTCTATGACTATTTAACTCATGCCCCAAATGGGAGTCAATGACCAATCACGTTTCAATGATTTCTGTTTTACAACCAATCAGAGTCGTGTTTCACCAAATATTTATCAGTGTTATAATTACCATATTAAAGAAAGCTCCTCCTTACAATATTGCGTTACTTTTGCAATAAATAGTATGATCTGGTTGCAGTGATAAACAAAAGAAGCAGTAGAAGCGTACCTATCGTTTCTCATTTGTTTTCAAACATCGCCGTTTACATTAAATATATAAATATTTAAAAATAACTATATTTAAATAATGATTTGTGAGTAAACAGCTTAATTTTATTCGTTAAATAGTCCTAACAAATGCCACTCTTGATTTCCAAATTCTCTAGATAAATTGGAAATCACTCGTGGCATTACTTATGATAAACAATTGTGATAAGAACAGTTAGGTCCCTTAGACTACAATGGGTTGCACATATACAACGAATAATGAATGAAAGCGGTACATGGAAACTTCTTGTGGGAACATCAACGAGAAAGTGTGTAGTAAATCGGGCAGAATGAGATGGAAGAGTAACATTAACAATGATTTCATGAAGTGAATCATCCTTTAAAATATTTGGATAATATTAGCTTAGTATCGGGATGTAAGGAGAATTTGTGCCCCGATTGCCGTGAACTACAGGATTAATCATTACTGAATTTACTTTCCGTAAAAAAAAATTACGAACCTTCAATAAATATCTAAAAATTACAAAGTTTATAAGAGAAAAAGATTGCACACCAGTTACATCGAGTAATAAGTATGATCAACACAAGATGTCACTAACAGATACGAAACGAATTTCTGACATCTATCGGAAACTTTATTCACTAACCCTGCAGACAGTCTCGCGGGCTGAACAGATAGTGAAGGGATATTTTTTAGCCCCTGAGCCTGCAACAAAATACAGTTCGCCCATTCATATGCAATGTATTTACAATTTGCGGTACCAGATTCTAAATTTAGATTTTTTTCTTAATAATAAAATATTGCGTTAGTTTTTAAACATACATCTAATTTTTAATGTGCTCACTACGCAGTTTTTATATTCAACTCACGGACAAATTACTCTTGCGAACCCAAAATTTTCAAAATGTTGTAAATTATAAAAAAAGACAAGAAGAAGAAGAGTCTCAAGTATCATATATATATATGTCCACCGCTGTGGTCTCGACGTAACGTGCTGCATTGTCACGCAGCGGGCCCGGGTTCGACCCCCGGTCGGGATAGTTTTTCTGGGTGAGGTTTTTACCGGGGGTTTTCCTCACCTATAAGACAAATATCAGGAAAACTTTAAGGCCCAAACGATCTCTGAAATCATATGGGCGTCATCATCATCCTTCACAGGTGTGGAAAGCAACGTGAAGGTACCACACCTACAATTCCCTAGTAAAGCTGCAAAGCATAGCATGAAAGTACTATGATTGCAGGGAAGGACCTGCCTTCGGGCAGAATTACTATGGATATATTATATATATCCATCCATCGTAATTATGCTCGAGGGCAGGTCTTTCACTGCAATCATAGCATTTTCATGCTATGCTTGCAGCTTTACTAGGGAATTGTAGGTGTGGTAGCTTCCCGTTGCTTTCCACACCGGTGAAGGATGATGATGATGATGTTGATAATGGCCATATGATTTCGGGGACCGTTTGGGCCTCAAAGTTTTCCTGACATTTGTCTTACAGCTGAGAAAAAAACCCGATAAAAACATCACCCAGAAAAACTGCCCCGATTGGGGATCGAACCCGGGCCCCCTGCGTGACAAGGCAGCACGCTACCTCGAGACTACAGCGGTGGACAAAAATATATCATTTTAATTGGTCTGAGACCTCAATCGTCCTCAAAGAGTAAATGCTGTCAATATACAGGTAGCCTTTTAAAACACGTGCTTCATCTTCTACTTCTGTAGTGGTAGATTATTATATTCATCTCATTAGATTAAGTTTAGATTAAGGCCTCTCCTGGCACATCATTACCACATCACCCATCATATCAGTTGGGCAGCGTAACCCTACCTCCAGGTGTCCCAACCTAACAAGTGGTTTATAATAACCCACTTCCAGGAGAGAATAGCAGAAATGTCCAAATGACAAACTGGTGGTATTGAATATAATAATAATAATAATAATAATATAATAAATAATAATAATAATATAATAATAATAATAATAATTTTTTAAATTTTGGAATTCATCCACAATACAGTGATTACCGTCACCCTCAAGAAATTCGCCTTCTCCAGTTGTGGCGATCCTGAACACCCTCATCTGTAAGTCCCAGTTCACTTTTACTTTTTCTCACACCGTCCATATAACCATCTTTAAGTCTTCCATTTTTTATTTATTTTTTATTTTTCCCGCTGAAATGAAGATGTTGAGAGCAATAGCAGGATACCAAAGGACCGATAAAAAGAAAAACGAAGTTATAAGAACAGGACTTAATATATTTAATCTCTGTGAAAGAATAAAATATTATCAGCACGTATTACGAATGAAAGAACAGCGCATACCAAGAAGAATATATAATTATACATCAAAAGGGAGAAAAATGTTGGGAAGACCATTGAAGAGATGGAAAGACCAATTCGACCTATAATGAGATCGGAACAGGCCATTGGGCTTAATCCTTGTTGTTGATGATGATACATTTTTTCCCACTCCAATATCTTCTTAGGGATTCTTCAGATGCCATCCTCTTGAGATCTCCGTATCTCGGTTCTCTATGCTCCGTACCACCTCAATCGTCTCTCTTCATTTGTGTGCAATACATTTCTTTCAACTGTAATAATTTTCTTAATTTCAACGTTCCTACTTTTTTAATCTGAACTAATAATAATAATAATAATAATAATAATAATAACAATAATAATAATAAAGTAATAATAATAGTAATAATGATAATATAGTATTTTTATTTCTTATTAGGTATTACACACCTGTCAGGAAGTAATGAAATCGGACAGAGATTTGACAAGACAGTCAGAAACTATGACTGATTCACGTATACAAATACTCGTACTTCCCTATCTGACACACATTACAGAATATTGTCAGAGTTATAATTAGAAACTCGCTACACTGAGGTACAGAAGGTAATTATCAGTAACGCTTGTCACGTTGTAAGGACATTATCAGTAACGCTTGTCACGTTGTAAGGACATTATCAGTAACGCTTGTCACGTTGTAAGGACATTATCAGTAACGCTTGTCACGTTGTAAGGACATTATCAGTAACGCTTGTCACGTTGTAAGGACATTATCAGTAACGCTTGTCACGTTGTAAGGACATTATCAGTAACGCTTGTCACGTTGTAAGGACATTATCAGTAACGCTTGTCACGTTGTAAGGACATTATCAGTAACGCTTGTCACGTTGTAAGGACATTATCAGTAACGCTTGTCACGTTGTAAGGACATTATCAGTAACGCTTGTCACGTTGTAAGGACATTATCAGTAACGCTTGTCACGTTGTAAGGACATTATCAGTAACGCTTGTCACGTTGTAAGGACATTTGTGAATATCACCAACACGCAACACTGTAACAGTGCTACAACCTGTACATTTATATCCGACTGAAGAAATCCATGTGAACAATTCATACATTTATTTTCATAAATACACCTGGCTTTATTTCCGTGCATTTAAGATAATATACTGCCACTCAATACTTTATAGGCAATGAGAGCTATTGGTTGATTTGGTTAGTATTAGAGAATTCCGAAGAAATGCAATATTGCGGTTATTCTCAAAAGATTTGTATTTTTTATAAATCTTTCTTGATCCTACTTACTAGACACCGAAAATGACCTTGACTGTACAAAGGGGGCTACGAAAGTTTTGCAATACGGGCATACTTTAGACGACCTGTCAAAATAACTTCCACCACACTCAATACACCTCTTCATACGTCGAAAAAAATCACTAAACCATTGATTCCATTTTTCTTTGGACAGCTCCGTGCACTTGTTGTCCCATACTGCCAGGAGCTCCTTTTCCGAAGGGAAACGCTTTTCTTTCATCTTCAGTTTAACTTCTGAGAACAGTCCAATGTCACGAGGAGCAAGATCTGGACTGTAGGTTTTTACATTTTCTTCTTAGAGACTCTACATTTACCAATATCTGACTATTATCAGATATATTAATTGCTATAGAGCACCCCATGCTTTTGACGGTAAAATTATTTTTTGTTGTAGATAACGCTAGTTTTATTCGAGATATGTTGATGACTTTTTTGTTGACCAATTAAATTTTATCTCAAGCGTGTTGGAAATTAAAATTATTTTTCATTTTTCAGTTCAGTTTTCTAATAAAGCGTGTTGTTTTAGTTTTTAAAACTATTATTTATTTTTTTAGTTTTAATATTTTACAGAATAAGATAAAAATGTAAATATCTTTAAATTCGATAATATTGTAGTATGAACTAAAAGTAATACTCTACTAAAAAATCCTCCGGGCCGGACCAGCGACCTTGGATTACTGAAATTATATACCACTTCAGTACACCGTTCTACTAAGTGAGCTCTTACAACGATTGAGAAAGAAGTTGATAAGTCCGCAACCTATTATACCGGTTTTTATTATTTTCATTTTCTGATGATTCTGGCCAAGATTTTGGAAAACAGTTATGAAATTATTGTATTGTCATTGGTCCTTTACAAGTATGCAAATTTTCAAGTCGATTCAATGATTTTAAGTGAGTGAAAATCGTGTTGAAAGATTTCGTTACATAATTACACAGACACTTTTTTTTTTCCTGATGATTCTGGATATGAGTTTAGAAAACAAATTATAAAATTATTGTATTGTCATTGGTCCTTTACAAGTATACAAAGTTTCAAGTCGATCCAATGATTTTAGGTGGGTGAAAATCGCGTTGAAAGATTCTGTTACATAGATAGATACAGGTCAAGCTGATATAAAGCTTGTAAAAAGTACTTTATTTTCTTGTGTTGTTTACATAAATGGTATTCCTGGAATATTAGATAGTATTAAATTGCTTCTATTATACTTATCTCTCTCTCTCTTTCTAATTGTAAGAATGAATAGTGTTGGTGAGTTCGTAAACAAGCTATGTTCTTTTTCTCCGAGCAGTGCTAACAAAAACTAAATGATGTAAATAATTCAGCAAACAGTTTATTCCTGACCCTCAGTGTGTTCACATCGTTTATAATCGACAAGCTGAAGTTAATACGTAGTGAAATAAAAACGTGTGCATCAGAAAAGCCTTCGATATAAATTCTGAAGTAAACACAAGTAAGTATGAAAATTGTAAAAAAAATTCTTATTTGTATAATATGAAACGCCATCTTGTCATACTTGTCTGGAAAGGAAATTTGCTAAAAAAAAGTATTACAACCATTGAGTAAAAGTAAATTTTGTCATTCAAACTTTATATTTTAGATTTTAAGAAATATTGCTCACAAATTATCATTATTATTGATCGAAAATATTTTGCTCACAAATTGATCAGCATTAGATTACAAAATAAATATCACTCTTAATAAAAATGATAAAATGATTTGAATAATTATCAGATAAAAATATCGATCGGATTTAATTTTTACTTATTTTCAATTATCGATTTTAAAATTGGTAAAAATTATGAACTACAATATAAACATTGCAAACATATATGCGTAATCTAATGAGTTTAAAAAATCATATTTGTTTTGATGTACAAAGTACCTGCACCTAGTTAAAGCATAATTATACTCATTTTTATATGAAACCAAGTCAGAAGACATCTTGTCATTATCCAAAGGACAAGTTGAATGTCTAATATTTCAACGATACTTTTCATAAGTAATGCCAGGAGTGGTTTCCAAATTATCGATAAATTCACGAAGTAAGTCGTGAATTTATCTACAGAATTTGGAAATCAAGAGTGACATTTGTTAGGGCTATTTAACGAATAAAATTAGGCTGTTTACTCACAAATCATTATTTAACTATAGTTATTTTTAAATATTTATATATTTAATGTAAACGGCGAAGTTTGAAAACAAATGAGAAACGATTGGTACGCTCCATTTGCATCTTTTGTTCATCACCGCAACCAGATCATATTATTTATTGCCAAAGGATCGCAACATTGTAAGAATGCATTCTAGTAGAGAAATTTATAACCAACATTATAGGTATTAATTAATTTCTGATGTCCTATGATGTAATTATGTCAATTATATTTTTCTGCAACGTCATTTCCTGGAAAATAATTCGTTTAAGAAAGTGCAAATAGTGTTTTTTTTGTAGTATAATCAATTGCTACAAATGTTTTTATATTATCTCCCGCAATGCGCTATCTGCTCACGTTCATGCACTATATATACAATTTGGTAGCCGTATTTCTTAGAGAGTCAGTCACAGCAAAATAATGCTATGACCTATTCAGAGTGTTGGAAAGGAGCAGCCTTCTTTAATATTATAAACTTCAGTTTATAAATTCGAGACGAAACACGACTGTGATTGGTTGTAAATAAAAATAATTGAAATGTGATTGGTCATTGACTCCCATTTGGGGCATGAGTTAAATAGCCTCTGTAATAAGTCGCCAGAGACCAGGAATTCCTTATACGAATACACCTAGCTAAATTTCCTGATAATCTTTGATAGTTCATCGGCAAAGTACTTTTCCACTCCGAATGTATGTACGAGTATGTGTGTATGTGTATGAGCGTGTGTGTACGTACGCATGCCCTATAGCAGGGGTGCTCAAAGTGGTTTCGCGTGACCTTCACTGCATGCTGTACACAGTCATTCCCTGCTTGTTCAGATGATACGTTCTTATTGTAAACATTCAGTAGTGGACAGCATCACTAAATGTTAATATTACTAAGTAAAATGTACACGAATAAATTAATTACTTGTATTGACTTAGAAATAAGTAATAATGGCAACATCGGAAAATGCTTTACGACAATTCCTTTATACTTTGAATAATATCTCTCTAAAATACAATTTAAGAATATCTACATCAAAAACAAAACTATTAGCTCTGAAAGGAAAATGTGAAATAAGAACAAAAATAATGATAAACAATATAATTTTAGACCAAGTTCAGAATTTTAATTATTTGGGATGTCACTTAGGTAATGACAGAAATTTAGATAAACACACCAAAATACAACGATTCAATTATCTATGTGGCACAATTAAACACACTTTATTGAATAAGACTAGAAAAGAAACTATTTTGAAGTTTTACAAATTATTGTCACTTCCATCTCTTATCTATGGATGTGAAACCTGGACATTAACAAAGGCAGATAGTAAACAAATAGAGGCTGCAGAAATGAATATGTTGAGAGCAATAGCTGGGTACCAAAGGACCGATAAAAAGAAAAACGAAGATATAAGAACAGAACTTAATATATTTAATCTCTGTGAAAGAATAAAATATTATCAAAATGCTTATCTTCAGCACGTATTACGAATGAATGAACAGCGCATACCAAGAAGAATGTATAATTATAAACCAAAAGGGAGAAGAATGTTGGGAAGACCATTGAAGAGATGGAAAGACCAATTCGACCTATAGTGAGATCGGAACAGGCCATTGGACTTAATCCTTGTTGTTGTTGATGATGATGATGATGACTTAGAAACAACTATAAAGCAATATTCGAATTATTACATTATAACAAAGAAAATTAACCCATTCGAAATATATTGGTCCTAATAACGAAGTTCAGCATCGTAAGGTATTTGGGTAGCTACAGTAAGAAACGCTCCAACTATAACGACTGGGGGACCCGACATTCTGACCACGTCACCCCTATACTGGCTGGGTGATCGTCTACCTCTGTGATTAACACAAGTGGATGTGTGGCGAGCAGCCCACTGGTAGCCCAAGGGCCTTCGAGGCCTATCGCGCTATGGAGTTAATAACACTAAGAATTCCTATAAATAAATTGTTTTATTTTTACTTTCTGTTTACTTATTATTCTATTGGGAGCTATGTTGGAGCAACTTTAATTCAATGATCACTGTGAATGTTAGGTTAACATCTTTAAAAGTTGAGGAGACGGATCTACAAGATACAATTTTTTTAATGTGTCTGTTATAATTTTAATTCGGTTAAACTGCACTTCTACTAGCGCTTGATTTTTCAGTTATATTGTTGTAAACTATAGCTCTTCTTGTGTATTTACTAGCATTATTTAATATTTTAAACTTTTTAAAAAAAATGTATAACGTTATTAGACAATTTTGAAGTATTTATTTAAATGTACAAATCACAATATTATGACGCTGTTAGACAATATTGTAATGCTAACTGCTATTTTCTCCACAGAGTATATTACTTAGTCTATGAATTTTCTATAGCTGTTTTGGGTTATCGCTGGTTGGATCAGCGTAAGTGTACGCCCATTTTTAATAAACGATTGGTAATTTTAATATTATTAATATATTTTTCTAATATAGAGACAGAGATTTTTAGCAAATATTGGTCATTTAAATTTCATAGCGACGGACAGTAATCGAGGATGATAATCGATATGTGGTTCGATTATGGGTTATTGCAGGCTCTATATACTCTGGCGCATGCACACTGTTGTTCTATAGGACTTTGAAAATATTTCACGCTAGTTTAAGGCAGATTTGGGGATTTATTGCAAAGATTGGTCATTTAAATTTCATAGCGACATGCTGCCATCTAGCATAACATTTTTGAACTTTAGTATGATATCGATTGTATTCGAGGATGATAATGGGTTATCGCTGGCTCTACAAACTCTGGCGCATGCGCACTGTTGTTCTATAGGGCTTTGAAAATATTTTACGTCAGTTTACTTACTTACTTACTTACTTACTTACTTACTTACTTACTTACTTACTTACGTACTTACTTACTTACTTACTTACTCACTGGCACTATCGAACCCGTAGGTTCATGGCCGCACGGACATAAGCTCTCCATTTAATCTATCTGGTTTCGAATTTCTCCATCTGGGGACGTCCAGGTGTATTTATGAATATCCTTATGCTGAAATGTTGTGCTCTTAACAATGAGATTCTTTGATATGGCAAATGTGACTAATCTAACCCCGTTGTCGTTACTATCTTCATGAAGACTGAATTCGCCTATTGTTGGTTTGAATATATATTCCCGCCCCACTTTTGCATTAAAATCTCCTAAGACAATTTTCATATGATATCGTAAAAGGCTATCAAATAAGCATTCTAATTCTTCATAGAACTCATCCTTGATCTTGTCATCTTTATCTTCTGTGGGAGCATTTACATTTACAATTATAAAATCATGTTGTTTACCATTTAGAATTATATATGATATCCTATCACTAACAAACTTAATATCTCGGATAGCGGATAGGACCCTCCTTCTGACTAAAAACCCCGTTCCAAATGCAGGTCTTTCTGCACCCCCGTAGTATAATGCAAAGCTTCCTGATTCCTGACTACCTTCTGCTGGCCACCTAACTTCCTGTAAAGCGACTATATCCAAGGGCGATTTATCTAGTTCCCGCGTTAATATCTCTAGTGCCCCGCTATTGTATAAAGTCCTAACATTCCACGTTCCTAGGAACATGTCCCTGTGTTTGAGCCTTTGGCATGGGTTCCCTGAAGTAGTCCCCGCCCGGAGAACCGAATGGGGGACTATTTGACCTCCGGAAAATTTTACCCCAGTTGAACCCATGTCCGCATTTCTTGACGGTTGTATTTTTACGGTGAAAGATCGTCACTCTTTCGACCAAGGTACTTTTTTCGTCTGGCTTATCACCTTTGACCAGTTTAAGTGCAGTTTTTCCTTTTAATTCTGTGACTAACATTTCAACGGAGTTTTACCATGAATTTTATTAATATTGACTCTTACCCATCTTGATAAACTACGCCACTGACTGTTTATTGTTTACGTTCAACGCGTCAACTCTATCATCTGCCTCTAGTCAAGGTAACTTATTGAACGCGAGGCAGGAGCACTGCAGTTCTGCAAGCCACCACTAGAGGCTAGGAACATAACGACTAGACTACCGAAATCGACATACTAAACATGGCGAATATAATAATAATAATGTTGACCAGATGATGTTTGGTTTCACTTGGGCCTTCAAGTTTCCTAATATGACTTTCTTTTTCTTCTTCTTCTTCTTCACTTCACGGGCTAGACAAAATGCCTGTTCCGCCTCACAGTTGTTCTGTCCATCTTTTCACTGGCCTTCCTACATTCCTTGAACATCTTGGCTTGTAGTTAAATGCTGCTTTTGGTAATCTTGTTACGTTCATTCTTTCTACATGTCTAAACCATTTTCTCGATATCCTTTGATTTTATCATTTAATGGATAACATTGAAGGTATAGGCAAAGAGAATATAAAACATAGAATTGAATTGAGTAGCAAAATAATATCATCGTTAAATTCCATATGGTGGGATAAGCATATTTGGAAAGAGACAAAAAAATATATTGGTAAAACATTGGTGGAATCTGTTGCAATATATGGAAGTGCAGTATGGACAATCATTAAGTACTACAAGAATAGACTAATAGCTCTAGAAATGGATTATTTACGCAGAAGTGCCAGAAAGTCAAAATTAGAACATGTCACAAATAAGGAAATTAGAAATATAATGGAAGCAGTAAAAAACATAATTCAAAGAATTGAGGAGAAGGAATTAAAGTGGTTAGGACATGTTTTAAGAATGGAAGATGAGCGATGGCCAAAGCAACTATATCAATGGCATTCGACAAGGAGGAGGAAGACCGAAGTTAACATGGAAGGAAAACATGAAGACATTAATGCAAGCAAGAGGGATAAACATTGAAGATGCACAAGATCGTAGGCTTTGGAGCCTTGGCACGGGAAAACGGCAGCAGCTGTAAAAAAAAAAAACCGAAGATAGATAGATGGACATATATTTCACTCCGTTCTTATATCTTCATTCTTCAACCGAACCATTCTTGTGCAGCCTTTTGTTCTTCTAAGGAAGTTCGTTTCTACGCTTTGTATTCTATTTAGTAGTTTTTTGGTCATTACCCAAGTTTCACTCCCATAAAATGATATGTCTTTTAGGTAGGAAAACTCAGGCAAAAAACTCCACCTAGGAAAGTTGTCTCAACCAGTGATTAGACGTAGACCTGCTGCATATGATACAGCGACGCTAGCCCGAATCTGCAGCAATGGAGTAGAAATTTACATAACGTTAAATTAAATTGGATGGAAAATTTGGGGGTATCATATGAATCCAAATTTAACGTAGACGCTAGAATTGAATCTGTACGTCTACAATAGTTAACGTTACAATAGTGTTAACGAACATGACTTACACGACTACAATTTTAAACAATCCATATGCACAGTTTCCGGAAATTCTCATTCCAAACATCTAGAGTTTGTAAAGGGGACTGAGTAGATAACAGTTTGAGTAGGAACTTTTATCCAGAAACGTGCAATTTTAGTATTTCAGGTTGGAATTAAACGTTTAAATCTCCCGCGTCTGCCGGGTTAAGTCGATAGTATTTGATTTGTTTATGACTCAATTATATTTACACAACTCACCATTCAGTAATTTCGTGAAAATTTCTAATGTTAAAGGAAAAATAAAACATCATTTTGTAACTGTAAGAATATTTTTATACATAAACTAACCAAACTTATCTACTGTACTGTAGGCTTTGCTTTTTTGTCGCCGGAATTGTATTGGATCGTGTACTTTCTCCTGGTACATTAATGATGTCAGTTAAATGTACAAGCAGGTTGCAATGAATACAATGGTTATGAATAGGGCTCGAAGTTATTTTATATCCGAAGGCGAGGCCCAACATAGGCCTATATATATATATATATATATATGTATGTTATAATTAAATGTTTAACATTGAGCAATGCAAGCTTAATATGGTATGATAAGAAAAATAAATGCCTGGATGGGATTCGAACCCGGATCTCTGAGTCTGTACCTCAGCGTGATATCCATTACACTACCAGGCGAATCCAATTCAAACACTTATTTTTCTTATATATGTATTATACTCTTCATTATTACTAGATGTCGCGAGAACACTGTCTTCACTGCCATCTAGTAGCTGACTATATCAAGTAAGCAAATTAAAGAGAATATTTATTTTACTTTATAGCAGTGACGCCTTATCGATGTTATAATTAAATGTTTAACATTGAGCAATGCAAGCTTAATATGGTATGATAAGAAAAATAAGTATTTGAATTGGATTCGCCTGGTAGTGTAATGGATATCACGCTGAGGTACAGACTCAGAGATCCGGGTTCGAATCCCGTCCAGGCATTTATTTTTCTTATCATACCATATATATATATATATATATATGATATGAAAAGAAAAAAAGAATGCTTGAGTCGGGATTTGAACTCGAGTCTCTAAAGTCTGTACCTTTAGCGCTCTAACCAACTGAGCTACCCAAGAATTCCAAGACAAGCATACAATTTTCTTATACATGTAGTATTCTCAATTCACACAAGAGGTAGCGGAAAGATCTTCCGACTGCCATCTAGCGGCTAACATAACAGTTAAGCAAATTATTAAAGAGAATATTTACTTTATAGCAGTAACGCTTGTATATATAGATATTATAAATATATTTTTGACATTTGGCAATGAAGGCAAATATGATATGAAAAGAAAAAAAGAATGCTTGAGTCGGGATTTGAACTCGAGTCTCTAAAGTCTGTACCTTTAGCGCTCTAACCAACTGAGCTACCCAAGAATTCCAAGACAAGCATATATATATATATATATATACACATACTTTTTGGTCATTTTAGGGCTGAAAATGCTGAGTTTAATTTATCCTTCTTCAATTTCTTTAGCTTACTGATTCTTTTTTATCCTTTTTTAAGTATTAAAGCCTTTTTTTGCAACTTTATCTTATCGTTACATTAATACCATTTGTTTAATTCAAGAATCCGCAGAGTCTAGTCTCAATTCCAACTTCTTTTAAAAATACCACATACTTTTTCTTTCCAAAGACTTTTAATATTCCAAACGCTTTTGTTCCGCGAGAAACTATTGAACCCTCACAGAATATCCCTTTATTTTTAACTACCAGCCTACTGACCACCTGTACTATTATATTTCGACTTTAAATTTTCTAAGAAGTTACCATCTGGAGCAGAGGGTGAAGACAAATAATTTCTTAATAATACTCCGACATAGGTATATTCCAATTTAATTTTATCCTCTTTAGATAACAACTTAAATAATGTTATAAGATAATTGATTAATATTAATATTCAAGTATTTATATTTCAGGTCAAGGTACAATTTATATTTAAGTGGTGATGTATTACAATATAATATTAATTAGACGGAAGGGAGATTGTCTTTATCCACACGTTAGCAACTGCAACACTTTTTACGTCCGTTTCCCAGCTATTTAGGTATTTTGTATGATAGCTTTAGGTCTTTTTAAAGGTCTCTTATAGGCATTTTTATAGGTACTCAACTTCCGAGCCTAGTTATGAACGAATTGTGTTGTTTATATAGGAGCGCTGTGTTTGTATGAAGAGTTCGTTGTCATCCAGGACAGTCGTAGAGAAGTTACACCAGGTCAAAATACTACCAGCTACATATACACTGCAGTTGTTTATTGTGATGAAAAGTAAAAAAAAAAAAAGTAAAATTCAGGCAGCGGAAATGAGATTCCTATGGGTTGTGAAAGGTTGTACAAGAGAACAACATGTTAGAAATGAGAATATTAGAGAAGAACTAAAGGTATAACCACTTATTCAACAAATATAAGAACGCAGGAACAATTGAATGGAACATCTGCAAAGATGGCACTCATGTATAATCCTGGAGGACGAAAATCGATAGGAAGACCAAGAAAGCGCTGGACTAATCCGTGAAGTTGATGATGATGATGATGATGATTTTATTAAACACAATGTGTGTTTAAATTTAATTTAGCTGTTTACCAATCTTTAATTACAGTGTTTAGTGGTAAAGTCCTGTTTTTACACTTCGCTAGATGATATTTGGGACATGGATTGTTGCATAATTTACAGACGTAGCCCTCCTTGGATTCATGGTATATGTTGTTCAGGTATATATTCCCATGAAATCCATGGACTGCGAAACGTGTGTACAGGTGTCGAAGTTCGGGTGCTTCCAGGTTTCTGTTTTCATTGCGTCTGTTTCCATAATTTCTGTCGGTATCTCGGCGGCTTTGTTCTGTCTCTCCTCGATGACGATTCTGTATGCTTGCGTTTCCGATAGTCTGAAGCAGTGTCTGATATCTTCGATGAAGAAGGAGTCCTGGGCTATTGTATAGGCATAACTATTTCTTGTATATTTTGTAATTGATGATGATATTAAAACTTAGTTGCAGTGTGATCATTAATCATGAATTATATGATGCACTATTTATATTCACTGTGAAGCTTTGAGGCCCAAACAGTCCCCGAACATCATCTGACCATCATCCCTCGATGTGGAAAGCAACGGGGAAGCTATCACACCTATAATTCCCTAGTAATGCTGCAGTGAAACACATGCCCTAGGGCATAACACTATACAATAGTACTGCACAGCCCCTTACAAATGAACGCCAGATATTTGAATTCCCTCTGATAGTTATATAGATGGCCATCACCTAAGGGTTGACGGTGAGCGACCGTTTTGGCTCTCTTTCATAGGTAACCCCGAGTTCCTGTAAAATACATTAGCCCCGGTATAAATTTTGAATTTAAATTCAAAGTTTATGACGGATGGTAGCAGAGTGAAGTCGGAAGCGGATCTTTTGGAGTTCTATTCCAGCATTTGCTCTTGGATTGAGGGAAACCATTTAAAATCTCATTCGGAATATATTACTAACGTCGCGTTCTAACCAACTGAGCTCTTGTGTTGAATTTTTCACTCCATCCGAATCAGGCAATACTTCTCGTTAAATTCAAAATCTGATTTTGTAATTAGTATTTATTCTCTACAACAGCTGTTTGATGTGGCGACCACCAAGCTCGTTGAACATATTCTATCTGCGAACCATGTTGTGGTGCACTAGCTCCATCTATTTGGTAGGATGCAGAGTGATTCAGAAATATGGCTATACGTTTGATCGCATTTTGTGACGAAAATATTATTATTAAAGGAAATGTGATATTATTTAAAAGGGAATCCTTCAAATTACAACAATAGAACAAAACAATAACTGCTCACGTGCAGCTTGGCGGGTTGATTTTTGTGGGCTAGCGTCGAATGCCTCTACAATTCCCTTCGTTGTTTCTGCATCCGTGCTAATGCGAGACCTTCCAGGAGGTTTGATTTTCTGTATCCTTCCCTTTCCAGCAGTCGTTTTCTCCACTTCTCCACATTCAACGGCTGTAATGCTACGTTAAACTCACGTCTTTCCCGTCTTGCGTCTCACACGATCATTGGAATACGTCATTTCCCATGCAGCAATTGTAATTTGCTGTTGCATATTCAACACCATTTTGACTAATGGCGTAAGTTCTACACTATTTTGTTTTATTCCATTGTTGTAATTTGAATAATTGCCTTTCCAACGGTAATTTCATATTTCCTGTAATGGTAATATTTTCATCACACAACGAGATCAAACGTATAGCCATATTTATGATTCACCCCGTAGATGAAATTGTCATTTTTTTAAATATTTTATGAGAACTTCCTCAGTAGCTTCATTCCTTTTGAATTCGCGAATAAGGATTTAAATATTTGTTGTATCTTTGTTCCCTTATTTTTATAGACTACTTTAGTCCTATGTAAAATACACTATTATACTGCAATACTGATATTACATTGTCTGCATGTTTCACGTGTTTTAAATAATTAGTTGCAGGTAACAGGAAATTATGAGGAGATGCTATGCCTGCAGACAGTTTTTAATCCAATTAAAACCTTATATAAATAGCTTGTATCAAAATCCTATGAAGTTTTCATTTTTCATACAGAATATATGTTTAATGTTATTTATTGACGTACAATGAGAAGAGCATTTCCCATTTAGTTAATTAATTATATATATGTGTGGAAAAATGCCGTAGCTGAGATAAAATTCGTTGAAATTGTGAAATATTTGAGGACAACAAAATATGTTGGTATTGTCTGTCTATATTCGTTCATCCTTTACTACTTCTTCTTCACTTCCTGGTTTAGACATTAGTTGCCAATTCCGTCTTCATTAATAGATAAGACTCTCTCTTCCGAGGACGTCCGACATCTCTTCTTCCTCTCGGTAAATAATGTAAGATTTTATTTGGTAATCTACTTTCTTCCATTCTTTTTTCATGTTCTTTCCACTGAATCTTGTTGTTAAATATCTTTTCTTTTATGGAGTAGATCTGCAGTTCTTCATGGATATCCTAGTTTATTATCTGGTCCATTCTAGTGCATCCTTTTACTCTTCTTAAACATTTCATCTCGGCAGCTTGGATTTTACTTTCTTGTTTGGTAAGTGATAATCCAAGATTCACTCCCATACAAAGGACAGGGACAGTCATTGTTTTATGAAATTCTTTACTTAAAAATGCTAATTCAATTACCCTACAGATATCAGCGAGTGATAAGTGGTTATCTCATTCCCTCAAATAGACCATTTAAGAGGGAACTGATGTATTATTTGGATGGGAAAGGCTAATTTAATTTTTCTTAGAGACTGTACTTTAGTCTTGAAGTTATTTTACGAGCACGAAAATCTTCAGACTCAAATCTTACAGGTCAATGTCTCTTCCTGAAGACTTGTCTCTTGGATTTTTCCATCCTAAACATACATCGACCAACCGAGTTTAAAACCGTAACCTTTAGGATCACAGAGGCGGATTATTTGTATACTATTATTTGATTGATTGAATGAATGAATGATTGATTGATTGATTGATGTAATGAATGAATGATTGATTTATTCAATGAATGAATGATTGATTGTCGATTAAATTATTGATTGATTAAATGATTGAGTGATTGAATGATTGAGTGATTGAATGATTGAATGATTGAGTGATTAAATGACTGAGTGATTGAACGATTGAGTGATTGAACGATTGAGTGATTGAACGATTGAGTGATTGAATTATTGAGTGATTGAACGATTGAGTGATTGAGTGATTGAGTGATTGAATGATTGATTTAATTACTGATTGAATGATTGTTGGTTGATGTATTGATTGATTGAGTGATTGAATGATTGATTTAATTATTGATTGAATGAATGAATGAATGATTGATTTAATTATTTATTGAATGATTGAATTATTGAATGAATGAATGAATGAATGAATGAATGATGATTGATTGATTGATTGATTGAATGATTGATTGAGTGATTTAACGATTGAGTGATTTAATGATTTAGTGATTGCATGATTGATTGAGTGATTTAACGATTGAGTGATTTAATGATTTAGTGATTGCATGATTGATTGAATGAATGAATGATTGATTGAATGAATGAATGAATGATTGATTGAATGAATTATTGATTGAATGATCGATTTAATTATTGATTGATCCCCGTACCTTCCGCATGGTAACATGGATGCTCCCTTAATGGGACGTTTCTCAACCACGTTAATTTACTTACGCTTAAAGCAACGGGAAGCTACCACACCTATATTTCCCTAGTAAAGCTGCAAAGCATAGCATGAAAGTGCTATGATTGCAGTGAAAGACCTGCCCTCGGGCAGAATTACTATGGATGGATATTCTTACAGAAGTCAACGAGTGACACTGCTCAGCACATAACCTCGAAGAGGCATCTAGTGGGACTTTATGGTATTATTTGGATGGGGAAGGCCGATTAAATTATGCTTATAGGTACAAATTTAGACTTAAGGTTCTTTTATAAGCCCGAACTTTTTCAGACTGGAGACCCACAACTTAAGGTTTTCCCGGAGAACTTGTCAATGGATTTTTCCATCCTAAAAATGCATGACTGCCGCCGATTTTGAAACTGCGACTTTTGGAACCAGATGCAAGGAACATAATCACTAGATCAAAGGGGTCAATATTTTTATTTATGCCTTTTATTACAGGTCTCTAATCCATTGCTGTATTATTTGGCATGAGAATTCTCGATATATTATTAAAGAAGTGAATTAATGATCAAGGTGTTCATGCAAGTTTATTCCTTAAATTAATTTTAACCCTAATAAAGGGAATTTATAAGAAAATCAATATTTAACTCCATTAATATGGAAGTACAAATACGCTGAAATTATTAGAGTGTAATTAACTGAACTTCTTTGAACTTCTAACATTTGAACTGGAGTACAGAGGAGAGGTACATGGGGTAATGTGGGGCATCAGCTCACTAGAATCTATAATTCATATGTGCTAATATCTAGCAACGAAAGCCAAACATAAACATAATCCGAACACAATCCTGGTGGTTGTATTTTGGATAACTTGAAGCATTTCAAAATATTTAGTGGGAATGTTCGAGTTTATGTTAGGAGGGCAAGGTTTTTCACGTAGCGATTGTCTGTTACCAGGGCTGAATACGTTCCTATGACAACACATATTCACAATTCTCAAATATTGAATTGTGAAAAGTCCAAAGATCCGATAATTCCATTGTAAGCGATATTTATAATTCAAGGGTTCCGATCAATTAATTACAATCCACAATTCAAAATAATATATGAAGTTTTTTTTCACACAAAAATTGTTATACATTCCGTTTCTAGTTTTTATCAAGCTGTTAGACGTCTGTCTCTCTGATATATTGTCAGATATTTGTAAAAACACTTTAAGTACCGTTATGGTTATACAGGCTAACCTATTTCTATAATGCACCCCGATGTCCAACGATTTTTTTCCTCTTACTTGAACTCTACCGTTGTGGTCTCAAGATCGTGCTGCCTCGGCACATAGCGGGCCCGGGTTCGATCCCCGGTCGGGACAAGTTTCCTGGGTGATGGTTTTTAGGAGTTTTCCCTCAACAATAACGCAAATATCAGGGAACGTTATAGCCAAAACGGTCTCCGAACATCATCTGGCCACAATTATCACAATTAACATATTCATTAAGTTTAGGATTAAGACCTCTCCTGGCGCATAATTACTTCCATCTCCTATCATACATCATCAGGGCAGGGTAACTCCGCCTTCCAGGCGCCCCAAACTCAGAAGTGGGTTCAATAACGCCATGCCGCGAGAGAATACCAGAATGTGGAAATTACAATATGGTGGAATTGAAAAAATGAATAATTGGATATTGTGTCTGAAATAACTGCAAATGCATGTTATAAACTATACCATCACAGTAATAAAAGATTCCGGGCTATGTGGCCGTGGTCTATAACTGGCGTTTCTTCCAATGGAAGATTACCGGCCGTGAAAGCCTGCATTCCACTATACCATCACAGTTTACAAAGTACATAAATTATGTCATCTTACATAACAAATTTAACCACATCTCATTATGCCAACATGTTTTTTTGCGCGATAGTGCGTTTTGTCGTACTTGCAGCAATGGCGACCATAATTGAAAGTTCAACTTACTACATTTCGGGGATGCCAACCTAAATAACTATACTGTAATAAAATAATATTACATATTACAAACCATGTGTGGGAAGTAAAACCACTGCCCTCTATGTATACTATATGCAATGTATATACAAAAAATATCCAAAAGGTAGTGTTAATATACATTATACGAAACAAATCACAGCATTTTAAATGAACCTAACTTTATTTGAAACAATATAAAACAATAAATACGTACTTGCCGCCATGATATAACTGATTGGTGTAACTTCAACTAATAGACATTTCCCACACTGTTAACGTTATTCATTTGTTTATAATGAATGCAAATATTTCCAACAAAGATGTTATTATTTTACTATTATTTATTATTTTGTAAACACCATCGCCAAAAAAAAAAAAGGTACAACGCACGTTTGTGAAGTGCATTACAGAATCTCGGAAATTAAAAACCTCGCTATCGGTCGGTTTTTAAACAATTCCCACGTTTCTGTTAAAACCACTTCCCAGCCTCGCATCGCAATATACTATTATTTTGCTTCTATAGCCACGTCTATTGATATCATTCGCTTCTACATCCGATATCGTCCATTTCTTCTAGAAGCGTGTAGAAGTAAATCATTAAGTTAAATTTCGTTACATTTGTTTAGTTTACAAAAGATCGACTGAGGAAACTGACTTGCAGATGTTAGGAATATTAACGTAGACCTAGTTGGCAATTTGATTTTAGCGAATTTCGAAGGAATGAAGTTATTAAGGGAATGAAAGAGGGACATGGAAGCTTCTTTTAGGAAAACCATAAGGAAAACGCCCACAGGTATACCATGATTTGAGGGAAGTAGATTATACAAGGGATGATTGAAAAAAACATTAGTTCAGGATTCGAATATATGGAGAGCTAATGTCCACCGGACCATGAACTATGGGTCCGATAGTGCCAGTAGCTCTAACTAGTATTTATTTGTAGTAAATACTGAAAATGTCCCCATATAATGGATAGTGATTCTCTACATTTTTAATAATAATAATAATAATAATAATAATAATAATAATAATACTTACTTACTTACTCACTGGCACTATCGAACCCGTAGGTTCATGACCGCGCGGACATAAGCTCACCATACGTCCCTATCCTGAGCCAATGCTTTCCAATCATTCCCTGTATAATCTACTTCCCTCAAATCATAGTTAATGTTGTTATCCCACCTCACCCTTGGTCTACCAACTGGGCGTTTCCCTCTGGCTCTCCTACAAGAAGCTTCCATGCACGTCTTTCATTCCCCATACGTGCAACATGTCCTGCCCATCGCATTCTACGAGACTTAACTGTTCTTATTATATCTGGCTTCCTATAAAGACCATGTAGTTCATTGTTATGTAGTCTTCTCCATTCACCTGTATGCTCATCTCTCTTTGGTCCAAAAATTTTCCTAAGAACTTTATTCTCAAATACTCGTAATCTCCTTTCCTCCCTTAAAGTAAGAGTCCATGTTTCGCACCCATATAATATAATTGGTAGAATAATAGTTTTATATATTTTCAGCTTAACGTTTTTTGAAAGGAGTTGGGACATCAAAAGTCTCTGCAATGCATAATAGCACGCATTTCCAGAATTGAACCTATGTTTAATTTCGTTGTACATCTCATTCCTATTTGTGATTATTGTTCCTAGGTATTTGAATTCAGCCACTTCCTCAAAATTTCCCTCATTTGTCATTAGTTGTCCATTTCCATTATATACTGAATTTCTACGTGTGACCATATATTTAGTTTTACTGATATTTACTTCCAGTCCCAATTTCTTAGTGTTATTCAATAGTGTGTGCGTGTTGGCCTTTTGTATCTCCTCACTATCGGCCAGTAGTACTACATCATCAGCATAAACTAACAGCTTATTAATACCATTGAGTTGTAAGCCTTCCTCATTCTCTAAAGATTTAATGGCATGCTCTAGTACAAAATTAAATAGTAGAGGAGATAGTGCATCTCCTTGGCTTCAACCCATTCTGGATTTCAAAAGTGTCTGAAAACTGTTTGCCTACACGCATCCTACTCTTTGAGCCATTTAGACACATTCGTATAAGTCTAACTAACTTTTTAGGAATCCCGAACTCCAGCAGGATACTGTATAACTTCTCCCTCTTAATTGAATCATATGCTTTTTTGAAGTCTACATATAGTTGATGTACAGTACCATTATATTCCCATTTCTTTTCTAAAATCTGTCTTATACTAAAAATCTGATCTGTTGTAGACCTGTTTCTTCTAAATGCACATTGATGATCTCCTAGAATGTCATCAATATAGGGAGTAAGTCTGCTTACTAATATATTTGTTAGAATTTTGTACGAAGTTGAAAGTAATGAGATGCCCCTGTAGTTGTTGCAATCAGTTTTATCTCCTTTCTTATAAATTGGTACAATAATTGATTCCTTTCGTTCATCTGGAAGAGCTTCCTTTTCCCAAATCATACTAAGCAACCAAAACGTATCTTGTCCATCAAGTTTTCTCCCCCTAATTTTATCAGTTCTGCTGGGATCTCATCTGAACCTGATGCTTTATACATCTTCAATTTTTCAATCGCCATTTCAACCTCTAATGAACTTGGTTCTGCGACTAACATTTCTGCTGTCTGTAACTTATCCTCCTCAATGTCCTGTTCTGTATGTACATTTAATAGCTGATTAAAGTAACTTTTCCATCTATTTAATATACTCCTAGAATCTGCAAAAATATCCCCATTATGATTCCGAATTATGTTTGTTCTGACCTGAAACCCTTTCTTCTCTATACTAATTCCCTGATATAATTCTCTAATGTTCCTATTTTTTGCATTCATTTCAAGATCATCAATCTTCTCTCTCAAAAATTCCCTCTTTTTACTCTTTAGTAACTTGGTGGTTTCCCGTCTAACACTACCCAATTGCTCTAAATTTACCTCATTTGGCTCGTGTAACCATTTCATTTTTGCTAGCTTTCTTTTCTTTACAATGTCGGCACATTCCTCATCAAACCATTTCTTGTTTTGCCTCTTTTTTAAACAACCAATGCTTTCTGATGCTGACAATTTAATAGTATCTCTTATAGCCTCCCATTCTTTATTTATATCAATTTCTTCTTCGCTTACCAGATTGTCATCTGAAGATTCCAGTACTTCAAATCTATTGACAATTTTGATTTGATATTCCTGCCGCATTTCATCATTTTTCAAGTTTTTTAATTCATATTTTACAGAATCATCTTTAGCGTTTGTTCCTCTCATAAGCGATAGCCGTTGTCTGATTTTCACTCTGACCAGATGATGATCCGAATTGCAGTCTGTCCCTCTAACTGATCTAACATCAATGATGCTACTGTGCCAGCGTTTATCCACTAATACATGATCTATCTGGTTCCGAGTTTCTCCATCTGGGGACGTCCAGGTGTATTTATGAATATCCTTATGCTGAAATGTTGTGCTCTTAACAATGAGATTCTTTGATGTGGCAAATGTGACTAATCTAACCCCGTTGTCGTTACTATCTTCATGAAGACTGAATTCGCCTATTGTTGGTTTGAATATATCTTCCCGCCCCCACTTTTGCATTAAAATCTCCTAAGACAATTTTCATATGATATCGTGAAAGGCTATCAAATAAGCATTCTAATTCTTCATAGAACTCATCCTTGATCTTGTCATCTTTATCTTCTGTGGGGGCATGTACATTTACAATTATAAAATCATGTCGTTTACCCTTTAGAATTATGTATGATATCCTATCACTAACAAACTTAATATCTCGGATAGCGGATAGGATCCTCCTTCTGACTAAAAAACCAGTTCCAAATGCAGGTCTTTCAGCATCCCCATAGTATAATGCAAAGCTTCCTGATTCCTGACTACCTTCTCCTGGCCACCTAACTTCATGTAAAGCGACTATATCCAAGAGCGATTTATCTAATTCCCGCGTTAATATCTCTAGTGCCCCGCTATTGTATAAAGTCCTAACATTCCATGTTCCTAGGAACATGTCCCTGTATTTAAGCCTTTGGCATGGGTTCCCTGAAGTAGTCCCCGCCCGGAGAACCGAATGGGGGACTATTTGACCTCCGGAAAATTTTACCCCAGTAGAACCCATGTCCGCATTTCTTGACGGTTGTATTTTTACGGTGAAAGATCGTCAATCTTTCGACCAAAATAATAATAATAATAATAATAATAATAATAATAATAATAATAATAATAATAATAATAATAATAATAATAATAATAATAATAATAATTGCGAAACATGGACTCTTACTTTAAGGGAGGAAAGGAGATTACAAGTATTTGAGAATAAAGTTCTTAGGAAAATTTTTGGACCAAAGAGAGATGAACAGACAGGTGAATGGAGAAGACTACTTAACAATGAACTACATGGTCTTTATAGGAAGCCAGATATAATAACAGTTAAGTCTCGTAGACTGCGATGGGCAGGACATGTTGCGCGTATGGGGAATGAAAGACGTGCATGGAAGCTTCTTGTAGGAAAGCCAGAGGGAAAACGCCCAGTTGGTAGACCAAGAATGAGGTGGGAGAACAACATTAACTATGATTTGAGGGAAGTGGATTATACAGGGAATGAATGGAAAGCATTAGCTCAGGATAGGGATGTATGGAGAGCTTGTGTCCGCTCGGCCATGAACCTACGGGTTCGATAGTGCCAGTGAGTAATAATAATAATAATAATAATAATAATAATAATAATAATAATAATAATAAATATCCTCAACTCGTGTCCAACTCAGAGTCAGGTCGAGGGATGAGATGAGATGGAGCCCCTATATAGAGGTCTGTGAATGACATTGGTGCCGGCCGACCACGCCTGACGCACGATCATAGGGGCAGATGAACGAAATGAAACGAAATGGATGAGATAAGTATGGATAAATGTTGAAATTAAATTGTGGCACGGGAAAACTGGAGAGATCCCGAGAAAAACCTGTCCAAGCTCCGTTTTGTTCACCACGAAACCCACATGAAGTGACCGAGACTCGATCTCGGGACCCAGCGGTGAGAGTCGAGCGTCTAAGCCCTTACGCTTCGGAACCGCGATAAATAATAATAATAATAATAATAATAATAATAATAATAATGATGATGGTGTTGGTGGTGGTGATGGTGATGGTGATGGTGATGATGGTGGTGGTGATGGTGATGATGATGGTGGTGGTGGTGGTGATGGTGATAATAATAATGTTTTATTTATCATTATAAGGTGTCAATGCATTTCAATCCGCCAGCGATAAATATAGAAGTACAGATTTACAATGAAATTACATATTTCCAGTTTTAACATTGTTAATACATTTTTCCGGCACCAAAGGTTTGTCTTTAATTTCGTTTTATAATTTTCCTCCATATGTCTCTATTATAACACATTTATTCCTCTATATCCCAGCCTTCAAAGTTTCTTAATCCCTTGGATCCACGTGAGATTTGGTCGTCCTTCCCTTCTCGTTCCTGATGGTGTCTATTCCATTATTTTTTGGTCATCTTTTATCCTCCATTCGCCTAATATGCCCGTACCATTCTAGTTGCTTTTCTTGAATAAATTCTAAAATTGAGTTTTGTACATTCATGTTCTCTTTTATAACTTCATTTCTAATCTTCTCTCTCCTTGATATCCTAGCAGATCTTCTCCAATAGTCAATTTTTGCTACCATTAGTTTTCTTTTCATCAGATAATTTATAGTCCAAACCGTAAGTCATAATACTTCTATTATTTTAACAATTTTAACTTTACAATATACAAATTATATATTAAAAAAATAAAATTCTAAAGAAGAATTCGTATACATACAATAGTTTTATTTATCAAACATAACAATAAGAAATAATAATAAAATTAATTAAACGAGAAAATGAAGGATGATCAAAAAATATATACCAATGGTCACCCCCTGGAAGAAATAAACGTGGCAGACCAAGATGGAAATGGAAAACCTACGTCAGAACAATTATGGAGGATAGGAATTTGGAAGAGGGAGATTGGAATGGATATAAATGGAAACTGAAGACGGCAAACCTGTAAGTGGAGGAAAGCCGAAGAAGAAAAAGAATTAAACGAGAAAAACCAATTTATTAATACATTTACTTTGCACATGAAGATGATATTCAAAACAAAGTTAAAATAGAAATTAATTTTCCTTTAAATGATTCTAACGTTCGGTATCCCATTATTTTCTGTGATAGGGAATTCTAGTTTGCGGGATGTACAAATAATAAGGTAAAGTATCCTTTATTTAGGAAACTACTAAAACTCACAACTGCAGAAAAATTTGTATTTTTTAGGAAAATGTAATAACATCACGAAATTTTGGAACTTAATATAAATGTAAACCCATAATAATTAAGGAGGTCGTAAAGATAGTAGATGCCCAGGATTGATTAGTTGTTTCCAAAATTACTTGTAATAATTCATGACACGACATTTACGAATCTGATGTCATTTGAATAATATATAACTACCGGAATACAAACAACTCCATCAGAACTGAGAAATCTTATCTGAAACTACAAAACAAAATGTGTGGGCTTACCTTTGTTCTCAGAGTTTAACGGATCAATCTGTCTAGTAAATACCGTAACGGGCGTTCCTGGCTCTAACGATTCATGCCTTAGTCGTGGTTAATGATTGTGGAAATTATAGTGTGTTTCGAAATTCAGACACACGATTTTCAAGGAATGTAGAGGAACTTCAGACAAATTATATAAAATAGTGAGTTTATGGTCTACATTGCCTAATCTTAAAAGTACGAATCACATTCTTTAAAATGGGTATTGGTGCTGATAACTAGGCCAGGATTTTCATGTGATAGGAGTTAAAATTGCAACATAGTATTATTGAAATTATAATTTTTTTTTTTCCACATACAAATAAAATTGTTCAATATAATATACAATATCTAGAATAGAATAGAATAGATTTATTTAGCCTGGTGGAGTTAAGGCCATGTGGCCTTCTCTTCCACTCACCAGAACAAGCATATGTTACATATGAATACAAAAAAAATACAATAATAGTCATATTAAACAGGACAAACATATGTTACGCATGAATACAAAAAACTTACAATAATAGTCATATTAAACAGGACAAACATATGTTACATATGAATACAAAAAAAAAGTTACAATAATAGTCTATATTAATATAAAATTATAGAAAATTCACCTGAAAGGTCCGTCCCCTCAACTTAATTATCATTTAACTGTAGCGCTTTCGGGACGAAAGCGCTACAGTTAAATGATGATTAAGTTGAGGAGACGGACCTTTCAGGTGAATATTCTATAATTTTATATTAATTTTGCATAAACCTCAACGGAACACATCATGAATCTTATAAAAGTTGAATATCTATATAGTAATATTAACTTTTAGTAAGTAACAGCTAAACAAAATTAAGAATTAGCCCATAATCATTCCTTTTCGGGCAAGGGCCTCCTACGACTGCAGAGTGGCTTACTTTACATCCCCGGGTTAACCAACCCCTTAGGACAATTACTTCCACTTTTTATGGATTGCTTCCAATTTTGTCTGTCTTGCGCTATTCTAGTCCACAATTTTCCTAGATGACACCTAAACATTTAACTCCAACGCTTTTTCTTTTACCCTTGTCTGAGTTTCCATATACTCACAGCGTAAGCCCATTTATTAGGTTCCATTTGGAATATATGAATCGCTCCACTTCCATTTCAACCCCATTGCTGATGTTGCTATGTCTTTCAGTCCCGTTTTCTTTTTTATTGACTATTTTTATTAACTATTAATATTTTAAATACAACATTTTAACACAGTTGAGGACGATAACACCTACCAAAAGTTGCATATTGTAATTTTTATCGTGTGACAATTTACCTCAAGGATGTTGATATTAATTTTATTAGTATTGAATTAATGCCGTACGGATGACTGTGATGCTCAGATGGTGTTTGGGGGACTATTTTGACCTTGAAGGTACCTAAAATTTGTCTTACAGATGAGAAAAAAAAATCTTACTCAGGAAACGTATCCCAACCGGGATCGAACGGGTCTATTTGATTCAGAGGCAAGGACATTACCACAATACCACAGCAGTGAACTAAAGATAAAAATTATTTACCTTTACAAATGCCAGCATTTTATTTTCATGCACTTTCTATTTTTTAATAACACTTAGGGCTTTAAAAGAAAGAGCATTTCCCCCACCCTTTTTTGGCTCATTTTAGCATATTTTTACCTTCCTTTTTAACATGAAAATTACACCTAAAAAATTATTAACCTAGTTATTATAATACATTTCATGTATCATCAAAAATACAAACTTTTAATACGTCCATGGGAATCATTAATAGGGTTTTCAAGCCTTTTTTATTGCGGAGACTACAAGAGTGAGGGCTAGACCAATGCTTCCCTACAGAAGCGAAGTTTGAATTATTTGGAAAAGTGATATAAGCAGAATCACTCTGGGAAATGAAGTCCATGAGAAGAACAATTGGGTACACTAAATTAGACTAAAAGTGAAATGTGGACACCTTACAGAACATCAAATACATTCTGTTCTCTTTTGTTATGGATGATATTATCTACCTACAAGAATAATTTGCAGCAACTACTTCAACGCATGGATTGAACCCGCATTCCTCGTTAAATTTTAAATTACCATCCCAGAGGAAAGATATATTTACAAAGACATGTTAAAATGTGGCATGAGACTGGGACTGGCAATAAGATCTTTATGGCTTGTAAAATGATTACGATTAATACATGATGTATCAACATCAAATTACTTTATAATAAGACATCAAAGTTCAGTTTTTTTGAGTCTGGGCGGTGTCATTACGACCTCTGAATATTTAAGTGAAATTCAGACTTTCACGGCCGATTGTATTCCATTTATCTGTAGACCGATAATTTTGCATGTTCCTGTTGATAACATTGCCTCTTCCTGTTCATAATGAGATATATCTCCACAAATTTACTTCTTTAACAAGGATATCGATTCAACAATGTACATATGGTACATAAATAAATCCCAAAAGAAAATGAAGACAGTAATGCAAGCTAGAGGGCTAAGCATCGAAGATGCCCAAGACCGTAGGCTTTGGAGGTTTGGCACGGGAAGACGGCAGCAGCTGTAAAAACCCAAAGATAGATAGAGAAGAAAACAACTTCAAAAATTACCAAAAAGGTTAGTTCTGTTGCTCTAGAAAAATTATTAAAATGTTGTATAATGAATCTGCATTATTGTAATTTCTCATACAATCATCTGTTATTGATTTTTCCCAAGCTCATATAGATTTAACAGTAAATATGTGCTATTTATAACTATACAGCCGGCTTAGAAATCGCCCGGAAGTACGATCAGAATACGTAACTTCACATTTGGTAAATATCATCATCATCATCTTCAAGGTATGGACCTGTTGGCCCGTTCCGCCTCCCCGGCGCACTACAATGCCGCAGGCGCAGGTCGTCCTTCCAACGACGTTTTGGTCTTCCTACATTTCTTCGAGGTCTATAATGAAGCAGCTGTTTTGATAAACGATTATTTGGCATTCTTTGTATATGTTCAAACAAATTACGTTTATTTGTGTGTATTTTCTCGTTTATATTATAGATTTGTAGTTTCATCTCTGATATCTTGACTTCTCTTTTGATCTCTTAGAGATACACCTGCAACTGATATTTGGTAAATATTTAACATTATAATTATGTTTAGCTTCAGATGTTGTATTATACGCTCGTGATTTTTTCGAAAAAACACAACTAAAAAGGTAAAGGTAAAGTGTTCCTACAATAGGCCTCGGGAGGCCCTTGGGGTAGTAGGAGGTTAAGGCTCCCACTTTTTCTAGACAATCGACACTTTATGTCAGCCGGGTTGTCAGCCCTGCGTGACGGCCGCCTTTACCCCAGAACAGGCGTCTGGTACTCATTTCCGTTAGAGGCTGAGTCGACCCCAGGGCCATAGTGCCGCCAGAGGATTTGGATCAGTTTAAAAATCCTGACCCCAACGGGACTTGAACCCTCGACCCTCCGGCTTGTAGCTCAGTGCCTTAACCACTACGCTACGGCGTGCCCCCAAAAACACAACTACTTCTTAGATTACTGTTGATAATCATTTTCCGAAATATTAGGTCTCTGGTGCAGACCGCAATACTAGCGACTACGAACTGCGCACTAACAACACGGAAAAAGATTATACTGTGATTGGTTGTCGATAGATCTTGTGTTCCCTCTATCTTTCTTTTGCGTACATATTAATTTATTAGTTTTAATGGAAATACTTTAAAGACGCGAAAAAAAAAAAGTAATTTCCAATTATTCACCATGCTAAGCGGTTTACACTATGGAATCACGGGTTGCAGCCAACATATACACGATACTTAACGAACCCGATAGCTAACCTTACGGAATTTAAGTACTCTAAGCTGTGAAAGACAAACCTAAAAGCTAACCTAACGCTATTTAAGCACTTGAACCCGTGAAAGAAAGCAACGCCCAAAAATAAATAGTAAGTTCTGAAATTCTTAAGTATATGTGTACAGTTAATTAGTGTACACTCTACGTTAGCTGTATTGTAACACGTCTTTGTTGTTACATAGATATTAGTTAAAATCAATATGGCTGCCATGTCTTCATGCTACTTATTTAGTTTAAATAACATATAAAAAATATACTGAAATAATCGTTAGAAAAATGTAAAAATCAGGTCAAAAGCCGTTTATAAAGTATTTACATGAACAAATCTAAATTAACTTTCAACATTATATCTTGAACAGCCTCATGAGTCCCGGGTTCGATTTCCGGTCAGACCGTAAGAATTTTTATTTAAAGACAGTTATTCCTATGGTTGCTCACCTTCCGGAATTTAGGTTAAGTTTAGGTTAAGAACTTTCCTGGCGCATCATTTTCATTTATCAGTTTATAATATCATTTATCAGTTTATCATATTATCGGAGTAACCTAAGTTGGCCTACCAGGTGCCGTAACCTAAGAAATGGATTACAATTCTGCCAATGTCAGGGGAGAAAGCCAGAAAGTGTCATAAAATACAACCTGATGATATTTGACAAAAAAATCAATTATAGCCTGCAGTCAAAATACTACTGGTACAGCAATAAAAGTGCTATGACAGATTTTACTTGTAATTGTGACTTGGAAATCGTATTTAATTTTTTTATTTGTTACAGAATTTGAGTAAACCATAACTCAATATAGATAGCCCTATGCGATAACTAAAGTTA
This sequence comes from Diploptera punctata, assembly GCA_030220185.1. Taxonomy (NCBI): domain Eukaryota; kingdom Metazoa; phylum Arthropoda; class Insecta; order Blattodea; family Blaberidae; genus Diploptera; species Diploptera punctata. The sequence continues at coordinate 617,885 of JASPKZ010009813.1, read as the reverse complement.
AGTTCTTTAAAATTATTTCAGGCTCCATGATTTAAGATAGATCTATTAAAAATACATTTTTTTAAAGCTAAATAAATCCTTAATTGTCCACCGCTGTGGTCTCGGGGTCTGTAGGAAGGGAGCCTATGGTCGACCCCCTGACGCGACAGGTTTCCTGAGTAATGTTTTCTTTTGTTTTTTCGTCAACTGTAAGACAAATATCAAGAAACGTTAAAGCCCAAACGGCTCCCGAACATCATGTGGCCATCTTAATCATCATTATTGTTCACCGTGACTACTATGAATATGTGAGTGAATGGTGTGTATCACCTTAAATGTTGTGCTCTCATGGAGGAGGCCATGGATTAAGATGACTATTTAACTCTTGCCCCAAATGGGACTCAATGGCCAATCACGTTTCAATGATTTCTGTTTTACAACCAATCAGAGTCGTGTTTCACGAAATATTTATCAGTGTTATAATTACCATATTAAAGAAGGCTCCTCCTTTTTAATATTCTGAACAGGTCTGACCATTATTTTACAGTTACTGAGCCCGTGAGAAATACGGCTACCAGATTGTATATATAGTGCATGAATGTCAACACATGCCGCATGCGGGAGTTAATATAAAAACATTTGTAGCAATTGATTATACCACCAGAAAAAGAAACCACTGTTTGCACTTTCTTAAATGTATTTTTTCCCAGGTAACAATCCAGAAAAATATAATTGTCATATTTACATCATACGACATCAGAAATGAATTAATATACAGTTTGATGTGTTTCATTTTTTTCTCCACTAGAGAGCATTCTTACAATATTACATTCCTTTGGCAATAAATAGTACGATCTGGTTGCAGTGATAAACAAAAGAAGCAGATGAAGCGTACCTATCGCTTCTCATTTGTTTTCAAACATCGCCGTTTACATTAAATATATAAATATTTTAAAATAACTATAGTTAAATAATGATTTGTGAGTAAACAGCTTAATTTTATTCGTTAAATAGTCCTGACAAATGCCACTCTTGTTTTCCAAATTCTCTAGATAAATTCACTCCTCACTTCGTGAGTCGTGAATTTATCGATAATTTGGAAATCATTTGGCATTACTTATGATTAATCATTCGGGAGGTCATCCATATCCTTGAGCGGTCAAAAAAGTATGTGTACGATCCAAAGTTTAAAATCCTAAGGGCTATGTCTCACTCTACATTCCAACCCCTAGTATAAACCTAAAAGAAAACGCTGTCCTCTTTTTTATTAGTATTGAGGGGGATCCTGACTTGTTCTATACGCGATAATTTTTCTATCAGTTATAAGTTTTGCTTAACTTAGAATCACTTCTAAGTTCAAATTCACATATAAAATGCCTTCTTAGTAATAACGGATGAGTTGATATTTTTAAGTCAGTTAGCAGTACTTTCCCCAAGTGCAACAAAGACGTCAAGGACCCATCAGTTTAGAGTACTTGGGGTATACCACATAAGAAGATAAAATCGGACTGTTAATAAAATGTCTTTTGCAAATATGTAACTAATATTGTATACTTACTGTTATTGTTGATGTGCATCGTAATTTGACATTCCCGCATACAATCTTGGTCGCTATGAAAACAAAAGAAATCTCAATACTTTAAAAATGACCAAAAGCACTAGTGCCGTAACCAAAAACATTTATTTTGAAATATTGATAGTGATATTGCAATTTGTAGGTATTAATTTCGGTATTAATTCATCACATCCAGCTTTCCACGCCTCTTCTACTATTTCACCATCACTGCATACATCGTCTAAAACTTTCCCCATAATCAGAAATAAATCCAAATCAAATTGGTTTTACAGTTTTAACTAATTTAATGTACGATGGCGACATGATCAACAATACTTATAATTTCTCCATAGGAACACATATAGTCGATTCACCTTCTGAAATATAATATTTATCTTCAATTATATTTATTAATATAGTCCATCGCTGTGGTCTCGAGGTAGCGTGCTGCCTTGTCACGCAGCGGGTCCGAGTTCAATCCCCGGTCGAGACAGTTTCCGGGGTGGGGTTTTTCCTCACCTGAAGACAACTTTTAGGAAACTTTAAGTCCCAAACGGTCTCCGAAAAACATATGGCCATAGAAATCATCATTCATATTGATCTTAGAATAAGCTTATGATTAAGGGCTCTCCTGGTGCACCACTATCGTCATCATCACCCCTCACATCATCGGGGCAACGTAACCCTGCCTTTCAGGTGCCTCAACCTCAGAAGTGGGTTACAATTACGCCAATGCCAGGAGAAAACACCAGAAATGTTCAAAAAAGGACAACCTGGGGCATTAAAAATATTTATTAATATTTTAGCTAATATCTTAATTACGTCCACCGCTGTGGTCTCGAGGTAGCGTGCTGCCTTGTCACGCAGCGGGCCCGGGTTCGATCCCAGGTCGGGGCAGTTTTTCTGGGTGAGGTTTTTGTCGGGGCTTTTCCTCACCTGTAAGACAAATGTCAGGAAAACTTTAAGGCCCAAACGGTCCCCGAAATCATATGGCCATCATCCTTATCATTATCATCCTTACCATTATCATCATCATCCTTCACCGGCGTGGAAAGCAACGGGAAGCTACCACACCTACACAATTCCCTAGTAAAGCTGCAAGCATAGCATGAAAATGCTATGATTGCAGTGAAGGGCCTGTCTTCAGGCAGAATTACTATGGATGGATCTTAATTACTAAAGTAAGTACACGTGGTGCAAAAAATAGTATGCAATAATCATGTGGTAAACACATAACGGAGTCTCGGACTTAAAAAGAAAACTCTACGGAAGAGCCTCGTTTTTTTAAACTTTCCCTCGATCCGTATCAAGTGTTTACCACACTCGTATCGCAATATGCTATAGCATACATTAAATTTTATATTTTAAGTATGGTGATTGTTTATCAATACACATCTATTAAGCTAGATAATGCCCGTAGCCTATAGCCAGATACGAGTACACACTTTACAGTAAACTTGTCAGTTTCATCCGGCTTCAGTTAGGCACCAATAATCTACACGATAATGTTACATATCTGTTGTTTTGAAGCTTATCGATTACAAAATATAACAGAATTACCAGTAAAGCTATTCGAAATTCAATATTCTAGTTCCAAACCTCCTCTCGTAATTCTGTCAACTGATAATGAATTGAAAGCCGTAATCAATAATACTCACTAATAAATTATTAGCTTGCAATAGAAAACATAATTACAAAATGATAGGAGGATCTCCTGAGTGCTTTAGAGGCCTATAAAACCTCAGAGAAATTCACGGACCCCAGTCACAGAGACTACACATATAAGGTTAAAAGTAGATTAATGCGATTTCATGTGATTTAATTGCCTTGTGATGCCATGAAACACGATTATTCGATTAAACATGTGTGTTTGCAATAGCACCTTTTTTAAACTCTGACGATAATTGTTTGATGTACATGCCAGTACATACGTAGCTAACTATAAATATATATTCCCTGCATGCTGGTGCATTTTACACAGTTATATTAGAGGAAAAGCAAACGTATTATTAAATTGGGATTGATCTAGATTAATTCAACATAGCCCGTCAGTATATTTGGCTCTATTTAATGAATTTTGTTTTGTTTGTACATGCATTTAGTCATTGATCATATATGTACACATGTTCACACATTGCTAGTTTAAATCAAATGTTTGTTTCCCTCCCCTATGAGCCTTCGCGAGTCTGTCAAATCGTTGTACTGGCATTAAATATTTTATTTTTATTAGAGTTTTTTTTTGGAGATATATTTACAGTATATGGACAGTAAAGTTCTCACACATTGCGCTCTCTCCCTCATTTATTCATGCACCTATTCTTTCAGTATTTTTATAATTCGTGACGAAACACCGTTGAGGTCACTATGTAAAATTTAAGGGGAATGATGGGTGAAAATCGACCATTTGAGATCAAAATTGGTATTTTTTTTTGTTTTTTGTACTAAAAATAGCCTGTACTCTAATGTATATGATGGCAAAGTTTCAGAGGCTTCCGAAAATGATTTGCAACGATCAATTTATAATTTAGAAAAAATGGTGCCAAATTTAATATGGAAATATCAATTAAGAAAACTAAGATTATGGCATTTCATGGGAAGGACCCCATACAAAGTAAAATCTGTCTCCAGAATAAAATTTTAGAGATATCTAATCGATTTAAATATCTTGGATATTATCTCTCTATCTGGGATGAAAAAATTACTAGTTATAATGAAAGTTAGAGAATTGTTAATCAAGTTATGAAACCATCCCTTGTACAAAAAAAACCAGATTACATAACATTATATAACACTTTGGCTAGACCAGTGTTGACCTATGGTAGTGAAGCATTGACACTAAAAAGACAACATGAAAGCAGAATAACGGCTTGTGAAATGAGATTCATGCGCAGAACAGCGGGTTACACCAGATGGATCGGAAAAGGAACACCGATATCTTAAAAGAATTGAAGACTACGCCAATTTTGGAATATATTAAACAGTACCGACTAAATTGGAAACACCATCTAGAAAGAATGAGTTCAAATCGGATCCCCAAAGCTGTTTATAATTATATACCAAGAAGACGAAGATCACTGGGCCGTCCTATGAAAAGCTGGAGGGAAAATTTTCTATAGGATCGTAACAGGCCTTGGCCTAATACTTGGAAGAAAGAAAAAGTTTCAGAGGCCTATGGGCGCTTCTAAGTGCCCTAAATTACGTCAGAATTAAAAGGCTGCGCCAGTTAAATACTACCTGCATGCAAATGTTTAAACTAGTTTTTCCACACTTTTATTTTCACTGCATTTTTTTACATTCAAAATTGAATGGAATTCACAAATTTTGTCCTAGAAGGTTCACATTTTTACTGCAAGTCCTAAAAATAATGGGCAACAAAGTGGTGCATGAGTTTCATGGTTGAAGTAATATTTCAAGAAATAAAAAATAAAATGTATGCAATTATTACTTTTTTTTTGTAATTCCACGTATGAGGTACAATATTATTTTTTTCTCCCTCTGTATTCACATTATAAGAATTCTAATGCATGATGTTTTTCTAAATATTTTAGGGATATTGTAAAAAAATCAGACATTTTACTAAAAAATTGTGGAATCATTTAATTATAATATATGCAAATTTAAAAAAAATATATTTAATAACTCATAAAATAAATGTCTCACAAGAATGAAACTTAAACATCATTATGTAACTAGCAGTGAATGTGTATACAAAAAATAAAGTCTCTAGCTCAAAAAATGTAGAAAATAGAAATTTCATCCATCACTCTCCTTGAATATAAAATAGATACCTGAGATATCAGTCTTCCTCACCTTTATAAAGGCTGTAAGATGTGAAGTACTTTCGGAGCGAATGCTCCATCCTCAGCATGTAAATCGGTACTACTTGTTTGTGAGAATCTTGTAGAGAGGGTTGACTTAATGAGAACACACCCAATGACGTCAATCCTCTCTACAAGATTCTCACAAACAACTAGTACCAATTTATATGCTGAGGATGGAGCATTTGCTCCAAAATTATTTTACATCTTACAGCCTTTATAAAGTTGTGGACGAATGAGATCCCAGGTATCTATTTTATAATTTAAATTTTACACCTATTCTTTGTCACTCTCAAACACGTTTTTATTCTTCTTATTTATAGATGCTTTAACATCTAAGTCATATCGGGTTTTAAAAGCCGTGTTTAAAATAAATCATTAATTAAAAGGCGAGAAAAATCTAGGCCACCAAATTCCTAAGATAAAATTCTCATTATTAATCCTAAGTTAGCGTGCTGCCTTGTCACGCAGCGGGCCCAGGTTCGATCCCCGCACGGGACAAGTTTCCTGGGTGAGGTTTTTTTCGGAGTTTTTCCTCACCTGTAAGACAAATGTCAGGATACTTTAAGGCCCAAACGGTCCCCGAACATCATCTGGCCATCATCATCATCAATATCATATTCACCTCAGTAGATTAAGTTTAGGTATAAGACTTCCTCTGGCGCATCATTGTCTTCACCCATCATATCGTTGGGGCAGCCTAACCCCGCCTTCCAGGCACACCAACCTCAGAAGTGGGTTACAATACGCCAATGCCAGGGGAGAATTCCTGAAATGTCGAATGACAGAACAGGTGGCATTGAACAAAAAAAAAACATTTAAAGTCTTTAAAATGTTCATTAATTTTTGTATTAAAATTTCTTGTTGTTCTGACGATATAAAATTTATCACAACTTTTGCATTTTAGTTTGTACACAGATTTCATTTGTGTGTATATAAATATCATCAGCCATCATCATGCCGCCGTCTTTTGGAAACCAAACGCCATTCTCTCTGTCCATCCATTGATCTTCTTCCAATCCTCTGATATTCATAGCTGTTTGTACCCCTTCTATCCAAGTTTTCTTCGGTCTTCCTCTCTTCCTCCTTTCTATTGGGATCCATTATATAACAATTTTAGTTAATCTTTGCTCTGGCATTATTTTGACATGACCATACCACTGTAATCTTTTTTTTTCTGTAATGTCTATGATGTCCGGCTCCTCTTGTACACTCTTAATTTCTCTTATTTCTTTATTTCGTATTCTATCCATTCTAGATTTTCCAGCTGATCTTCTTAAAACATCCATTTCTGTACTTAAAATTCTTTTCATTTCCCTGGTAGGAATTTGCCAGACTTCAGCACCATATGTTAAAATGCTCTGAATTATGGTTTGATATATTTGTAATTTGTATGGTTTGATATATTTGTATTGTAATATTTTTGCTCCACCAAACAGAGTTTAAAGCATTTATTGCTTATTTCGTTTGTGTGATTCTATTTTTAATTTCCACTGTGGTATCGCCTGAATGGTCTAATTTTGTTCCTAAATAAGTGCAATCAATACTAGGTTTTAGTTCTTCTCCATTGTTGAAATTTATATTTTCCATTTCTTCTCCTATACACAGATATATAGTTTTCACATTGTTTATATGAAGTTTCCCATTTTTCGTATTCTTCTTTTAGTTTTTTAGCCATATATTTTATGTCGTCGTGGTCTTGTGCTATTAATACCTGGTCATCTGCAAAATTTAGTGCATATACATGTGTATTTTGGATTGGTATGACCATTTTTTTGAGATATCGTATATATATATATATTTTTTCGATGTGATGATTTCCGGTTCAGGTATTAATTTTTCTTTACATCGTAATATATAAAAATTTCGTGTCACGTTGTTTGTCCGCGATGGAATCCTAAACTACTGAACCGATTTTAATAAAATTTTGCACACTGTGTTCAGTTTGATCCAACTTGAGACTTAGGGTAGTTTATATAATTTATACTCGCATTATTTTTTTATTGCAAATTATTTGTTTATTATTTAACAAAGAGTGACTTCCATACGATTCTAACAGATGGCGGTGTATTTATCTGTGAGTTCCACACGATTATAACAGATGACGGTGTAAGGTAATTTGGTAAGGTAATTGGTTTATTATTTAACAAAGAGAGATCCAGATGGCTGTGCTTTTTGTTGCAACCGCGAATTTCAATTGAATTACAAATATTGATTATTTCATAATTTAAGTGTGTTCAGTGTTTATTTTATTTTCAATATTATTAATTTCGTGTGTAAGTATTAGTTTTAAGTAATCTGGCTGAAAGACAGCAACTTAATTAAAATTTTTAACGCATACCTTAGCCACAACAACGCGTGGCCGGGACTTCTAGTATCTTATATAATATTCTATTTTATTTGTATTTTATTTATAATTATGTTATTTTATTTATTATCAGTTCTGTACACGATCTATACATTTTATCGCGTTTTAATGATTTTTAACAGTTTTTGTGTTTCGATTCCTATGTACATTAATTTTAACAACTTGCTGTTAGTTATCGTAATTATATTTTTCCTGTTTAATTAGGCTTTATATGTTATTTATTTTTCCTTTTTCTATATATTGACTAGTGTAGTAATTATTTTTTCGTCGTATCCGTTTTTGGAAGATAGATGTTTTATTTATTACAAATATCTTGGTTCAGCAGTAGTTTGGATATTCCATTTCATTTTTCTTAGTCGAATTCTCTCATTTACTAGTTAATCAATACTTTCATTCATTCATTTATTCATTCATTCATCTGCGACAAATATATTGGCTCAATAATATGAATTCAATATTTTAACTAAAACCAAAATAGAGATATATTACTGTTAAAAATATAGGCAACTACACCAGATAAGGAAATGTTGCTAATTTATCAATTTAGCAGTTCAATCTGTTTGTTTTGTCAGTTGGTAACATTCACTGTCTCACACGTTGAATCCCTCTTAAGCTCTCTGGGTATCTCGCTTTTTCATGCACTCATTAATTCATCAAACGCATCATCTATAGACCTAATCTTATTAGAGATTTATAAAAATAAGTTGAAAGTAAAACCTGTTTTTGTTATACGATTTGTGAAACATTATGTATTAGAGGAATCCACTCTGTGGTCGGGCCTAAAATCATTCCATCGGACCCAGAAGGTCTTGATTCGAACTCCGCTCGAGACAAGTATCCCGGACGAAAAGTGTTAAAGTTTTTATAAATCTATAAGACATATGTAAATAATTTTTTTAAACCTAAATAGTTACCGAATACCGTCATGCCATAATAATTATTTACATCATATTTGCCTCATCTTGTATGAAAAGCTTTCCTTAAATGTTAATTTATTCTCAGAAATGGTAATTGTCCTCAACCGCTCATTCAGGTCACCCTCAATGATCTTGTTTGATCAAAACATACATCTGTGAGTTACTAGGCCTGCTAAAATCCTTTGCCCATATATGTACATCGTAACGTGTCAGTTTAAGACCCAAGATATGTGGAAATGTAAAATTACCAACAAATAGGGAGATATTACATGGATATTATAGACTGAGATAGATAGATAGATAGATACATATATATATATAGAGAGAGAGAGAGAGGAAATATATGTTATAGAATAAATTAATGCCCTACCACAAGAAATAAGGGGCTGCCGGACATTGGCATCTTTTAAAAGAAATCTAAATTTATATTTGCTCTAACATCGACTTCATTATTACCTAGTGTAAGGCACATATATTAATTGGTGTTTCTCGTATAATTCATCATGTTTATATTATTATATTATTATTATTATTATTATTATTATTATTATTATTATCGTAAGTATTATTATTATTGTCGTATAAAATGTTTGTTTGTACATGAATATAGCCTACATTGCTATATTTGTCAAATATTTATTTGTATTTGTGCTGGTTGAGTGTAAGAGAAGGCCTTATGGCCTTAACTCTGCCAGAATAAATAAAACATTATTATTATTGTTATTATTATTATTATTTATTTTTAACTCTCGTATGGTAGTTCCTAAAATCCGGTCCTCGGAGAGTATATCATTAGTTGCATATGTAATTTAATACGAAATTAAATTTATGAAAATAATAAAATGAGTGCAATTATAATTATGTAAAAATTGCTCTGAATTTAATTTATTACGAATTAAAAGCAAACACAAAATGTATAGTTGAGTTAAAATAGCAGCTCATTTAATATTAATTACATTTTTCATAAAAAATGATTGTATTAAAATAGCAGTAAATTTAATGTATTGCGAATTAATGTATTTCCAGACAGAGTAAATACATAATCATGTAAACATTGTTAATTATTTTAATGACTAATTATTTTGAATATCAGTTTTTACCGGTACTACGTGATTTTTAAAATATTTCACAAACATACACTTTTTTGTTATTTTTATTTGTGATTTCTCCATATTTAATGAATTTCGTGTAATGTAAACTATATATAGTAATTCCACGAAATTAACTAACTCACTGGCACTATCGAACCCGGAGGTTCATGTCCGCGCAAACTTATGATCTCCATACATCTGTTCTGAGCTAATGTTTTTCAATCATTTCTTGATCATTTACCTCCACCAAATCATGGTTTGAGTGGTGTAATTGAGATACAGGACTAACCCTGATCTCCCCGCTTTAGGGTATTATTTTTTCCCCCCTCTTCTGGTTGTTTACTAATAATAATAATGTATAGCGCACAATGTGCAAAGATTAGTTAATCTATATTAGTTTATCTGTCCATACAGAATCCTGTCAGAGATTGCCCTCTGTTTTTGCACTTTAGCACATGGTATCTCTCGCATAACGTGCCGCATCGCTCGCACACGCATTCTGGTCCCGGGTCATGAAACTGTTTAGTTTTGCACAGTCTGTGATGGAACCCGTGTACTGCTAGCCGGGTCACTAGGTGTCGTAGTTCGGCTTCTTCCAGTCTTCTGAGATCATGGCATCGGTGTTGTAGAAATCGGTCCAAATGGATTTTTTTTTTCAGCTGCAGCTCTCTTAGTACAGCATTATAGCTCGTTGTAGATGGCAGGAACAGTTTCAATCGGAGCTCTTCTATGAGAAATAGCTCCTTTGTCAGTTCATAGACCGTGCGGGAGGGTGCGAACTTTGACAGACCCGCTGCCTTTTTCAAATACATGGATTTCGCTTTTTCCAGGAGTCTAAAGCTGTTGGTGTCCAGATGATCCCATATCAGTTGAAGACCGTATGTGGCAATGGGTAAAATCTTGGTGTGGAAGAGTTTTATTGCTGCTTCCATGGACATCTTGGTTATGTCTTTTATTTCGTGCATGACTTTGATTGCTTGGCTCGTCTTGTCCGATATATGCAGGTTGAAGGAGTTTCCCTTTGGCTGGGAGTGATACCTAGGTATTTGAAACTGTTGACTGTGGACAGCGCTTGGGTATTCAGCATAACCTTGTCCTTTCCCGCTAGTCTGCCTCCTCTCCTGAAGGTCATATGAACAGTTTTGTCCTCGTCTAATTTCAGGTCGTTCTCATCTGCCCATTTTGCAAGTCGGTTGAAATTGTCTTGCAGTGTCTCGCAGCACAGGGATGTCAGGGCCATGTCGTCCGCATACATGTAGAGCTTGGCATTTCCCTCCAGGATCTGTGTAACGTCAGCTGTGGCGATCGAGAATAGAAGTGGGCTCAGGGGATCGCCTTGTAGGACACCGGTCGTCTGTGATATTTGCTTTGAGACGGAGGTCCCGTCCTGGACGGACACCTCGTTCCGGGCTAGAATATCTCTTATTGTGGCCGTCAGGAAATGTTCTCGTCCGATTAGGCATTCCAGTTTTGCCAGTAGCAGTTTTCTGTTGACAGTGTCGAATGCTTTGGAGAAAGTTTACTAATAAGTTGTTTGTGATCAATTGTAAAAGTTTTGGTTTTGAAAAATAAGTTTGTGTTATGTTCGGCCGTAGAGAAGATAAATTGTTGAGAGCATTGACATAGTTTGGAGAGTGTGAAACGATTTTGAGGATTTATATCTGATCAAAATATATTTTATGCGCGATAGTGCGTTTTGTCGTACTTACCAGCAATGGCGACCTAAATAACTATACTGTAATATTACATTTACACCCACGTGCGGGAAGTAAAACCACTGCCCTCTATGTATACTATGTGCAATGTATAAACAGAAAATATCCAAAAGGTAGTGTTAATATACATTTTATGAAACAAATCACTGCATTTAAATGAACTGAACTTTATTTGAAACAATATAAAACACGTACTTGCGGCCATGTTATCAATAATTGTTCTTAAGGCCTCCTGTTGTTTGAACTAATAAACATTGCCCACACTGTTAACGCTAGTCTTCTTCTTCTTCTTCTTCTTCTTCTTCACGGTTTAGGCTTATTTACTAGCCTGTTCCGGCTCCAAATTGCTGCTCTTTCCATCTTTTCCTTGGTATTCCCAAGCTGCTTCTTCCTCGTGGTGAATAGTTGTATGCTGCTTTTGGTATTCTATTCTGTCATCCTTAACAAGTGTTCTTTCCAGTTTGTTTTGTATTTCTCTATTGTTGAGTTTAATTCCTCTATTTTTAGTTGTCTTATTTCTGTGTTATGTTTTTTGTCTGTTCTTTGATATCCTGCTATTGGTCTGAGGAATCTCATTTCAGCAACTTGTATCCTGGCAGATTGTTGTGTTGTCACTGTCCATGTTTCGGATCCATAAGTAATAATACGCACTGACATTGTCTTGTATAATTTCATTATAGTCTTTCCTGGCTTTATTTTTCAAAGTTCTTTTTAGTGTACCTCTTATATAATTAAACTTATTTATTTTGTTATTTATATCTGTTTCTGCTGTGTATGATATTTCGCAACCTAGGAAGTTATATGTTACTACTTGTTCTATTGGTTTATTTTCTAATATTATCTTTGTCCGAACTGGATGAACACCCTTGAAGACGATTGTTTTTTATTTTTGTGAGGATATTTCCATGTTGTATTTTTTTGATATTTCATTTAATTTATATAGCATTCTTTGTAGTTCGTCTTCTGTTTTGTTAACGCTAGTCAATTGTTTAAATTGAACGCAAATATTTCCAACAAAGATGTTATTATTTTACTATTATTTATTATTTTGAAAACACTATCGCGCAAAAAATAATGTACAACGCACGTTTGTGAAGTGTTTTACAGAATTTCGGGAATTAAACACCTCACTATCGCTCGGGTTTTAAACATTTTCATCGATTCTGTAAAACCCACTTCCCAACCTCGCATCGTAATATACTATTATGCACAAGGAGGGACAAAACGAGAAGAAAGCTGTTTGATATTTATGTGAATGTGTAATAGGTTCAATGTGGTTGTTAATATTATTCTCCCATTTTATTCTTGACCTACGTAAAGAATACTTTGCCTCTTGTTTTCCTACAAGAAGTTTCCAAGTATCTCTTTCATTCCCAATTTGTGCTACATTCCTTGCCCATCGTAGTTCAATCTAATATATATTGATAAATCGTCTATGTTGATAGTCATTATAATTATTATCATGTAGGTTTCAGTGATTTAGGTCACTCTTGCCCTATTCTGATCTCAAATCAATTGTTTCGAGAAGCCTCTTCAATGATCTTGTATTGGATGAGGGGACAATTGTTAAGTATGATGATCTTGTAGAAGTTTTCCGGGCTGTTGGCCGTGGTCTTGAGGCTTGTAGTTCCCCGACGTTTCGCCAGAGACTCCGTCCGGCATCCTCAAGGGTTGTCTTGAGACATTTGAGGCCGGACGCAGTCTCTGGCGAAACGTCGGAGAACTACAAGCCTCAAGACCACGGCCAACATCCCGGAAATCTTCTACAAGATCATCATAAGAACTCCGGCCGTGAACACCTAAGTCAAAATTTTAAAGTAATTTAGGGAATATATTACATGGCATTTTGGTGATATGTTGTACTTCCTATCCGATCTTTATATATAAAAAATTAGCCTGCGCAAGTTTGTTCTTTATTTACTCCTAAACCGCTCAACCCATCTTCAAGAAAATTTGTTTTACAAGTACGGTGAGTGTTTAGCGTCATACATATTTTTTTCTCAAATGCCCCAGGTTGTCTTTCTACATTCCTGGTGTTCTCTCCTGGCATGGCATAGGGCTACTTGTAACCCACTTCTGAGGTTGGGACGCCTGGAAGGCGGGGTTACGTTGCTTCAATGATATGATAGGTGATGATAGTGGTGCGCCAGGAGTGTTCCTAATCCTAAACTTAATCTAAGATAAATATGAATGATGATGATTGCGATGGCCATATGACTTCGGAAACCGTTTGGGTCTTAACGTTTTCCTGACATTTGTCTTACAGGTGAGGACAAACTCGTAAAAATCCCACCCACAGAAACATTTGTCTTACAGATGAGGAAGAACCCCGATAAAAATCTCACCCAGAAAAACTGTCCCGACCGGGATCGAACGCAGGCCCGCTGCGAGAGAAGGCAGGGCGCTACCTGGAGACCACAGCGCAGCGGTATACTAGCGTCATATATTATTCTCTAAATGTAATAGGCGTGGGAGTTCACCTGAAACAAAAATTTAAAATATCTATCTTAACTAAAGTCAAGATTTTTGTGTACTAAAATATAAGATTGTAACATAATGAGAAATTAGATTTTTGACTTAAGTACTCTTTATAATGTAGTAATTTGTATCCAGCGTAAATTTGTGAAAGAAAATAAACAGAAATCTAATTAGAAGTCCAGTGTTATGCATGAACTAACTCATTAGCCTCTTACTTACAGATGACTAAGTTTTCATCTCCGATTCCGAAGACAATTTAAAAAGCATCAAGCAAACATATGAAAATAATGCAAGAAAATTTCATCGATTGTTATAACAATCACTGTCGCTTTACATTGTAGTCAATAGGCAACATCTATACTTCATATTATAACAAAACGCGCTATCAAAAAAATAAATAATAGTTTAAAAAACTAAAACAACACGCTTAATTAGAAACGAACTAAAAAAAATGAAAAATAATTTTAATATCAAACACGCTTAGGATAAAATGAATGTGGTCAACAAAATAATCATCTCCAACACATCTAGAATAAAATTAGTTATCTACAAAAAAATAATTTTACCATCAAAAGCGTCGGGTGCTCTTTATCAATTAATATATTTGGTAATAAACAATTATTGGTAAAAGTAAAGTCTCTTAGAAGAAAACGTAAAAACCATAAAAAGCACCCAAGGTTCTTGGTGGTAAAATTATTTTTTTTAGGTAACTCTAGTTTTATTCTAGATGTGTTCGAGATGATTTTTTTGTTGACCACTTTAATTTTATCCCAGCGTGTTGGAAATTAAAATTATTTTTCATTTTTTAGTTCGGTTTTCTAATAAAGCGTGTTGTTTTAGTTTTTAAACTATTATTTATTTTTTAATTTTTGGTTCAATTGATTGTCATAAACCGGAATCCCATGAAAATTTAATTGCTTACGATAGTTTAGTGTCTGGCACGAATATAATAATTATATATTTTTTTAAAATTATTATTATCTAACATTATTATAATATCTTCTAAAAAATCCTACGGGCCGGATTTGAACCAGCGACCTATGGATTACTGAATTATACACCACTACAGTCTATCACTCTACCAATTGAGCTACCAGGGGATATAATATTAATTTCTTACAACGATGGACTAAAAAGTCGATAAGTCCGCAATCTAATTATATATTATATAATATTTATGAAATTTGTTTTGCCATTGGTCCTTTACAAGTATACAAAGTTTCAAGTCGATCCAATGTTTTTAAGGGGTGAAAATCGTGTTGAAAGGTTCCGTTATATAGATAAATATAGGTGAAGCTAATATAAAGCGTGTAAAAATACAGGTCTAACAAAGCGTAAAACACATTTAATAATGATTCCATATAACTACATAAATAAACTTTATTTCACTTTTCTGGAAGTAGGAATGTATTAATAGTTGCATCTTGGACTGCTTTTGAATTTTTTTTTTCTGATGATGCGTGAAAATCACCTTCAGTTCAATTTTACTTCATTCACATATGAAACTAGCACCCAAATTGCAGAATATTACGTTTGTGGATTGATTTTTTTTATAAAGACCACGTTACTCTTTGTCTGAACATATAATTTCCGCAATAAGTACATTTCATTAAATATGCTAAAACACTCCAACACGCACACACTATTGAGTAACACTAAGAAATTAGGACTGGAAGTAAATAACAATAAAACTAAATATATGGTCACACGTAGAATTACATTATATAATGATGATGGACAGCTAATGACAAATGAGGGAAATTTTGAGGAAGTGGCTGAATTAAAATACCTAGGAACAATAATCACAAATAGAAATGAGATGCACAAAGAAATAAACATAGGCTCAATTTTGGAAATGCATGCTATTATGTATTGCAGAGACTCTTGATGTCCCATCTCCTTTCAAAAAAACGTT
The DNA here is from genome assembly GCA_030220185.1 of Diploptera punctata. NCBI lineage: Eukaryota > Metazoa > Arthropoda > Insecta > Blattodea > Blaberidae > Diploptera > Diploptera punctata. The sequence continues at coordinate 602,049 of JASPKZ010009813.1, read as the reverse complement.
AAACTGAAAACATATAAAACTATTATTCTCTACCAGTTATATTTGTGGATGCGAAACACGAACTCTTACTTTAAGGGAGGAAAGGAAATTACGAGTATTTGAGAATAAAGTTCTCAGGAAAATTTTTGGACCAAAGAGAGATGAACAGACAGGTGAATGGAGAAGACTATGTAATAGTGAACTGCATGGTATTTTTAGGAAGCCAGATATAATAGCAGTTAAGTCTCGTAGACTGCGATGGGCAGGATATGTGGCACGAATGGGGAATAAAAGACGTGCATGGATGCTTCTTGTAAGAAACCAGTTAGTAGACCAAGAATGAGGTGGGAGAATAACATTAACTATGACTTGAGGGAAGTAGATTATACAGGGAATGATTGGAAAACACCTCAGGATAGGGATATATGGGGAGCTTATGTCCGCGGGACCATGAACCTAGGGGTTCGAATAGTGCCAGTAAGTTAGTTTGTTATGAATCATCTTATTGGTGTTTGACCTTTGAATTTAATTTTTTGAATAACGAGTTTAACATCTTGATTTATTTTGAGTTTGTATGATGATTTTTGTAAATTATATCTTCGGAATTGGAGATGAAAGCTTGGTCATCTTTAAATTAGAGACTAGTGAGTTAGTTTATTCGCAAAACTGGAATTCCAATTATATTTCTGTTGATTTTCTTTCACAAATTTACGCTGAATAGAAATGTCCACATTTTAAAGAGAACGTTAATAATTATAAGGTTCATGCAAATATTTTTCGAGGTCATGTATTCAAATTATGCATGTGTAGTTTAACACAAAGGACACTTTTTCCCTTTTTACTGAGCAAACGAATTGTTATTACATACTGTGTAATGAAGTAGTTAACTGTTAAATATAACAGCTTTCTTGTATCAACATACTTCTCACATAGTTCCTGGAAAAAGAGTTAATTGAATACCAAAATAAAAAATTCAAATTTTATTAACATAGGCCCAAAGGGTTTCTCGGTAATTAATTCAGTTGAACACGATGCAACTGAGCAATGTCACATGATTTACAGTTCAGTGAAACTTATTCAGTTGTCCTCTTATGTGTTCAGCACTTCACTATTTTATAGCTCCTCTCCTGTCTCCTACTGTATTTATACTGTAAACAAATGTTATTTAGTTTTAGCAGTGTATACTCATTCACAAGTAATAATAGGCCTAAAATTCTTCATTTCCAACGAGAAGACACATTTATTTATAAACAAAAGCCTAAGGATAGAGATCTAGAGAAGAGAATCCGTAACATCTCATATTTGAACTGTGTGATTTTATGCCTGTGAAAGTTCAATCCAGACAAATGCAACATAATTGTGATTATGGACGGAGATAATTGAGGGGTCTGTGAGAAGAAATGGAAATAATTTGAGTTTTGTAAAACATATTACGAAATTATCCTATTTGTACGATAAAGGGGTAACTTTTTTTCTTCTTTAACTTTCTATTATGTGGAACGGGTTTTCTTAGTTCTTTTCGGGCCACGGTGCGGCACCAGTATTTGGAACGGTATTCTTGGGTAATGAATTTCTTTCATTAAATATTCCCTCGTGCGTTTATTAAGTTGCACCGTCATGTATATCTTTCTCATAGCAGCTGTTACTTTTTACAATTTTGGTGAGTAAAGAAATGTTGTTATTAAATAAAACATTCACTTCTTCTGATAAACTATTTATTGAACAATATTTAGCAATAAAGATGAAACTTCATATTATTGTTTTGATCATTTCATCTGATGACTATAGATTTAATAATATTTAATTATTATTATGAATTTACTTTAATAGTCATATATAAACTTTTTATATGCTATTTTATTTATTATAAAAATTACTCCACAATTAAATTATTTCTTATACAGGGTGTACAAAAAAGGTTGGCGCAAACTTACATGGTTGAAAGTACACGATAATAGAAGCAACAATGTGCCAGTAAACATGGGTTCGCAAACGAGCCGTTTGCGACATAATTACGAATGTATGGTTACAAACCGCCACTGACGTCATTGTTTGTAACATCGTACGGTTTACTCCTTGCGCACTTGAAGCCGTCCTATGTTCTTTGTTTAGAAAACTGAACATTGCCGAGAGGTGGAGTTGTAATTAAACCATACACGCAGAACGTACAGGACGGATACAGTATAGTCTCAAAAGGTATCAGTCTCGTCTGAGGAGTGCCACTTGTGCTGTGTTGTAGTTACAATGGAACTTTACAGTAACGAAGAGAATGCGGATATGAATTTCATGTACGTTAGGCATAATGGCAATGCACGGGAGGCCGCACTCCTGTACCAAGAAACATATTCTGATCGAAGACCCCGAAAGTCGTACGTTTACAAGGGTCCATCAGCGCCAGAGAGAAAATGGGGGGTTTGCACATGACAGAGCAGTAGGTAGGCCTGCTGGCATTACGCCTGAGGTTGAGGATATGGTGTTGGAAGCAGTACACTCTCTCCAGGAATCACGACGAGAAGAATTGCCACACAAGTGCTTGTACTAAGCCACAGCAGTGTATGGAGAATTTTATAGCGCAATTTACTGTACCCTTACCACCTCCAATGAGTTCAATGTCTCAATGATGCGGACCTTGTTCCTCGAGTTGGTTTTTGTCAGCGGATGCAACGACAGACTGTAGTCAACCCTCGTTTCGCTGTAACATTTTATTTACAGACGAAGCAGGATTTACACGCGATGGTGTTTTTTTAATTATCATAATACACATTTTTGGTATGAAATAAACCCACATGCTGTTCATAAGTCATCACATCAGCACCGTTTCTCACTGAATGTGTGGTTAGGGGTACTAGGTGATCATCTCATTGGGCCACACATTCTTCCACGAAAACTTAATTGATGGAAGTACCTTAGGTTTCTGCGGCGTCATCTTACAGGATTGCTTGAGGATGTTCCCCTTCAGCAACGTCAGAGTTTGTGGTAAATGCGTGATGGAGCTCCGGCACATTTTGCTGCTGCTGTGAGACGGCATCTAACGAGCAGATAGGCCAAAGATGATAGGTCGAGGCGGATCTGTACCTTGGCCTCCAAGATCACTGATCTAAATCCTTTGGATTTTTGTGTCTCGGGTCACCTCAAAAGCGAAGTGTACAGCACACCAGTTAACACGGTTGAAGAACTGGAGCAGAGAGTTGTACATGCTTGTCAATAAATCAGAAATGATCCAGGGGTTTTCGAAAGAATTCGTCATTCATTGCAGAGACGAGCACAGTATTGCATCCAGATGCAAGGAAGACACTTCGAACATCTCCTTTAACAGGTAACCCGTAAGTGAAGTGAATTGTGAAATGTGAACTAAATGAGATGAAAAATTAATAGTAAAGTCTAAATTCAAATTAATTTGTACTAACTACGACGATGTTTACAATGAAGTCAGTGGCGGCTTGTAAACCATACATTCGTAATTAACTCACAAACGGCTCGTTTGCCGATCCATGTTTACTGGGACATTGTTGTTTCTATTATCGTGTACTTTCAACCATGTAAGTGTGCGCCACCCTTTTTTTACACCCTGTATAAAATTAAGTTCACTAGACTCACGTAATTGTATTTTTGTTTTTCTTCTATTTATTTTAAGATATCAATTAATACACAAGTTATATAAACTTTTATTTGGATAACATTAATTGGCATCTATCTTTATCAGATTATTGTAGCTATGTCTCCTTCTTCTTTGTTGTAATTATCATGTTATCAGTCATTGATTGGTAATGGCATCATCAAGAAAGAACACGATACGCCCGTCTTCATTTCTTAATATCCAATCATATTTTTAATGTTCGGCCCATTCTCTCTCACACACACTCTCTCTCACACTCTCTCTCACACACTCTCCCTCACACACTCTCCCTCTCACACTCTCCCTCTCACACTCTCCCTCTCACAATCTCCCTCTCACACTCTCCCTCTCACACTCTCCCTCTCACACTCTCCCCTCACCTCTCCACTCTCCCTCTCACACTCTCCCTCTCACACTCTATCTCTCACACTCTATCTCTCACACTCTATCTCTCACACTCTATCTCTCACACTCTATCTCTCACACTCTCTCACACTCTATCTCTCACACTCTATCTCTCACACTCTATCTCTCACACTCTATATCTCACACTCTATATCTCACACACTCTCTCACTCTCTCTCACACTCTCTCATACACACTCTCTCACTCTCACACACACTCTCTCTCTTACACTCTCTCTCACACACTCTCTGAAACTCTCAAACTCTCTATTAAACTCTCTCACAATCTCTATCACATTCTCTCACTCTCTCTATTAACTCTCTCACAATCTCTATCACATTCTCTCACTCTCTCTCACACTCTCTCACTCTCTCTCACACTCTCTCAATCCTCTCTCACTCTCTCTCACTCTCTCACACTCTCTCACACCTTCTCTCAACACTCCCTCTCTCCCTCTCATCACACTCCCTATCACACCTCTCTCACACTCTCTCTCTTACTCTCTCTCACACTGCCTTACACTCTCTCCCACTCTCCTCTACACTCTATCTTACACTCTATCTTACACTCTATCTTACCCTCTATCTTACACTCTATCTTACACTCTATCTTACACTCTCTCTTACCGCTCTCTCTTATGCTCTCTCTTAACGCTCTCTCTCTACGCTCTCTCTTACGCTCTCTCTCTTACGCTCTCTCCTCTTACGCTCTCTCTCTTACGCTCTCTCCTCTTACGCTCTCTCTCTTACGCTCTCTCTCTTACGCTCTCTCTCTCTACTCTCTCTCTTACGCTCTCTCTCTTACGCTCTCTCTCTTACGCTCTCTCTCTTACGCTCTCTCTCTTACGCTCTCTCTCTTACGCTCTCTCTCTTACGCTCTCTCTCTCTTACGCTCTCTCTCTCTGTACCTCTCTCTCTCTTACGCTCTCTCTCTTACGCTCTCTCTCTTACGCTCTCTCTCTTACGCTCTCTCTCTACGCTCTCTCTCTTACGCTCTCTCTCTTACGCTCTCTCTCTCTCACGCTCTTCTCTTACGCTCTCTCTCTTACGCTCTCTCTCTTACGCTCTCTCTCCTTACGCTCTCTCTCTTAACGCTCTCTCTCTTACGCTCTCTCTCTTACGCTCTCTCTCTTACGCTCTCTCTCCTTACGCTCTCTTATACGCTCTCTCTCCTTACGCTCTCTCTCTCTACGCTCTCTCTCTTTACGCTCTCTCTCTTACGCTCTCTCTCTTACGCTCCTCTCTCTTACGCTCTCTCTCTCTTACGCTCTCTCTGTTACGCTCTCTCTCTCTCTTACGCTACTCTCTCTCTTTACGCTCTCTCTCTCTACGCTCTCTCTCTTACGCGTCTCTATCTTGCGCTCTCTCTCTCTCTCTCTCTCTTACGCTCTCTCTCGCGCTCTCCTCGCGCGCTCTCTCTCGCGCTCTCCTCTCTCGTCGCTCTCCTTCTTGCGCTCTCTCCTCTCGCGCTCTCTCTCTCGCTCTCTCTCGCGCTCTCTCTCGCGCCCCTCCTCGCGCGCTCCCTCTCGCTCTCCTCTCGCGCTCTCTCTCGCGCTCTCCCTCTCGCGCTCCCTCTCGCGCTCTCCCTCGCGCTCTCCCCTCTCGCTCTCCCTCTCACGCTCTCTCTCTCTCCTCGCTCTCGCTCTCTCTCCTCTCGCTCTCTCCCTCACGCTCTCTCTCCCTCCGCTCTCTCTCTCACGCTCTCCCCCTCACGCTCCTCTCTCTCACGCTCTCACTGCTCTCTCCCTCTCACGCTCTCTCCTCTCACGCTCTCCCCCTCACGCTCTCTCCTCTCACGCTCTCTCTCACACGCTCTCTCTCCCTCACGCCTCTCTCCCTCACGCTCTCTCTCTCACTCTCTCTCTCTCTCACACGCTCTCCTCTCCTCACGCTCTCTCTCTCTCACTCTCTCTCCACGCTCTCTCTCTCACCCTCTCTCTCACTCTCCTCTCTCTCACGCTCTCTCTCTCACGCTCTCTCTCTCCCTCACGCTCTCTTCTCACGCTCTCTCTCTCACGCTCTCCTCTCTCTCTCTCTCTCACGCTCTCTCTCTCACGCTCTCTCTCTCACGCTCTCTCTCTCACGCTCTCTCCTCTCACGCTCTCTCTCTCTCTCACGCTCTCTCTCACTCACGCTCTCTCTCACTCACGCTCTCTCTCACTCACGCTCTCTCTCTCTCTCTCACCGCTCTCTCCCCCTTACGCTCTCTCTCTCACTCTCGCTATTTCCGACTCGCGCTCTTTCGCACTCGCGCCCTTTCGCACTCGCGCTCTTTCGCACTCGCGCCCTTTCGCACTCGCGCCCTTTCGCACTCACGCCCTTTCGCACTCGCGCCCTTTCGCACTAGCGCCCTTTCGCACTCGCGCCCTTTCGCACTCGCGCCCTTTCACACTCGCGCCCTTTCACACTCGCGCCCTTTCACACCCGCGCCCTTTGACACCCGCGCTCTTTGACACCCTCTCACTACATGACATTGAACAGTAAAGAAGAATCAAATGCCATATAACATGATATCTGATTACTGCAGTGCATTCTACTTCAGTCTCAAATCTAAGGGTATCGTGCATTCTTTAAAACATCCTAAGACTTGGGGCACGCTGTTGCATAGTTTATTAGGACAATACACTACAACCTTTTGACCAAGGATTCGTGTCCCAGGGGGGTCAGAATTTTTAAAACTGGCCTAAACCTTTGGCGGTACCATGTCCTTGGGGTCTGCTCAGACTCTAACATGAATGAGTACCAAATGCTTGTTCTGAGGTAAAAGCGGCCGTTACGAAGGGCTGACAAACTGGATGACATCGAATGCCGATTATGTACAAAAAGTGGGAGCCTTAACCTCCGACTGCCCTAAGGCGTATAGTGAGAACACTACTTTTCACTTACTTTCTGATTCTTATGAATCTGCTGACAGGCGTTGAAAACGCATTATGCTGTGTGTACATATGATTGAATGATAATATAGATTCACGTCATGCTCTTTACATTTAGAAGCAAAATTTATCGGTTCTTTACCTCCCAGATTTGAATTACGATATTAAGAGCCATTAAATCAATTACTAACCATAAATTCAGACAACAAAAGACATGACCTAAATTACTTAAGTTGTATATTTATTCGTAAATAATTATAGACCTACTCTTCTTCATTTTCAACGAGATAGTGTTCTTATTTACAGAGAAAGCCTTTTGAAGAAAAAGTATTGATTCAGAAACCATCATAAATTTAATAACATGTACGAGTATTTTACATTTTCTTTATTGTTTTATTGAACTTGGTAAGTTCAGGCTATTACCCCGGAGAGGGAATTTGAGTTAGCTGGTATTCTTCCCAACTTCCTCTATTAAAATACTTGTAAGCAGGATAACATAAACTTATTCCTCTCTTGATAAAGTTGACTCCTATCGTTTTTTTCCTCTCCTGCTTCTGAACCACAGAGGTTTCACATCAGTTCCCACCGGATGCTAAATTATTTATAAAATTAAACATTAATGTTTGATTTTATTAAAATATCTTCAGAGTTTTGAAAGTAGCTCTCGAGCCCGCAGATCCATGATATTGGTCTCGTTGGTTAGCAAAATAGAATTTACTGTTTGTTGCACAATAAACAAATAGAAATATCTTGTTAAAGTCATTTTTTATAGGTATACTTACATTTATAAGAAGGTAGCCATCAACATTATATCAAAACCTACCTTCAAATATTGTTGAAGTGAACATCTAGTAACGATCCAATGTGAAAACAAAAGTCAACTTCAAAGTCCTGAGATCAAGCCTGGAATATTTTGTAATATTCACTGTGACAACTCATATGATTGTTTCCTAGATCTAAATTTATTCTATGTCATTAATAGCATTCCTTTATCGTTTTTCTATTCTGTACATTTTATATTCAGTTCGATAAATATTGAATAAATCAAAATATATCTAATATATAAAAATTAATGTTTGTTCGTACTTTATGCGCGGCTATACCGTTGATCCGATTGTGATGGGGCTATTTGCAAAATGTTCAGATTTCCGGGATGAACATAAGCTATAAGAGAGTTGTGATAGTCAAATCCTACAACCATTAAAAATCGTCCTTTGTAGTGGAAACACGTGAAAAAAATAGCTCTTTGGACGCTTCAACTGCTTACGCCATTGGTGTCACGGCCTGTTGTAACCTCAACTAGGCCTAAATTGTTTTCGGGATTTACCGAATAAACATTGGTCAGACTGTTAACTTTAGTCACTTGTTTATAATTAACACAAGCATTTATAACTAAGATATAATTATTTTACTATTATGTATTCTTTTTTAAACGCCATCGTGAAAAAAATAATGTACAACGCACGTTTGTGAAGTGTTTTACAGAATCTCAGAAATTCAAAACCTCCTGTCGCTCTGTTTTTAATCATTTCCTCGCTTCTGTAAAAACTACTTGCCAACCTCGTGTTGTAACATTATTAACCACACCATTAAAAATGTAATTTTAAATAACTCATAAATTGTAGGTCTATTATTGATAAGCCATAAAACATGTAAATTGTATTAAACTCTCAATTCAAAAATTATTCAAAAATATTTTATAAATTGTATTCGTAATTAAAAGAGAATTTTTGAAAAAAACAGACTATTTTTAGTGAGGATCATATAATTTGCAGTAGAAACAAATATGAGACAGAGTGTTTTGTAAATGTTTAACGAAAAAATGTGAACGCAATAATGGACTGTAGTGGTCATTAAAATATTTGGGATGTCCTAATTATTTCAAATGAACGGACTTGACATAAAAGCAATAAAAAAAGCTGCAGGCCTGTCCCGGGAGATTCATTAGTTTATATTAATAAATTATCCTATTCTCTTTTAATGAAAAACATTCATAATGAGCTTCGCTAATTTGATTCAATGTTTATTTGAAGGCAATTCTTCTCAATAATAAATGGCACTGGGACAGTTGGATTAATTGATCCAATTACTGAATCTATATCGTTAAATTTAATCCGTTTCCAGTTAGTGCAGGAATAATCGGATATCAACGTCCCAAACTGCTGAAAATTAGCATCCCAAATCATCTCATCTAATTCACTTGGTCTGTGTTTAGAATTATTGCATTTCTGTCGGATAATGCTTTATTATGCTTGAGTAGAGGACTGTATTAAAATTATTCTACCGCTACGATTATCATATAGCATTGTATGCATACATGAAATTGCTTTGCATCCTAAGTACCATTATAGGCTAAAGCATACATGGTTCTACCCTGTAGAAATTGGTGAATATAAACATTGTTTGTACATTTATACAGAGTTTGCAACTTTACTAGGGCCATTGAACAAGTGGAGAGCTTCAAATACTTGGGTTGTGCTATCAGTAGTAACATGAACTGCGGTCAATAGGTAAATCAGAAGATAACAATGGTTAAAATAAGCTTTTAACAAGAAGAGAAGCATTTTCTGTGGACCTTTGCAAAATAATTACGGAAGAGACTAGTGAGGTGCTTTGTGTGGAGTGTAGCATATATGGCGCAGGGACTTGGACATTACTGCGGGATGAGGAAAAGCGATTGGAAGCTTTTTGAGATGTGGATATGGAGAAGGATGGAATGTATAAAATGGACAGACAAAAATAAAAAATAAAGGTGTGCTAGACAGAGTGGGTGAAGGAAGAACAATGCTGGAACTCACAAAGAAGAGGAAAAGAAATTGGATTGGCCAGTGGCTAAGAAGAAACTGCCTGCTGACGGATACCTTAGAAGGAATGGTCAATGGAAAGAAACTTAGAGGCAGAAACAGACAACGTCAGATGACAGACAATATTAACATAAATGGTTTGAATACGGATACAAAAAGGAAAGCTGAGTTAAGGAAAGAGTGGAGAATGCTGAGTTTGCAGTGAAAGACCTGCTCTTGGGTAGAATACTATATATGTATTATACAGGTGTGTCTAAAGTCACTATCCTTTTCGATGAAAACACTTTTTTTTCTTTGCATACACTGTTAGCTAAGTGCAACATGTTTGACACGGAAGATCGGGTTGCCATTGTCTGTGCACGGGAACACGGATTATCATGTGAAGGCTCTAGTGCTGAATTAACCCTTAAATCAGCCCCAACAAAGGCACGCATTCGTCTGCTTGTAAATAAATTTAAGCGTACCGGTATTGTGTGTGATGAGGCATCATGGACGACCACACGTATCAGCTGAAACAGTGGAGTGAAAGTCCAAACGCATTAACTTTACGCATCAGTAGGTTGTTGAGTGCCCCTCGCAACACAATGTGGATAATTCTTCGTTCACTCTACGAAAACGCCATTCTCACTTCTGCTTGAATCACAGAATCGTATCACAGAAGCAGCACCGTTTTTTACGGATTAAATATTAAGGTTACCTTTCGTTTCACCAAAAAAATGGGAATGCCTAACAAAACATACTGATATACCGAACATACCAAGAAAAACAGAAGTAGCACATTTTAGGATGACAACGGACCACGAACCTGGCAAAACACCTTCACAAAATCAATGTTCTACCTTCACCGAAATGCATTTTATGCAACCTCCCAGAAGAAGAAGAAATGGATGATGAACACCTCAAAAACTGTGCAGCCATCAAAGAGGAAACTTCCAAAACTTCAAAGTACTTGAGAGCAAGACTGCTAATGACTTCAGTGTTAGATGCAGCATATTAAACAACAACAACAACCTTTCGTTTTACAGATGAGAAATGGAGACGTGTTTTCACCTAGATGGCGGTCATGTAGAATATGTGTAAAACTTCACAATAACGTTGATTTTTCAATCATTGCCAAACTTCAATCAAATTGATAGTGACTTTAGAGACCACCCAGTATTATAAAATAATAGCCGAGCGGTTAAGGTAGGAAGCCTTGGCGCAGAGCTACGGGACTTGCGCTGGTTCGAGTCTCCATGGGGGAAGAAATTTTCTCATGGTATTTCGGCCAGTATGGGACCGGTGCCCACCCAGCATCGTGAGGCAATTGAGTAGCTACAATAAGTAGCGGCTCCAGGTTGAGGAACCAGCTATAACGGCTGAGGGACTCGACATGCTAACCACATGTCACCCCTACACTGGCTGTTGATCATCTACCTCTGTGATTGACACATGTGGATGTGAAGGGCCAGCAGCCGGCTGGTAAAAGGGCAACCGCTGAAAAGTGGAAAGCCCTCAATCGGAATCGGAATAAAGTTCAGCTCATTTAAAATGCTGTGATTTGTTTCGTATAATGTATATTAACATTAACTTTTGGATATATTTTTGTATATACATTGTACATGGTATACATAAAGGGCAGTGGTTTTACTTCCCGCTGCGAGGGAACAATATAAAGCAACAAATACGTACTTACCGCCATTTTATTACTTTCTATTAAGCCTCTCGACACAGCACTCCTATGCACTCCTTGAATTCATATAACATTAATAGTAATACAGGTAATAATAAAGATAATAATAATAATAATTTAATAAAATTAATAATAATTTAATAATAATAATAATTTAATAATAATAATTTAATAGCGATAATAAAATATCCTCAACTCGTGTCGAACTCATGGTCGAGTCGAGGGTTGAGATGAAATGAAGTCCCTCATATAGAGGTCCGTGAATAACAAGGGTGCCGGTCGACAACTCCTGACGCACCATCACAGGGACAGATGAATGCAATGAAACGAAATGGATGAGACGAGTATGGAGAAATGGTGGAATGAAATTTTTGCAGGGAAAACGGGAAAAGAACAGAAACAACCTGCCCAAACTCCGTTTCGTCCACCACGAAATCCACATGGAGTGCCCGAGATTCGTACTCGGGACCCCAGCGGTGAGAGTCGAACGTCTAACCGTTTGCGGCACGGAGCCGCCGATAACAGTAATAATAATAATAATAATAATAATAATAATAATAATAATAATAATAATAATAATAATAATAATAAATAATAATACAAATAATAATAATAATAATAAATAATAATACAAATAATAATAATAATAATAATAATAAATAATAATACAAATAATAATAATAATAAATAAATAATACAAATTAATAATAATAATAATAATAATAATAAATAATAATACAAATAATAATAATAATAATAAAATAATAATACAAATAATAATAATAATAAATAATAATACAAATAATAATAATAATAATAATAATAATAATAATAAATAATAATACAAATAATAATAATAAATAATAATACAAAATAATAATAATGATAATAATAATAATAATAATAATAATAATAATAATATAGTAATAATAATAATTTAATAACGATATTATTATTAACAATTAGTAACGATATTATTATTATAATAATAACGTAATAACGATAATAATAATAATAGTAGTAATAATAATTTAATAACAATATTATTATTAACAATTTAGTAACGATATTATTATTATTATTATTTTAATAACAATAGTAATGATGATAACAATAATTTATTTTAAATAACCAAGTGTAGGAAATGTGAAATTCCGTACAAGTTTCATTTACTTTCTGCAAAACTTTGATTCCTTACGGCTAAATTTATATAAGTATCGTGTTGCATTTGTGGGTTGATGATTTTGCATGAGATGCAGACTATAACATGAAATTTTGTAGATGGAAAGGTGTTTCATACACTTGTCAGGTGTAGCGACAACACGCATCTCATAGAGAAACGCGTAATTTGAAAAGTTGTGCAGTAACTTCTATAATGAACATTCCATTAAACTTTGTGGGTCTGAAAACACGCCAGATTAAGATTTAGTGTGTACGGTACTTAGAAACGCCTTGTAGTAAATGGTATTTCAACGTGTTTCCATGAAATCACCATTTTCTGGGACACTAAAACCTAAATCCTCTGGTCGTGACCAATAAATTGTTGTGGAGAGATACAACTAATCCTTTGAAGCATAGATAAAGAAATTCTTTGAAGTTCTGCTAGAACTTTTCACATGATCTCGGGGATATTAAAAATAACATTAAACTATTTGATTTTAATAAGTATTGTCATAGGAGTGTAATAATAATAATAATAATAATAATAATAATAATAATAATAATAATAATAATAATAATAATAATAATAATAATAATAATAATAATGATGATGGTATTTTTTTATTTCGGTATTTATCTACAATGCAACGGTTTTCCGTCATCCTGAGAAATTCGTCTTCTCCTGTTGTAGCGGTCTTGAATATCCTCATCCGTAAGTACCAATTTGCTCATACGTTTTCTCACACCGTCATCAACCTTCTTTAGGTCTTCGTTTCCTTCAGTAATAATAATAAGAACAATAATAATGAAAATAATAATAATGAAAATAATAATAATAATAATCATCATCATCATAGTACATTCACGAATTTAGGCCATTTGTTGACCTGTTTCGGCCTCAAGAGAAAACACCATCCAGAAGTCTTTGATGGACGTCCTGGTCTTCTTCTTCCTGCGGGTTGATTAATAATAATAATGAAAATAATAATAACAATGAAAATAATAATGAAAATAATAATAATAACAATAATAATGAAAATAATAATAATAATGACGATGATAATAATGAAATAATAATAATAATGACGATGATAATAATGATATTAATGATAATGATGATAATATTAATGATAATGATGATAATATTAATGATAATATAATGATGATAATTATAATATTAGCTATAATAATGATAATGTTACTGACAGTAATAGTAATGATGATAATATTTATAACAATAATAATTATATGACATTAATGATAATGTTGATGATATTAACGATAATAATAATAATAATAATACGTACTAAATATAATCATTTTTATATTACGGAATTTACCCACAATACAGTGGTTTTCCGTCACCTTCAAGATATTCGCCCTTTCTTGTTGTGGCGGTCTTGAACGTCCTCATCTGCAAGAACCATTTCACTCATACTTCTTCTCATACCGTCCGTCCAACCTTCTTTAGATCTTCCCTTTCTTCTTTTCCTATCTATTTTCCACTCCAAGATCATCTTAGTGATTCTATCAGATGCCATCATCTTGAGATGTCCACACCATCTTCATCGCCTCTCGACCGGTGTCATTTCTTGTGGGTATTTTAGCATTGTATATTTTTGTGTTTAATTGGGAGCTGGTCCATTGCTACAATCCCGAACCTGGAGAAACTGGTAATTTTTAATCAACGATTTATTCCGCTGTAGGCTTTGACGATCCAATGCCAACTTGCAAGGCACTAGACAGGGACCCCTCACTTGGTGGTATGAGCTGGGCGAACTGAACTCAGGTTTTTTTACGAGGTTGTTTCTGCTCCTCACCATTTTTTTTAAAACCTGGCTTGGGACAGGCTTTGGTAGGTTTTATTAGTAATATTCCTTGTTAGAGTGGTTTATCCTTCTCCAACGTGATCTGTCGTTTGAGATCTCTGTCTAAATAATATCTTCTTCCTCTTGCTTCTGTACTTATTCTTACTCTATCCATCCAACGTTCTCTTGGTCTCCTTCTTCCCTTCCTTCCTCTAGCAACCCATTTAAGGATCTTCTTTGGTATTCTATCTACTTTTACTCATATGAACAGTCCATACCTTCTAAAATGCTTTATTATTTTTGTTCTGATTTGTTTCTTTCGACGTGCATAAATTATCTTATTGTACTTATTCTTGATTTTATCCCGTCTTGAAATTCGTGATCGGACGCGGACAGGTGTTTTCGGCATGGCAATTATTGATGATGATGATAATAATAATAGTAATAATAATAATAAAAATAACAGATAATAATATTGATTTATTACATATTTTAACATATTCAGCGCATGGATCGTCACAGAATGCCAAAACAAATTCTTCACTACATTCCTCGAGGCAGAAGATCTGTGGGTCGACCTTTTCGGAGATGGCGGGAGACCGTAACGGGCCACTGGGCCTAATACTTGAAAGGCAGATGATGATGATGACAAAATATTTTAGTACCTAAAGTTTTGTTTCCGTTTTCACTTGTCCGTATCCATTCACGCCATGTCCTCCAGTCTTCTTGTTCACATTCCAGTTTTTATTTCTTGCTTTTAGAGTTTCGAGATATTTCTATCTTTCTTCTTCCAGGTGGACACCATTCCAATGTTTTTCTAGATAACCTTTCTTTTTGCATTCGATGTACATGCCCACATTAATTTAACTGCTTATATCTTAAATAATCGACTATTGCATATTAACATTCATTATTTGTCGTATGATTTTATTTCTTATTTTCCTATTTGATCATCTTGCAGCTCCCTTCGAAAAATCCATTTCTTCGACATAAGTTTTTGTTCTAAGATTTTTCATGATTCATCTCCATATGTGACCATACTTCTCACTAATGAGTATAATAATAATAATAATAATAATAATAATAATAATAATATCATTCATCATGGTCCTTTCAAGTATTAGGCTCAGTGGCACGTTACGGTCTCCCGCCATCTCCGAAAAGGTCGACCCACATAATAATAATAATATGAGAATGATAATAATAATATAACAATGATATTGATAATAATAATAATGGTATTGACAATAATGATGAAAATGATAATAATAATAGTAAAAATAATAGTAAAAATAATAGGATAGTAATGAGAATATGATAATAATAATGATAATTTTAATGGAGTTTAACCATTCACAGGATTGATGATCGGGGCAAGAGGTACTATACCAGAATTCTTAGCCAAATTTTGGAATTCCTTAGATTTGGACAGGGTGTATCTTTCCAAAATTGCCATCGCTGCCATTAGAGGATCAATTTCAATTTTGAGAAACCATATTTACAAAATTTGTATTTTCTAGTATGCATACTTCAATTAGGCCTACAATTCGATTTTTTAAATGTATTTACAAAATGTATTTCATCAATTCCAAAAATTGTCTGTATCACTTTGTCCTTGAGGCAATCCTCTAATGAGGAAGTTTGCATATAATAAATTAAGATTTCTCTTCAGCCAAATAATTTTGGTATGCAGAATGTCACAGGACCTCATCGACAAAATTTTAGGAACGACAGGCCATACATAGAGTATATTTTTTTTATATAGTCTTACACTCCTAAACAAATTGTTTACGGTTCTGTGCCTTGGTAAAGTTGTGCGGTACGCCACGTAAATAAGTCCTTTTTTTTTACGGGTGTATGTCGAAAGCGTGGCAAATGGAATCGAGTTGCCACCAGAGGTCAATCCGAATCAGTGATGCGTTTCACCGCATCAAACAGAATCCTGCCATACTCGACAGAGTTGGACGGTTGTTGTTGCGAAGATATCAATCATGTAATGAGGCGTTGGGCAGACTGAACATACCGTACATTGTAAACTGTCAGAACACACATTTAAAATAAAACCTAACAATGCATCTCCATCCATAGTAATTCTGCCCAAAAGCAGGTTTTTCACTGCAATCATAGCATTTTCATGCTATAATTGCAGCTTTACTAGGGAATTGTAGGTGTGGTAGTTTCCCGTTGCTTTCCACACCGGTGAAGGATGATGATGATGATAATGATAAGAATGATGATGATAGCCATATGATTTCGGGGACCGTTTGGGCCTTAAAGATTCCTGGCATTTGTCTTACAAGTGAGGAAAAACCCCGATAAAAACCTCACCCAGAAAAACTGCCCCGACGGGGGATCGAACTCGAACAAGGAATCTAGAAAAAGAAAAAGAAACTGCAAACTAAGAATCGACACATTCCAATATAAAAATGAATGTTTGTTTTGTTTATTTGTTTGTTTCTTGGTACTTTATACGCGGCTGTACCGTTGATCTGATTGTGATGGTTTTTTTTTTTGCAAAATGTTTAAGAGATTCCCGGGATGAACATAGGCTATGCGAGTTGTGATACTCAACTCCTACACCCTTAAAAATCACCCTTTTTAGTGGAAAATGTGAAAACGCAGCTCTTTGGACGCTTAAATGGCTTAAGCTCAACCATAATAAATACACAAAATAAATGTTCACAGTATTGAACATCTCAAAAAGCTCTACAAAAAAGTCCGCGACAGCATATGTTTATCTCTTACGGATAACTCACAATAACCATTTTGTCTTTCATTTATGAAAGAAGATCGGGACAAGTATGCAGATTCCTGTGCAAGCATAGCAGCACATGGCGGGTATTCTTTTACGCATAACTCACAATAACGAATTTTGTCTTTTAGCTCATTTATGCCGAGAAAATCGAGATAAGTAGATTCCCTGACAACACCGGGTAAACAGCACGGGGTATCTAAAAATAATTACTTTATACATTTTTGTTTTGACTTGTTCAACTAAACCTAAAAGCACATTAATTCTAATTTATTTAGGCGTAGCAGCGCACGCCGGGTATTAGCTAGTGTTCTCAATAAATGCAACTATCAAATTTTTATATAATTTTCATAAATATCAATTTTAAAGATTCCTAACAGGTGTTTCAATACACTGTATCTTCATCAGACAATCGTCTGATGAAGGTACAGTGTAATATTTGTGACTATTACCTCATGCCACAAATGCTAGTCAATGACCAATCACGTTTCAGTGAATGTTGTTTTACAACCAATGACAGTCGTGTTTCACCTCGCTCTTTATCGGCTCCTACTTTTGTGATAAAGAAAGCTCCTCCTTTTTAATGTTCTGAACAGGTCAAAGCATTATTTTTTCTCCAACAAATACATTGAATATAGCAAATAATGAAAAGATTCCTTGATTTTACTGAGTTGTTTACTAAAAAAAAATAATGAATAACCCGTAATGTTGATTATGATATATAGTTTGATGGTTTCATTATTTCTCCACTTGGGTGCAATCTTACAATATTGCGATCTTATTTGGCAATAAATAATATGATCAAGCAGCAGTGAATGAACATAACCTCACATTTCTGATTTGTTTTCAAACATCGCCGTTTACATTAAATATATTGTATTGTATTGTAAGCCTATGTTTTCCCTTTACAGAGATTTAGGCGCTCTTCCCCTACAGGGAAGAATTTGAACCTTACTAATTTATTTACACTTGTTTTTCGTATAGATGTCATTTTGAGTGGTACGACATTAAATATATAAATATTTTAAAATAACTGTAGTTAAACAGTTAACAAATTCCACTCTTGATTTCCAAATTCTCTAGATAAATTCACTCCTCACTTCGTGAGTCATGAATTTATCGATAATTTGGAAATCACTCGTGCCATTACTTATGATAATCATACAACTTTCATAGTTTTATTTATTATATTCATAATTAATTTTCATCAAGTAAAACATCAAATAAATTGATTACTTATTAATGTTAATAATAGTTAATATTAGTATTATTAACGCGTTTGGCGGCTCCGTGGCGCAAGCGGTTAAACGCTCGCTTCTCACTGATGAGGTCACGAGATCGAGTCTCGGTCACTCCATGTGGGTTTCGTGGTGGACGAAACGAAGCTTGGGTGGATTTTCTCCCGTTTTCCCCTGCCATACTTCATTCTCATTCCACCATTTCTCAATGTTCATATAATCAATTTCGTTTAATTTCGTCCATTCTGCCCTTGTAGTGGTGCGTCAGGCGGGGTCGGCCGGCACACTTGTCCTTCACAGACCTCTATAAATATAGGGCTTCATCTAACCTCATTCCTCGACCCGACCCTGAGTTGGACACGAGTTGAGGATATTTATTCATTATTAACACGTTCATGAATAGAACCAAAAAAAAAAAAAAATACTTTTTAGCGAAATGGACTTATGGAGAACTGCAGCATGGATTTCAAGAAGGGACTGCATAGGCACAAATTAATTTCCAAAACAACATATTATACAATTAAAGTACATTTAACTCATATTGTGTTAGAAATATGAGGAGAATAGACGATAAAGAAATCATGAAGAATCGGTTGGCAGGGAATATGAGGGGAAATACAAGGAAAAAAGTCTGAAGTTAAGATGGTTGTATGAGATGGAATGATGCATGGAAAGAAGGAATTTGAAAAAGGGAGAATAGAGTAGAAAATATTGTAAATTGTAAGAATTATTATTATTATTATTATTATTATTATTAACATTATTAACATTATTAACATTATTAACATTATTATCATTATTAACATTATTATCATTTTTTTATTATTGATTTCGTACATCTCAATGATGGATAAATCATATTTGAAGAGAAAAATTATACGCTCAGACCGGGACTTGAACCCGGTACTGGCTGTAATGTATAAGCCGTACTGGCTGTAATGTATAATTCCCAAATATGTCTTCTTAATAAAGGAGCCGCCATTTGCAAGATAGAAGCATGGCTTCACAGCATTTGGTGGATGGGAATTACAATGTATATAGAGAAAGATTTGCGTTTAGATCGGTACTTGCTCAGGTAGCTCAGTTGGTAGAGCACTTGGTCTAGAGAACCAAGGGTCCCGGGTTCAAGTCCCGGTCTGAGCGTATAATTTTTCTCTTCAAATATGATTATTATCATTATTAACATTATCATTATTAACATTATTAACATTATTAACATTATCATTATTATCATTATCATTATTATCATTATCATTATTATTATTATTATCATTATTATTATTATTATTATTATTATTATTATTACTATTACTGTTATTACTATTCTTATTATTATTGTGATAATTGTATTATGCAACGCAGATCAGGTAGATTTTTGTTACATAGGGAAATGCGTCGCCACCAAATCACAAAATGTGGGATTGAAAATGTCAAATTAATTAGACCATTCACAAATGATAAAATACATTAGATATTAACGCAATCTGTCGCACGATTACGGTCCATTCACAGAGACATAAATCACTTTCTATTGACATGTATTAGTATTTTACAAATTAATCAGCTAAAAATCGCCATTCCTCTATTATACATTAATCCCGCTGGTAAATGAATCACTTGTTTTCGAGGGATTATAAACGGATTGTACAAATAAATACCAATTTTAACATTTCAGACTCCTGTCAGATATTTAGCAGAGTCTATATCTTCTTCATATCTGGGAAAAAAAGTAATTTATATTCCAAGCATTAAAGGTGAGGTTTTGCGGATGAGTTGAGATGCTGAATTTCAAAATCAATTCGTAAAATATTTTACAGTTTTACACCATATAATATTTTATGTCCACCGCTGTAGTCTCCAGGTAGCGTGCTGCCTGCCCTGTCACGAAACGGGCACGGATTCGATTCCCGGTTAGGACAGGCTCCTGGGTGAGGTTTTTCGGGGTTTTTCTCACCTTTAAGACAAATGTCAGGAAGCTTAGGGCCTAACGGTCCCTGAAAATCATCTCGGCTATCATCCTTACCATCCTTCACCGGTGTGGAAAACAACGGGAAGCTAACCTATAATTTCATAGTAAGGCTGCAAAGCATAGCATGGAAAAGCTATGATTGCAATGAAAGACCTGCCCTAGGGCATAATTACTATACAGGTGCTCTAAAATTTCTCTTACAAACTTCTAGGACTTGTAGAGGGGACTGAGTTGATAAAACTTACCGTTTCCATACTACGGCCGTTTGAAAACAAGCATTGCCTGAACGCACGCCAAGTGTCTGAACAAGTAATAGCCTCGCGATTCGTCTAAATCGAAAATTTCCCTATTGAGTATTCCACGACTAGGTGTTTTTCATGAAATGTCAATATTTCTTTTTAATTTTAAAAACTGCAAATATTGATTGTGGAGGGTGTGTCCGGGATTATTAATGCAAGTCATGATTCAAACTCCATTTTGTTTCTTTGGTAATTAATGAGTTGAATTGTACAAGTGATGTACTGTGCCACGCCTCATTATAAATTACTTGTAAAAGTGGTTGCGTTAAAAACATGTTTTCAAACGGCTGTAGCACGGAAACGGTAAGTTTCCAATTCTAAATAGCCTATTATAACTCAGTCCCCTCTACAGGTCCTAGAAGTTTGTAAGGGGAATTTTAGAGCACCCTGCAGAATACTATAGAATAGAATATGATTTTATTTCATGACCAGCCTCGTGATCTGTCGTCAGAGGTTCTCATACAGTTAATTAGGCCCCTTCTTCGATTCCGGCTCAGACCATAAACATTCTTGCCCATGGTTTGGATTTTTTTGCTTTATTGAGTATGCCCCATTACATAGCGTAATACTACGTACTATTTTTTGATCATCATCATCATCATCATCACTCCAGGGATTAGGCAATTGCCCGTTCCGACTTCATAATGCATCAGCCCAACGTCTTCTAGGTCTTCCAACATCACGCCTTCCTCTTGCTTGATAATTTTTTGCTAACAATGAATATCTCTCCTTACTCATTCCATCCATGTGATCAATCCATTTCTGTCTGTAATTCGTGACTTTATCCAATAAAGGCTGTACTTTCAATTCTTCTCTTATATCCTCATTCCTTATTCTATCAAGTCTTGTACATCCTTTTACTTGTCTTAGGAACCGCATCTCTGCCGTCTGTATTCTATCCTTCTGTCTTTTCACTGGAGCCCAAGTTTCACATCCATATTGTATGGAATACAGACGTATTCTATCCTTCTGTCTTTACTCGAGCCCAAGTTTCAAATCCATACAATATGGATGTGAAACTTGGGCTCAAGTGAAAAGACAGAAGGATAGAATACAGACGGCAGAGATGCGGTTCCTAAGACAAGTAAAAGGATGTACAAGACTTGATAGAATAAGGAATGAGGATATAAGAGAAGAATTGAAAGTACAGCCTTATTGGATAAAGTCACTATTTTTTATTTACATCTAATTAGGTTGAGATTATGTTTCTTATATACATGTTCTTAAATGCTTTGACTTAATCAAATATTTTATGCCTATTTGCAAACATTTCATAATGTATACAATGATTAATTAGTGTGGTACAGTCGGTCTATAATGTGCAAAAGTCTATGTTTTAATACATTTTAAAAAATGCTGTAGGTGCTTGGGAATACTTGCTCCTCTGGTACTGACCAATGGTTTTGAGTATAAATTTAAGTAGAAGTACACTCCTGGTTATTCGTTATCATTTATTACCTACCCATGGGTTACAATTTATCCAATGTTAGGGGAGAATGCCAGATATGTTGCATTACAGCTGGAGGTATTGGACAAGAAAAGCATTTACTTTTAATTTAGTATTATGTGCAATTTAATTTCTTCTTCTTCTTCTTCTTCTTCTTCTTCTTCTTCTTCTTCTACAATCAAGGATTTGTCTCTTAAGCATGTTCCGGCATCACATATTCTCCAACAAACATTTCAGTGGTCTTCCCAAATATCTCCTTTCTTCAGGTTTATAATCAAGAATTCTTCTAGGAATACAACTGCAGCTTATTATTTCTAGGCGTTCATTCCATTGATCTCTATAAAGATGAATCCTTTCCTCTAATGATATTACATTTAATTATTTTTATATCCTAATTTTTAAATTTATCTAACCTAGTACAAGCTTAACTGATCTCAAAAACTTCATTTCTGTAGCCTGAAATTTGTTAATGTAATTTCGAGTCATTTTCAAAGTTTTTGATCCGTATAGTAGAACTGCTTGGTATCGGGTGACCTTATAGAACTTATTTTGAGTTTCCTTTTTCGTTTTTCATTTCAACGTCTGTTTATATTGTACCGCATATCTATTGGAATAGAGGGATTTTATTTTTACATTCACTGGTAATTTATAGGTAAGTTATCTCGCATCCTAAACATTTGAAACTTGTGCTCTGTTCTAAAGGAGTAACATGTATTATTCTTGTACGAACACAGTATTTTCTTCCAAAAGCCATTGTTTTTTTGTTTTTTGTTCTGAAATTTTAAAATTATATTCTCACTTATCTTTTGTTGTTCATAAATTGATTTTTCTAATCCATTTTCATTTGTACTTACTAAAACTAATTTGATTACTTTTGAAAAATATTATAATGTACATATTCAGTGACCGATACAAAAGTGTATCCCTAAAATAAGATCAAAATTAATTACGGCACGGTACGATAGTGTCAGTGAGTTAGTTACAATCCAAGGCCTCGTGATAATTGGCAATTACTCCTGGGTACATGTTTGAATATAATGTGAGAATAACAACCCGTATTTATTAAAGCTTTGGAATGTTTTATTACGTCATCACCAATTTGATATTATATTACACTCTGTTAATAAAAACCCAAACTATAATAAGATAGTATATTTCAATGCGAGGTTGGGAAGTGTTTTTTACAGAAGTGAGAAAATGTTTAAAACTGAGCGATAACGAGGTTTTTAATTTCCGAGAGTCTGTAAAACACTTCACAAACGTGCGTTTTACATTATTTTTTGCGCGATAGTGTTTTCAAAATAATAAATACTAGTAAAATGATAACATCTTTGTTGGAAATATTTGCGGTCATTATAAACACATGACTAAGGTTAACAGTGTGGGCAATGTTTATTAGTTGAAACTACAGCAGGCCGTGACACCAATCAATTATAAAATAGCGGAAAGTACGTATTTATTGTTTTATATTGTTTGAAATAAAGTTTAGCTCATTTAAAATGCAGTGATTTGTTTCGTATAATGTATATTAACACTACCTTTTGGAAATATTTTTGTATATACATTGTATGCAGTATACATCGTGGAAACAAAGCTGCAAAGGTATGGGTATCCCAATAGGTAACTGAATTTTGCTGACATTACAATTTGCTGATGATCAACTGGTTTTAGCGCAAGACAAATTTGATATGGAATTCATGATAAAGTGGTTGAAAAAGACATATGAATCATGGGGTATCACAGTAAATTTACATAAAAAACGGAATATTTAGCAATAAATAGCAATGGAAGTGAAAATGCGATATTGGATGAAGGAATTCAAATAAAGCAAGTGAAACAAACTAAATATTTGGGAATAATTAATATAGGCAAAGAGAACATAAAGCATAGAATTGAAATGAGTAGCAAAATAATATCGCCGTTAAATTCCATATGGTGGGATAAGTGTATTTGGAAATACACAAAAAATATATTGGTAAAACATTGGTGGAATCTGTTGCAATGTATGGAAGTGAGATATGGACAATCAATAATTACTACAAGAATAGACTAATAGCTCTAGAAATTGATTATTTATGCAGAAGTGCCAGAAAGTCAAAATTAGAACATGTCACAAATAAGGAAATTAGAAACATAATGGAAGCATAATAAAGCATAATTGAAAGAATTGAGAAGGAATTAAAATGATTAGGACATATTTTAAGAATGGAAGATGAGCGATGGCCGAAACTACTATATCAATGGCAACCGAGCAGAAAGAAGAAAAGAGGGAGACCAAAGTTAACATGGAAAGAAAGCATGAAGATAGTAATGCAAGCAAGAGGGCTAAGCATCGAAGGCACCCAATATCGTAGGCTTTGGAGGTTTAGCACATGTAGGCGGTAGCAGCTGTAAAAACCCGAAGATAGATAGATGTAGTATACATAAAGGGCAGTGGTTTTACTTACCGCACAAGGGCAATATGTAATATTACAGTATAGTTATTTAGGTTGGCAACCCCGAAATGTAGGATGTTGAACTTTCATTCATGTTCGCCATTGCTATAAGTACCAAAAAAAAAAACGCACTATTGCGCAAGAAATATTAGAGTCAACGCGCTTCGATAGCAACGCTATCATTTTCAGGATTAACTATTGTCTAATTATTGAGTCGGTAATTAGTGTTGATAATGATAGCGTCGCTATTGAAACGCGTTAACTCTTTTAATATTTTATTTTGGTGATTTGGGTTTTTATTAATTAGGCTATGTGTAATAAAATTTTATCACCAAGAAGATTCTATTTGCTAATTTATAAATATCAATTTAGAGGGCTCCGTGGCGCAAGCGGTTAGATTCTCGCCTGTCACCAGTGGTGTCCCGAGATCGAGTCTCGGTCTTCAACGTGGGTTTCGTGGTGGACGAAACGGAGCTTGGGCAGGTTTTCCTCGGGGTTTTCCCCTGCCACGATTTCATTCCAGTACTTTCTCCATAATCATCTCATCCATTTGATTTTATTTCATTTATCTGTCCCTGTGATGGTGCATCAGGCGTGGTCTGCCGGCACCCTCGTCATTCATAGACCTCTATACAGGGTGAACGGTAATTACACCGACAAAACTTCAGAGACTGATTCCTGACTGGAAATGAAGGAAAAAAATGTCATATAAACATGTGAAGGATATGTGTGCAACGACAACAAATCGCCCCGGTACACAGTACATAGAATAATCGCATCCACGTCACATCAGATGTTCAAAGTGACCTCCACGGAGAGCAATGCACGGGTTCACACGTCGTATCATGGATTGCCTCACTCTTTCGCATGTTCCGGCCTTTGTCCATGTAGCGTCACAGGCGACGTGGACACACTCTTAAAGGGTAAGCACATCAGGAACTGGTTCAGCATACAGAAAACTTTTGAGATACCTCCAGAAGTAAAGATCCAGGGGGTTTAAGTCCAGTGATCTAGCAGGCCATGCAACAGGGTCGAGATAACGTCATTCGTCAGTGCCATCTACCGTGGGAAACGATGCATTTATGGACACTTATTCATAGGACGTCCACCGCTGTGGTCTCGAGGTAGCGTGCTGCCTTGTCACGCAGTGGACCCGGGTTCGATCTCCGGTCGGGACAGTTTTTCTGGGTGAGGTTTTTATCGGGGTTTTTCCTCACCTGTAAGACAAAATGTCAAGAAAACTTTAAGGCCCAAACGGTTCCCGAAATCATATGGCCATCGTCATCATCATCCTTATCATCATCATCATCCATTACCAGTGAGGAAAGCAACGGGAAGCTACCACACCTGCAATTCCCTAGTAAAGCTGCAAGCATAGCATGAAAATGCTATGATTGCAGTGAAGGATCTGCCTTAGGGCAGAATTAATATGGATGCGATTCATAGGACATTTTTCCTCCATTTCCGGTCAGGAATCAGTCCTTACAGTTTGTCGTTGTAATTAAAATTCACTCTGTATGTAGGGACTCATCTCATCCCATCCCTCGACCCGACCCTGAATTGAAACGAGTTGAGGATATTTATTTTATTAATATCAATTTGATGTCCCGCATTTTTTTCGACACGAAATATGGTTGTGTCGATCTGTATAAACCACTTTCCTTTTATAAACTCATGACATTTAAATTTCTCCGAGTACGTAAACACAGCTGTCTTTGTTCGCATTTTAGCGAAGTATATTTCAATACAAAGGCTAAAGTAAAAATACAGAATAATTGAACAGAGGAATTCACAGTGAATAAAGGCCTTAAGCAGGAACGCAGTTTCTCACCAATTCTTTTTAACATTTATTTAGATCAGGCTCTTAACTTATGGTATAAAAAATGTTCTGAAATGGGTATTCCTATAGGAGGAAAAGTACTGCATTCATTGTTGTTTGCAGATGATCAAATAATGTTTGCAGGGGATGAAGATGATATGAAATATATGATAATTAAACTAATGGAAGAATATAAAAAATGGGGACTGAATATAAATTTACAGAAAACAGATGTGGAAGACTTCATATTTGAAACAGGGTAAATTAAAAAAATCTGATTTTTTTAAATATCTTGGGTCAATAATTACAAGTTTAGGTACCTGTGAGAAAGATGTACAGACTAAAATTGCAATGGCAAAAAAATGCAACTAAGATATTACATGGAGTAATTTGGAACAAAAATATTACAAAGGAAACTAAAATAAAAATCTATAAGAGCATAATACAGAATATTTTGTCACATGGAAGTGAAACTTGGTCTTTGATGGAATTACAAAAGAATACAATTAGAACAGTTGAATTTGATTATTTTAGAAGAAGCCTCCAAAAAACAAGACAGGATAAAATAAGAAATAAATTCCTTCGGAGAGAAATGAATGTCACCACATCTGTTGTTAAGAGGATTGAAAATCAAACGCTTAAATGGTATGATCATGTACAAAGAATGAAAAATGAAAGATGGCCAAAAAATATATACCAGTGGTCACCCCCTGGAAGAAATAAACGTGGCAGACCTAGATGGAAATGGAAAACCTACGTCAGAACTATAATGAAGGATAGGAATAAGTAACATACTTTAATTATTTAGGTAATAATATATCACAGTTTCATAATCAAAAAGATGTGGAAACAAATTTAGAAAAATATAACAGACTAAATGGTGTAATTAGGAGAAATTTTGGAAAACAAATGAGGAAAGAAATCCAATTGAGATTTCATAATGCCATAGCCAAACCTGCTCTACTATACGGAAGTGAATGCTGGACACTTCGAGCAAAAGATAAATCCCGCATTAATAGTTCACAAATGAGATTCCTCCGATCACTAACTGGAGTAACTTTAAGGGATAGAATGAAAAGTGATGAGATAAGGATGCAGTGGAATAGTAGGGAAATGGTTGAACATATACAAAATTATCAGATTAAAGGGTTCCAACACGTCCAGAGAATGTCAAATTCCCTTTTACCAAAGATGATTTACCACCTCAACCCTAAAGGCAAAAGAGACCTCGGAAGACCCTTCAACCAATGGAAAGATCAGTTTTTGTAGTCGCAGAACGGGCATCATCATCCAATACTGCATACGGAAGAAGAAGAAGAAAGAAGTAGGAATTTGGAAGAGGGAGATTGGAATGAGAGAGATAAATGGAAACTGTAGACGGCAAAACTATAAGTGGGGGAAAGCCGAAGAAGAAATATATTTCGCGAAACTGTAGTGTAATTCCTTTTAAAATAATGTTCGTATAATATCTGACATTGTAAGTGTTGAAAGTTATAGTAGCTTATATGAGCTGATTCTGAGTAATAAGTTTATCTTGAAATATAGTCTGGTGGTTGCATTTATTTTAACAGCCACGATATAGTTAGACAAACTTAACTAATGCGTTTTGTATTAAAATATATCACATTCAGGTAATTACAACGAGTGATGTGTACGATTCGTATTTTCGCTCTAGGAACGATAACGAAGAGTAATAAAACAGTTTCCAATTAATCCCAGTAAATAATCTGTACTCCATGATATCACTGTATAAACATATAAAGTTAGTTTGCTCTTTCTGAATATCAAAGCGATTTACGTTGCAGTTTATGTTTGAACGATACCCACAGCCATTTTATATTTCTATGTATGAGAACAACGACCAGTACATTTTATATTACTTGCAATATGTCAAGAACATGAAACAGAGCTAAAATATTTAAGTTCTGTAAAGTGAATAGTTAAAACGTTAAAAAGCGGAGAACCGATATAAATAAAATAACAAAACTTGAAACAGAAATGGATATTAATAATATATTTATTAAACACAATGTGTACATCAAATTAAATTTAGCTTTTTACCAGTCTTTAATTAAATTGTTTAGAGGCAGAGTCCTGTTTTTACACTTCGCTAGATGATATTTTGGACATGGATAGTTGCATAATTTACAGATGCAGTCCTCCTTGGGTTCATGGTACATGTTGTTCAGGCATATATTCCCATGAAATCCATGGGCTGCGAAACGTGTGTACAGGTGCCGAAGTTCGAAATTCGGTTGCTTCCAGGTTTCTGTTTTCATTGCGTCTGTTTCCATAATTTCTGTCGGTATCTGGGCGGCTTTGTTCTGTCTCTCCTCGATGACGATTCTGTATGCTTGCGTTTCCGGTAGTCTGAAACAGTGTCTGATATCTTCGATGAAGAAGGATTCCTGGGCTATTGTATAGGCATAACTATTTCTTGTATATTTTGAAATTGACAGTGCTCTTTTGAGAAACCTTGATTTAACGTTCTCCAGTTTCTTAAGATTTTTCACTGTCAAGTAATTCCATATAAGCTGGATTCCGTATGTTGCGGCCGGCATTACTTTAAAACGGATATTAATAATACATGGATTACACTAACTTACACAGGCCACGAAACCATAAAATTGGCAAAACATTTAGAAAAATAAATAAAAACTTAAACATAGCCTACAAAACTAATAATAAGCTAAATAATGTAATAAGTAACAAAATAGAAAAACATCATCATCTGCATTCATGGATTAGGTCTGTTGACCCGTTCCGACTTCAGCCCATCTCTTTCTAGGTCTGCCCACATCTCGGGTGCCTTTAGGTTTGTATTTTGTTATTTGTTTTGGATATCTATCTTCATTCATTCTGTCGATGTGTTGCATCAATTTTTGTCTATATGTATCTATTTTATCAATTATTGCAAATATTTCAAGTTCCTGTCTTATTTCTGTGCTCTTGATTGTCTTCCTTAGTGCACCCTTTAACAGATCTCAAAAATTTCATTTCTGCCGCCGTTGTCCTACTTAGATCTTGTTTTTTATGTATCCAGGCTTCTGAACCATAGAGCAGTACCGATACGGTCAACGTTTTATAAAATTTCAATTGGGTCTCTCTTGTTGTTTTGTTATTTAGTGATCGTTTTATCGTACCACATATTCCCTGGAATTTTGCTATTTTATTAGTTATATCACTATCATAATTAAATGAAATGTCACATCCTAGATAATTGAGATGGTTCACCTGTTCTATGATTTTGTTTCCTATTACTATTTTGGATCTGATTTGATTTTTCCCTTGGAATGCCATTACCTTAGTTTTTTCTATGGATATTTTGAGATTATATTGTTCACATATATTATGTAGTTTAAAAATATTCATTTGAAGTTCGTCTTCCGTATTTGTTATTATTACCTGGTCATAATAAATTTAATGGCAAGGGTGTATATTATAAATTAACATGCAAAGACTGTGACAAGTTCTATATAGGTAGAACGAAAAGAAGCTTCAACATAAGGTTTAAAGAACATCGTAACGATTTCGTATACGCATATGGAAAGTCTAATTACGCTAAGCACGTAATAAACGCCGGCCATAGAATGAACTCAATAGAAGACACCCTTACAATATTACACAGAGAGGTAAATCCAATTAGAATCAATATATTGGAAGACCTGGAAATTATCAAGGAAATAAACAAGCTTTTAATAAATGAAAGCACTCCCAGACTAAACAACCCACTATACGATATCGTCAGGAAGAAGCTTTAGTCACGACAACACCACATTAGGACCAGCAGCATCAAACATCAACCTGGATGCTGTAGCGAAGAATGAACTGCTGAAGATGGAACGGATGTCCTGAAAGGCCTACAGGCATAAAGATCACATATGTTAAAAGTTGAGGACGACGGATTTTACCTAAGAAGGTATTTTAACTTACTTTATTTTAAAACATTATATAAAATTTAATATTCACAAAGAAAATATGCGACTTCAAAAATGTATTATTATTTTCATTACCATTATTAGCTTATGTAAAATAATTCTTAATGGAAGCAGAAGAAAGCATAATTGAAAGAATTGATGAGAAGGAATTAAAGTGGTTGGGACATGTTTTAAGAATGGAAGATGAGCGATGGCCGAAGCAATTACGGTACATGAATGGCATCCGAACAGAAAGAAGAAAAGAGGGAGACCAAAGTTAACATGGAAGGAAAACATGAAGTCAGTAATGCAAGCTAGAAGGCTAAGCATCGAATATGCCCAAGATCGTAGGCTTTGGAGGTTTGACACGGGAAGACGGCAGCAGCTGTAAAAAACCCGAAGATAGATAGATAGATAGAAAATAATAATTATTTATTTTACCAGATTGTTACTACCTTAAGGTCTATTCTTCCACTTCACAAAGTTTAAATTATGTAGATATTAATATATTTCACTGGCACTTCATATCCAGAGGTTCATATTTGTGCAGAGATAAGCTCTCCTTACACCTCTATTCTGAGTTAATGTGTTAGAATCATCGGCAGTACAATTTATATCCCTTAAAACATAATTAATATTATTCCTCCACCTCATTCTTGTCCTACCTACTAGGTACCTCCCTTCTAGTTTCCTACAAGAATTTCCAAGCTCATTTATTTCCTATTCGTGCGACATAACCTGCCCATCGAAGTTCACGACACTTCACAATTCATATTATATTTTCTTTATCATAAAGATAATGTAGCCCGTTGTTACGATATTTTCACCATTTATCTGTCTATTTGCCTCTCATTAGTCGACAAATTTCCCTAAAACTTTATTCTTAAATACTCGTTATACTATCATGCACCTTTAAAGCTTTGAGACCATGTTTCTCATCCATATAATATAATTGGAAGATTAACCGTTTTATTTATTTATAATTAAATGTTTTTTAGGGAAGTTGGGATGATAGGAGACCCTGTAATGCATAATGGCATGCGTTTCCAGAATTCAGCCTATTATTATTATTTTTTTAAATTGCGGATGAGCCCATGTAGGACTACGCAAAGTACTTAGAGGCGTTTCCTTTGAGCCCAAATTTCTTTCATTCTCTTGCTATGAGTCCAAGTTGTTCCAGTTTTTTTCTTCGGTTTGTCCTCTTGGTCAACTTGCCACTTACTCACCTTAATTCTAAATATATCTCTGTTTGCCAGTTTTAAGTTCTTTTTGACTTCATCAATCCACTTCGTAGTATCCACTGGACTATTATTATTATTATTATTATTATTATTATTATTATTATTATTATTATTATTATTATTATTATTATTATTATTATTATTATTATCATCATCATCATCATCACCATCTTCAAGGTATGAGCCTGTTGGCCCGTTCCGCTCCCCGGCGCACTACATGCCGCAGGCGCAGGTAGTCCTTCCAACGACGTTTTGGTCTTCCTACTTTTCTTCGGCCTAGAGGCCTATAATGAAGCAGCTGTTTTGATAAACGATTATTGGCATTCTTTGTATATGTTCAAACCAATTACGTTTATTTGTATGTATTTTCTCGTTTATATTATAGATTTGTAGTTCATCTCTGATATCTTGACTTCTCTTTTGATCTCTTAGAGATACACCTGCAACTGATCTGAGAAATCTCATATCTATTGTATTATTATTATTATTATTATTATTATTATTATTATTATTATTATTATTATTATTATTATTATTATTATTATTTGCGGATGACCTGATAATAATTGCCCAAGAATATGAAGACATGGTGTTTAAGTTCAGACAATTATTGGACGAATACGATACTGGGGTTTGAAAATAAATTTAGAAAAAACATTTTATATGGGATGTGGAGTAGAAACCGAAGATTTAATATTAGAAGATCAGAAGGGGTATATTAGAGAATGTGAAGCATTTGAGTATCTGGGAGTAAAAGTAGATAATGGGAATAATCAAGAAAGTGATATTTAGAACAGAATAAATAAAGGGAGAGCAATAACAGCAAATATAAATGGAGTCCTATAACCAGGAAAAATAAGTTACCAATATATAATTCAACAGTGATAAGTACTGTTACATATTGAACAAATGTTTGGAAATTCAACAAAAACTTAGAACAAATCTTATGTCGATGAAAGATGATCAAAATGAGGAAAAATAAGAAATACTGTCATACGAAAAAAATGCATATTAGATATTCAATAGTGGATTATATAAGATACAAGCAATTAAATTGGTATGGACATGTACGACGAATGGAAGAAGAAAAGTTACCCAGAAAAACATTGGAGAGGTGTCCACCTGGAAGAAGAAGGAAAGGAAGACCGAAACTCGTGGATGCAAGAAATAAGAACTGAAATGAAAACAAGAGGACTGGAGGACTTGGAGTGGATGGACAGAGACGAATGGAGAAGGAAAATAAAACTTTAGGCACAGAAAAATGTGTAAACATTAAAAAACTGTATATAAATAAGTAAATCGTTATTAATTTATTAATCTTTATTATTTATTTATTTTGAATAATAAAATAATTATTTTACCTGATTAACCTACGGCTAGATGATCTCTTCCACTTCTCCAAGTTAAATTGTACAGATATTAACAATTGTCAATTATCCATAATTACACGTGATAGATATGTAACTAATAAGCAATGTAAAAAAAATAATATTATTATTAATAGGTCTAATAATAACAATGGTCACGGGTCGTAGCCGAGTGGTTAAGGCAAGAAGCCTTGGCGTAGAGCTACGGGGCTTGCTCTGGTTCGAGTCACCATGAGGGAAGACATTTTCTCATGGAATTTCGGCCAGTATGGGACCGGTGCCCACCCAGCATCGTGAGGCATTTGGGTAGCTACAGTAACTAGCGGCTCTAGTTTGAGAAGACCAGCTATACGGCTGGGATACCCAATAGGGACGTTCTAGGCCTGTCGCGCTTAGAGTATTTAATAATAAAAATGAATTTATTTATTTATTTATTTTCCTTAGTTGCACCTCTCCCTTTTAGTTACTTTCACGTGCGCCACACCTCATACACGTCAAAGAGACACGACCTACCGGAGGAGGATTTTGAAGTCTAAATACCGTTCATAAGCATATGAAGGGCCTTCCCAGATTAGTGATTAGCTCAAAGCCAGGGCTACCTCCAAGATAAAAGAATATTTAAGACAAGGCATACAATTGACTTATATATCCATAGTAACGAAGGTGAAAATTATAGGGTGATTGGTAGTAAAAGATTCCGGGCTATGTGGCCGTGGTCTATAACTGGCGTTTCTTCTTCTTTCTTCTTTCCCAGACGTTTCTTCTTCTCCCTCACTGCGGGGGGAATCTTCATTGGCGAGCGCTAGAAGCTGTTGTTTCCCTGTCGGCGACTCGACTGCCACGTCAAGTCGAGTCCTACGACAGGGAAACCAACAGCTTCTAGCGCTCGCCACTGAAGATTCCCTCCGCAGTTGAGGGAGAAACGTCTGGAAGAAACGCCAGTTATAGACCACGGCCACATAGCCCGGAATCTTTTACTACCATGATTACCGGCCGTGAAAGCCTGCATTCCACTATAGGGTGATTATTTTGTGGAAAGCAACGGGAAGCTACCACATCTACAATTCCCTAGTAAAGCTGCAACCATAGCATGAAAATGCTATGATTGCAGTGAAGGACCTGCCTTCGGGCAGAATTACTATGGATGGATGTTGGCTGAAAGGGTCCACCGCTGTGGACTCGAGGTAGACTAATATGCTACGTTATCACGCAGCGGGCTCAGGTTCGATTCTCGATCGGACAAGTTTCTTGGGTAATGTTATTCTCATGCCTGTTAGACAAGTGTTAAGAAACGTTAAACCCCAAACGGTCCCCCAACATCATCTGGTCATCATTATCATCATTAACATATTCACTAAGTTTATAATTAAGGCCTCTCCTGGCGCGTCATTATCATCGTCACCACCTATCATATATCATCGGTGCAACGTAACTCTGCCAACCAGGCAGTTACAATAACGCCATGCCAGGAGAGAATACCAGGATGTCGAAAATCCAATGTAGTGGCATTGAATAAAAAAATGTTGGCCAAATGGTGTTCAGGGAGTATTTGAACGGGTGGGTGTGTGGAAAAAGGATAACATTCTAAAAATTGAGAAATTAAATTTAAATATCAATTCATACATTTTTCCGTATGCTATCTAACGATTGCCTATATGATCTCATTTCATTCTAAAAATTGAAATTTTAAATTAGTGGATAAAGGATACTATTCCGGGATGTTATCTTTCATGTACCTAATATTGCATTGGCATAAAGTTGGTATTCTTGCCAGTAACAGTTTAATAACCTGGAGTTTTCTAAATTCTTTGTTGTGATGTTAATAAATGTGTGAATTTGCATGACAGTTCTGAGAATACTTTTATTGCTTTTCCTTTTATTTCTGTATTGTTTTGTAGTTATCTAATAAAATAAAACATTGTATCATAAAGTATGAGGAACTCTGAGGAAGACTTTGAAACTTAAATAAAGAGAGATAAGATCACACACTAATTACATTCTAAAGAGAAAGAGAAACTGGCTAGGTAGAAATACAAGGATTTTTTTTATCCAGTGAAGAGTTATTATTTGAATCTAAAACAATTGTAACTGCCGTAAAAGTTGTATGGAAAATTTTAGTGTTGAGGAAAACGTTGTATAATAAATAATGGACTTTATTAGACTAAAAGTTATATATATACAATATTATTTACAAATATGGGTCGCACGGGCAGTAAGCCATTCGTGCTGTTGACATTTCTTTACAATAAAGTAATGTTTGGTAATAATATAAAGAAAAACAAAAATAAAACAATAATATTACAATTACATAAAGAAAACACAATAATATTACAATTACATAATAATACAATAACATTATGCATTAATTAAGGTATGTAGAATTATTAAGAATTAATGGTATTGCATTTTGATAACATGTATTTATTCATGAATGAGTATTGTTCTTACTCGTATTTTCCGCATTTTGTCCAGAAATTTACCCAAGTTTATCCAATTTTATCCAATTTTCTGGATTTACCATTAACTCGTAGCATGCTAATCTTTCACGATTTGAATTTAGAAATATTTCCGGTAATAACTGACGCCTCCTATAATCTAAATTGCTACATTTTCCTAATATATGTATCTCGTCTTCAAAGCTCCCGCACATTGGACATGTTCGCATATCGCGATCGTCGCTAATTTTTAGAAATTTCCATGCTCCTAGCCTAAACCAAGCAAGCCCTGATCTCTCTTTAAATCATAGGTTGAGTATATAAGATTCTTTTCCCCAAACGTGTTTTAGGTCTCTTTGTAAAAATAGTGAGCATTTTCCCGTACATTGGGCGAAAATATCTTGTTGGTTTATATCTAAGTACCTCCTCCTTATTTTTCCCGACACATTCTTGCGATTTTCAGTCCCTTTTTCCCATAACCAACCCATCCCAATCGTTTGGAGTTCTGTCCACTCCTCTGCCCAGAATTTCACATCTATGTTTCTAATTTGGTGGTCGTAACAAATTGCTCTGAGCATTGTTTGTTCACCTTGGATTACCGCAACCAGTATTTGATAATACGAATTTTGCAGTTTGTCGTCCTGGAATAACTCAAATTCATATAAAATTCCACAGTTAGAAACGGCCTTACTAAGTCCAGTAATATATTTTAGAAAATGCATATATACCTTATTTACTCGTAGTATTTCCGTTCTTTGGAAACCCCAAATCTCACTACCATAGTGCATTACTGGCCTGACTATCGCTCCATACATTTTTATTCTAATGTGCTTACTGGAATATCAGGCACTCGAACCAGAATACCGAGCACACTGTTAAGTTGTCCCCTCCATTTAAATAATGCTACATCAAACCGCTGTGGTCTCGGGGTAGCGTGCTGCCGTGTCACGCAGCGGGTCCAGGTTCGATCCCCGGTCGGGACAGTTTTTCTGGGTGAGGTTTTTATCGGGGTTTTTCCTCACCTGTAAGACAAATGTCAGGAAAACTTTAAGGCCCAAACGGTCCCCGAAATCATATGGCCATCGCAATCATCATCATTCATATTCATCTTAGGTTAAGCTTAGGATTAGGGACTCCCCTGGCGCACCATTATCATCATCATCATCACCCATCATATCATGGGGGCAACGTAAACCCACCTTCTAGGCGCCCCAACCTCAGAAGTGTGTTACAAGTTCGCCATGCCAGGAGAGAAACCAGGAATGTCGAAAGACAAACCTGGGGCATTTGGGGGAAAAAAGTATATAACGGATGTCTAAAAATGTAAAGGTTATATTTCTTCTGGGGCTTATTAAAATATATGATGTTGCTAGACAACGTCCACTGTCAAATGAATCCAGACAAAACTTGTCGCCTTTTAAGTACTTCTCCATTAAAGGGACAAGTAGAATCTGAGTTTGTCGTACTCGTAATGCTTGCATAAGATTGCATGCAATCTCCAGAAAAGCTCTCCAAAGTCTAAACAAGCTGGTTTCAACTAGTCAGTACACGGATTAATATAAGAGGAAACATCGGGGGAATACGCTTGATGCATCCATTATTGTAAAAATATATGATCATATTATCCGAAACATCCCTGTTATTACTGAATTAAATTTATTTAAAAAATACGATTTTAGCTGGAAAGGTTAACTCTTCAATCCCCTAGAGATATTCAGTGATGTTCAATTTGAGCTCTATTTTTGACACAGCAGATGTCTATACGATATTGCATTTGCTGTCAGAGCCGTTCCAGATAGTCTGATCAATGTATGTGGTCTCGAGGTAGCGTGCTGCCTTGTCACGCAGCGGGCCCTGGTTCGATCACCGGTCGGGACAAGTTTCCTGGGTGAGGTTTTTATCGGGATAAATTTCAGGAAACGTTAGGGCCCAAACGGTTCCCGAACACCATCTGGGCATCATTATCATCATCAATATATTCTCCTAATTAGAATGTTTAGTTTAATGCCTCTCCTAGCGCATCATTACCACCATCATCATCATCAACTCTCATATTATCGGGACAGCGGAACCTCGCCTTCCAGGCGCCCCAACCTCAGAAGTGGATTACAAGTACGCCATGCTAGGAGAGAAACACCAGAAATGTTGAAATGACAACCTGAGGTATTATATATATATATGTCCACCGCTGTGCTCTCGAGGTAGCGTGCTGCCTTGTCACGCAGCGGACCCGGGTTCGATCCCCGGTCGGGGCAGTTTTTATGGGTGAGGTTTTTATCGGGGGTTTTCCTCACCTGTAAGACAAATTTCAGGAAAACGTTAACGCCCAAACGCTCCCCGAAATCATATGATCATCATCATCATCCTTCACCGGTATGGAAAGCAACGGGAAGCTACCACACTACAATTCCGTAATAAAGCTGCAAGCATAGCATGAAAATGCTGTGATTGCAGTGAAGGACCTGCCTTCGGGCAGAATTACTATGGATATATATATATATATATATATATATATATATATATATATATCCATCCATAGTAATTCTGCCCAAAGGCAGGTCCTTCACTGCAATCATAGCATTTTCATGCTATGCTTGCAGCTTTACTAGGGAATTGTGTAGGTGTGGTAGCTTCCCGTTTCTTTCCACACCGCTGAAGGATGATGATGATAATGATAATGGTAAGGATGATAATGATAAGGATGATGGCCATATGATTTCGGGGACCGTTTGGGCCTTAAAGTTTTCCTGACATTTGTCTTACAGGTGAGGAAAAACCCCGATAAAAACCTCACCCAGAAAAACTGCCCCGACCGGGGATCGAACCCGGGCCCGCTGCGTGACAAGGCAGCACGCTACCTCGAGACCACAGCGGTGGACATATATATATATATATATATATATATATTATTGTTCAATTGGGCAGAATTACTATATATATATATATATATATAACTTCATCATCACCATCCTTCACGGATTAGGTCTTTGCCTGTTCCGCTCTTACATCTGTTCAGCCCAGCGCTTTCTGGGTCTTCCTACCCTTCGTCCTGCAAGAGGTGGTCCTACTTTAACTGAATACGGCGAATCCAGACATGTCTATCGATAAAAAAACCCCAACAGATTTTATCCCAAGTGTGAGTATTGGTAAGGGTGTAGGAAAAGGAGAACTCCGA
Organism: Diploptera punctata; assembly: GCA_030220185.1. Classification (NCBI taxonomy): domain Eukaryota; kingdom Metazoa; phylum Arthropoda; class Insecta; order Blattodea; family Blaberidae; genus Diploptera; species Diploptera punctata. The sequence goes on along the minus strand of JASPKZ010009813.1, from coordinate 563,638 downwards.
AAATAAACCCGGGAAGAGGACTCTCGTCAGCCGAGGAGAAGGCAACCTTCTAAGGGACAGGGACCACAACAGAAAACCTCCGGTCCTCCAGGTTGAGGGTTGTGCGTCGGGCTGGAAACCCACCTCTTAAAACGATCTTTCTCAAAAGTCTCACTCGATTAAGCCGGACGGAATCGAGTTAACTGGGTAAACTATCCTGTGCCTTAGCTTTTGTAAGTCCAGTGGAAATTCGGGTATGTACATCACGTTCTTCACATACCAATCTCGTGATATAAGTTCGGCTAACTTGTGGAGTCACAACATATATGGCACATAATTCAAACCAACATGGGGAATCCAACGTTATAGAAGATGCTCGTCTAGATAACTACGTAAGAAGTTATGCCAATGTGGCTCGGCATAGTCTTGCTGAATAATGAAGACGCAATATGCCTCTTCTGTCGCAGAAACCGTCATAATGTTCCTGCAGTGAGCATCGGCGATATTTGTTTTCATTGTTGCAAACCGAAACTTGGAGAGTTAACGTTTAAAGTTACATTTGTATTTGGAAAACAATCACAGGAAGGTTTCCTTTTTGTCTCATTAATTTTAATTGTACTGTATAACACAATACTGATTTAGTTACAAATGGATCGCAAAAGAGCAGCAAGCCATACGTGCTCTTGACAGTCCATATCAATACATGCATGTCTAGTAATAACGTAAAACAAACTAAAATAATACATATTATTATAATAAACTTACATTATATATACCGGTAAATTAAATAATTGAGCTGGATAGTTTCATTATTTATTATTACTTACTTACTTACTCACTGGCACTATCGAACCCATAGATTCATGGCCGCGCGGACATAAGCTCTCCATAACCCTATCCTTAGCTAATGCTTTCCAATCATTCCCTGTATAATCTACTTCCCTCAAATCATACTTAATGTTGTTTTCCCATCTCATTCTTGGTCTACCAACTGGGCGTTTTCCCTCTGGCTTTCCCACAAAGCTTCCATGCAAGTCTTTCATTCCCCATACGTGCAACATGTCCTGCCCATCGCAGTCTACGAGACTTAACTGTTCTTATTATATCTGGCTTCCTATAAAGACCATGTAGTTCATTGTTTGTAGTCTTCTCCATTCAACTGTCTGTTCATCTCTCTTTGGTCCAAAAATTTTCCTAAGTAGCCTACTTTATTCTCAAATACTTGTAATCTCCTTTTCTCCTTTAAAGTAAGAGTCCATGTTTCGCACCCATATAATATAACTGGTAGAATAATAGTTTTATATATTTTCAGTTTAACGTTTTTGAAAGTAGTTGGGACATCAAGAGTCTCTGCAATGCATAATAGCACGCATTTCCAGAATTGAGCCTATATTTAATTTCTTCGCGCATCTTATTCCTATTTGTGATTATTGTTCTTTGGTATTTGAATTCAGCCACTTCCTCAAAATTTCCCTCATTTGTCATTAGCTGTCCATTTCCATTATATAATGTATTTCTACGTGTGACCATATATTTAGTTTTATTGATATTTACTTCCGGTCCTAATTTCTTAGTGTTACTCAATAGTGTGTGCGTGTTGTCCTTTAGTATCTCCTCGCTATCGGCCAATAGTACTACATCATTATTTATTATTAATAAATAATATTTGTTTATATATCTATTTATTTACACATGAGTATTGTTAGTTTCGCGTCTTATCCAGAAATCTGCTATTTTTATCCAATTTTCTGAGCTTATCATTAATTCGCAATATTCCAATTTATTAAGATTTGTATTTAGAATCCTTTCCGGCAACAACTGGTGCCTCTAACATTTCAAATAGTTGCAATTTCATAGAATGTATATTTCATCGTCAGTGCACCCGCATAATTGAAATATTCGCATGTTGTAATAGTCGGTAATTTTGAAAAATTTACATGCGTACATCCAAACCAGGGGCGAGGATTATGTGTTCTCCGAGCGCCGCGGCACTCGCACAAACATTGCCGCAGTGACTGCAGATAAGATACTCGTAAAATACAAACCAGTTCGGTAATGTGCCTATCAAAATGCGAATTCTACAGATAAGTAATATTAATTGAGAAAATACCATATTCTATTAATACCTCGAGGTAGCGTGCTGCCTATTCACGCAGGCAGCGGGCGCGGGTTCGATCCCCTGTCGGGACATGCTCCTGGGGGAGGTTTTTCGTTTTTTTTATCATCTGTAAGACAAATATCAGGAAGCTTAGGGCCCAACGATCCCCGAAAATCATCTGGCCATCATCATCATCATCCTTATCATTTTCACCATCATCCTTCACCGATGTGGAAAGCAGCGGGAATCTACCCATATAATTCCATAGTAATGCTGCAAAGCATAGCATGAAAATGCTATGATTGCAGTGAAAGACCTGCCCTCGGGCAGAATGACAATGGATGGATGGATGAGATAAATTTTAAATTGTGGGTTAGCCTAGGTTTTCCTTTACCTTGGTTTGCTACAGTCCACTGAAAGCGGCGCCTCTTACTTTATGTTTACAAGCCACAGATGTGTATAACCCGTCACACCTGCAGTAATATTTTTATTTGACTAAATACCCTGGTCATAATAATTACTAAAGTCACAGCTATTAATATCGCAACGTGTTTAAGATTCTCAGTTAATCCAAAATATCATGGGAAGGGATGAATGACGTAAAAAATCCTTGAGTACTCGCAGAGCAAATACCAATTTTACACACCCATCTACCAGGTGTAACTTATTATTGGTTCTACGAGACTCATGGATGTATTGAATCTTTCAACACTTTCCATGCAACGTAACTGAGACCCGTAGACTCGATGAGGTTCTACGAATTATGGTTTTAGTCATTACTGATATTGAATGCTTCCTTTATAATGAAGATTGAATGCATTAGACAAACAATCATTAGAACTTTTAACCCTAGAAGATATTTCATGTTTAGAGGATTAGTAGACCTATGTATAGGTTGGAGTAGCATATATAATTGTGTTGTCATTGTATGTGAACCTAAAAACAATTTTGTGTACCAGATAAATCACTGTACATGTACTTCTATTAGATTCTTTATACATTTTGCACGGCTATGCGAACCATGTAATTAGTAAAAACACATCGACACAGAAAACACATTATCTAGCTCTTCGTTAATATTGTTATATCAAAATGGTCAAGAATAATATAAACATCGCACACATACAGCATTTTTATAAAGAGCTCTATAGCTAAAATAAACATATTTTGAATATTTCTGCTGGATGTGTAGAAGAGGACAATTCGCCTTAATTCTTCTATTATTGTTATTATTATTATTATTGTTATTATTATTATTATTATTATTATTATTATTATTATTATTATTATTATTATTACTCACTACCAATTGAAATCTAGCTAGTTAGTGGCTTCTTTGAACCAAAAAATTAACATAATGTCTGGAAAACTCTACTCTTGTGGCAGTTTTTAATTTATCATGTGTTATTTGATAAATTGCTACACGTGCACAATTTATTTATAATTATTGTAATATTATTTTCTTTAGTTTAGCTAATGACAAATGAGGGAGATTTTGAGGAAGTGGCTGAATTCAAATACCTAGGAACAATAATCACAAACAGGAATGAGATGCACAAAGAAATTAAACATAGGCTCAATTCTAGAAATGCGTGCTATTATGCATTGTAGAGACTCTTGACGTCCCAACTACTTTCAAAAAAACGTTAAACTGAAAATACAGTATATAAAACTATTATTCTATCAGTTACATTATAGGGATGCGCAACATGGACTCTTACTTTAAGGGAGGATAGGAGATTACGAGTATTTGAGAATAAAGTTCTTAGGAAAAATTTTGGACCAAAGAGAGATGAACAGACAGGTGAATGGAGAAAATTACATAACAGTGAACTACATGGTCTCTGTACTGTAGGAAGCTAGATATAATAACAGTTAAGTCTCGTAGACTGCGATGGGCAGGATATGTGACACGAATGGGGAATGAAAGACTTGCATGGAAGCTTCTTGTAGGAAAGCCAGAGGGAAAACGCCCAGTTGGTAGACGAAGAATGAGGTGGGAGAATAACATTACCTATGATTTGAGGGAAGTAGATTATACAGGGAATGATTGGAATACATTAGCTCAGGATAGGGATGTATGGAGAGCTTATGTCCGCGCGGCCATGAACCTACGGGTTCGATATTGCCAGTTAGTTTAGTTGTTATATTAGTGGCATATAATATTATTTCTAGACTCAATTGGAGTGTGCAAACGAATTTTTTTGTCATACTTCACTGGTTAATTTTAAAATAAGACCTTATGGTCTTAATTCTGCTGGTTTAACTACATACATTATTATTATTATTATTTATTATTATTATTATTATTATTATTATTATTATTATTATTATTATTATTATTATTATTATTATTATTATTATTTATTATTATTATTATTTACATTATGTAAAATAATACTTTGAATAAATAAATATGAAAATTTCATCTGAAAAATATTAAATAAATTTTCATTTTTAGATTTTGTTGATTAAAGATAAAGTATTTCACCATCACCGACAATATCTAACATGTTTCCTCAAAAACTTCATTTTTAAATTACATTTATTAAAAGATAAAGTATATACAAATGTGGTTCGCACGGGCAGTAAGCCGTACGTGCTGTTGACAGTCAGTTACAATAAGTAATAATTGTAATAGTATAAAGAAAAACAATAATAAAATATTACAATTACATAAAGAAAAGACATTAATATTACAATTACATAATAATACAATAACATTGTACATTAATTAAGTTATGTATAATTATTAAACATTAATATAAAGTATATAATAGATATTGCGTCCCTATAGCATCTAATGTATTTATTTTTAAAGATGGTTTTAATATCTAGGTAATATCCATCCATCCATAGTAATTCTGCCCGAAGGCAAGTCCTTCACTGCAATCATAGCATTTTCATGCTATGCTTGCAGTTTTACTAGGGAATTGTAGGTGTGGTAGCTTCCCGTTGCTTTCCACACCGGTGGAGGATGATGATGACGGCGGTGATGATGATAATGATAAGGATGATGCTGATGGCTATATGATTTCGGCGACCATTTGGGCCTTAAAGTTTTCCTGACATTTGTCTTACAGGTGAGGAAAAACCCCGATAAAAACCTCACCCAGAAAAACTGCCCCGACCGGGGATCGAACCTGGGCCCGCTGCGTGACAAGGCAGCACGCTACCTCGAGACCACAGCGGTGGTATCTATTAATTTCAGTCGTTTGTACTTTGTTTATTATTTTATATTTAATGGTATTATGATATAGTAAATTTTTAAAAGGAGTCCTGCTGACGGAATTCCAACTCAAAATAATGTTTACTGATTGAAAAAAAAAGTAAGGTTGGTGGGCACCGGGATTTTGAACTCAGGTCCCGGGTCCCAAACGTTAGCTTTTGATCCAGTTAACTCGGTAGCTAATATATTTCTGGTAAGCTTGTCTTCTAGGAAGTTCTGGAACTCATATTCGGAAAACAGTAAAATAATAGCACAAAATAAAGCATCTGTAGACCAGATAAATACTTGACCTTACTGATGTATGGGACTGTCATGTGTGGCTTGAAACCCTCCATTGTCCATCTCTGAAAGAAAAGAAAAAGAAAACTTTCTTCAGACTTTGGGAAAGAACTCTCTTACGCGATTGGAGAAAAAGAAAAAAAAAACTAGAACTATAGATAGGTTTTAAGTGCAGAAAGCAATTCCCCGAATCCGTAACATAGGTGAAGAGATGAGAGAACGCTCACTTCACCATGCACTACAATATTTATGTGACTGGAGAAAGAAAACAATGGTTTGGGAGAATCTCCAAGCTCTGACGTATATAAGCTACAATATACCTAGCCTTATTTACAATGAATTAATAATTGCTTTTACCTCTATACAGACAAGCCGAGGAATCAATACTGGCGATTCCAGGTGGAACTAGAGAAAATCAGCCTGCCATATAAAGAACCCCGCCACGGCATTGATTTACGCTACTCTTTGATCAAACACTTTCTAATCCTATGTTTGTGCAAACTAAAACGAATTTCAAAAGCTGGATTACTACAGAACTGGATATTCGATTTTGACGAATAATTACTGGTATTGGTTGGCATAAAATGTACGATTTATTTTACATTTCAGAAAAAAACACGCAATTTAACATTAAAGTTTAAATTCAGAATATTAGAAGGTAAATGAAAGTGACATGTTTACAGAATTACAGTCAGATTTTTAGCGAATTCCGAAGGAAAGTAGGTTACAAAATTGTTGGGAAAAAAGTACAGATCTTTTTCAGTACTACCATAAATAATGACAAATATATATATATATATATATATATATATATATATATATATATATATATATATATATGTGTGTGTGTTTACTGCTATATGCCGAGATTGATTCTAAAAAATTCGGCCGCTACAGCGTAGGCGCGCGAGCGCCACACACACACACACACACACACACACACACACACACATATGCATATAAATATATATAGGCCTAGATATATCTGGAGTCAACTTCCTCATAAAGGGGGAAAGGCGTTCTCTACAGTTAATATACACCAGTAAATCAATATATTCGTGATTATCAGGGGTTGTCTTGTTCCGATGCAGAGAAGTAATTAAAATGCAAGCCAATATATCGGCGGTGCCTTCTTTGCCGGGCAGGTCTAGGGACGATACCCTCTGTAGACGTTGTCGCAAAGAGCACGAAACCCTTGCACACGTCCTTTGGGGCTTGTCCATTTGGAGAATCACTGGAAATATTGTACTTGGATCATCTTCTAAAATTGGTATGATATTAGATCCCACAAACCGTTTTGAGACTGATAGTGGCCAACCTGAGGAAGTTAACTCTGAAAACAAAACCATATATGAGCCAACAATTGACTATTACAAAGATTATTTAACTCATACCACAAATGCTAGTCAATGACCAATCACGTTTCAATGAATGTTGTTTTACAACCAATGACAGTCGTGTTTCACCTCGCTCTTTATCGATTTCTCTTTATCAGCTCCTGCTTTTGTGATAAAGAAAGCTTCTTTAATGTTCTGAACAGGCCAAAGCATTATTTTTCTGCATTGAATATAGCAAATAATTAAAAGGTTCCTTGATTTTACTGAGTTGTTTACTAAAAAAATAAATGAATAACCCGTAATGTTGATTATGATATATAGTTTTAGAAGTTTCATTACTTCTCCACTTGGGGGAACTCTTACAATATTGCGATCTTATTTGGCAATACATAATATGATCAAGCAGCAGTGAATGAACATAACCTCACATTTCTGTTTTGTTTTCAAACATCACCGTTTACATTGAATATATAAATATTTTAAAATAACTATAGTGAAACAATGATTTCTGAGTAAACAGCTTAATTTTATTCGTTAAATAGTCCTAACAAATGCCACTCTTGATTTCCAAATTCTCTAGATAAATCCACTCCTCACTTCGCGAGTCGTGAATTTATCGATAATTTGGAAATCACTCGTGGAATTACTTATGATAAATGCCAATTAGATAGTATAACTCTCACAGGATTGATGACCGGGGCAAGAGGTACTATAACAGGATTCTTAACTAAATTTTGGAATTTCTTAGATTTGGACAGAGTGTATCTTTCTAAAATTACCATCGCTGTCATTAGAGGATCAATTTCAATTTTAAGAAACCATCTTTACAAAATTTCTGCTTTATAGTATGTAAACTTCAATTAAATTTTGAAAAATGTTTAATATATTTACAAAATGTATTTCATCAATTTCGGAAATTGTCTGTATCACTTTGTCCTTGAGACAATCGTCTAATGAGGAAAGTTGTATATAATAATAATAATAATAATAATGATGATGATGATGATGATGATGATGATGATGATGATGATGATGATGATGATGATGATGATGATGATGATGATGATGATGATGATGATGATGATGATGATGATGATGATGATGATGATGATGATGATGATGATGATGATGATGATGATGATGATGATGATAATAATATATGACATGAAAAGAAAAATAAATGCCTGTACCGACCTTTGAACCCGAGGCGAGACCTCTAACTCAATACATTAGCGCGCTTCCAACTACGCCACTCGTGCATTGTACCACAAACTTATTTTTCTTCCTTACATATAATTCTCAATTCACAGGAGGCATCTGGACATCGGTCGATATGTATATGCAATGAAAACGCAATGTGTTTTAACTATATAAGAACTAAACCAGTAACTCGAACCTATCATTCCTTGATAATGGTACGTGGGGTCATGTCGAAATGTCGGTATCAGTGGCCAGAGGCCAACCTTGAATCCATGACGCGGAAAACCCAAGAAAACTTTCTTAATTATATATATATATATATATATATATATATATATCCATCCATCGATAGCAATTCTGCCCGAGGACAGGCCTTTCACTGCAGCTTTACTAGGGAATTATAGGTGTGATAACTTCCCGTTGCTTTCCACACCGGTGAAGGATGATGATGATAAGGATGATGATAATGGCCGGATGATTGTCGGGGACCGTTGGGCCCTAATCTTCCTGATATTTGACTTACAGGTGAGGAAAACCCCCTAAAAAACCTCACCCAGTAGCCTGAATCGAACCTGGGCCCGCTGCGTGACAAGATAGCACGTTACCTCGAGACACACAGTGTATGTGTGTGTGTGTGTATATATATATATATATATATATAATAAGTGTTTGAATTGGATTCGCCTGGTTGTGTAAAGGATAACACGCTGTGGTACGAACCCAGAGATCCGGGTTCGAATCCCGTTCAGGAATTTATTTTTCTTATAGGAAGGAGACTTATGTTTAGAATCAAACTCATATATAGGCGTGTTTGTGTGTGGGCAGGATATTTGTTTCTTTTTAGAATCAAACTTGGTATGTAGCAGTTAATGAAGAAAAGTATGATCTAGTTCCTTAACCAGCAAAATCGAACCAATAGGACTGAGGGTTAACCTGAAATGAAATTTTGAAATCTCTCTAGCGACCGCAATTTTCGGTTTTTCGCAATGAAACAAGGTATATGCTATTGAAATAAAAGAGATAGGAATCCCAAAAGTGAAGAAATTCCACCATTAGGAATGTTGGTTTGCCTGAGAGCCGAAATTTAAAAATCGATCTAGCAGCCGGCCTTTTACGCAGTTCCTGCGGGATGAAACTTGTTAATTGGAATGAGCGTTCTGTTACCATGTAAATGCGATCATTATGGGTAGCAATTAATACGTAATAAACGTGAAAGTCGCAATATAAACACGATTCTTATGCATGATTTTAAATTTAAGAAAAATCAGAATTCTTGCATCAAATATACCACTTGAGATATCTCACAATCAGCTTTTACAGTTAAAGTGTCTCGATGTAATCGCAAAGATACGATTAATACAAACGGATTAGTTGCAACTATTTACCGGCACATAATTGTTTATAATTCGGGTCAATTAATGAAAAATATGATTAAAGATTATGATGGTGGTGGTGATAATATTAACAACAATAATAAATATACCTCTGTATAATATCCATAGCAATATCTAGAAAAAATAGCAACACAAATGGTTTTAGCGTGTGCAAAAATGGAACGTTCTGGATTACTTCAACATACGTACTATATAATTAATTAGCCTACATATCGCGTAGGCAGAGATTAGTGAAAAGTCCTCACAACAAATAAGGGAGACCGTGACTGGCTACCAAGTCAACTATTTAAAAATATTGGGACGACGATGATGATGATGATAATAATAATTATTATTATTATTATCATTATTTTAAATCTTTATATATTTCTGTGCCTAAAGTTTTATTTTCCCTTTCATCTCGTCCCTATCAAACCACACCACGTCCTCTTGTTCACATTCCAGTTCTTCTTCTTCTCCCTTTCAAGTATTAGGCCAAGGCCTGTTTAGATCCTATAGAACATTTTCTCTCCAGCGTTTCATAGGACGGCCCAGTGATCTTCGTCCTCTTGGTATATAATTATATACAGCTTTGGGGATCCGATTTGAACTCATTCTTTCTATATGGTGTTTTTAATTTAATTGGTACTGTTTAATATATTCCAAAATTGGCGTAGTCTTCAATTCTTTGACGATATCGGTGTTTCTTTTGCGATCCCATCTGGTGTAACCCGCTGTTCTGCGCATGAATCTCATTTCACAAGCCGTTATTCTGCTTTCATTCCAGTTCTTATTTCTTGCAACTATGAGTTTCTGCGAAGAAGAAAGAAACACTGTTTCTAATTCGCCAGTTTATAAATTAGCATAGGTCTATTTATTTCATAGGTCGACGGATCATACATGAAACAACGCGTTATTAGGCCTATTAAAACTCCAAGCGCGACCGGCCTAGAAGGCCTTTTGCCTACCATCCGACTGCTGACCTCACATCCACATGTGTTATTCACAGAGACATACGATCATCTAGCCAGTGTAGGGGTGACATGTGGTCAGCATGTCGGGTACCACTGCCGTTATAGCTGATCCTCTCAACGTGGAGTCGCTACTTATTGTAGCTACCCAAATGCCTCACGATGCTGGGTGGACACCGGTCCCATACTGGCCGAAATTCCATGAGAAAATATCTTCCCCCATGGGCACTCGAACCAGCGCAAATCCCGTAGCTCTGCGCCAAGGCATCATGCCTTAACCACTCTGCTATGGCGCGGGACGTGTAGCCCTATAGGTATCACAGATTCACAATTTATTTAATGAAGAACACTATTGTACAGGTAACAAGTTATGGCGCCATGGGTCCCCCGAAGGTACAGAACAATAAAAAAAGTGCAGACGGGGCCAACGGGAGGATTGTAGTTCCTCCTCGCGATCAGGGACCCAGCCTAAAAATTCGGTATGGGTCATAAGAACCTTTGTGTCCCGAACCCGGAAGACGATTTACTACTCGTATAACATTGTCAGAGTAGGCATTATTTCAATCATCTATAATATACTGGAATAGCCCAATAGATATTTCAGATCGCGATGCTCGGGGCAGTCCGGATAAAGAACTAAAGAATTAACAAGGGAACTGTCAACCATTTCATATCGAAATCTACCTCAAAATTTCTCCCAGAGAAGCGTTGTAATATACTAAGGCCGTGTCCAAAAAAAGCGTGCCTTTTAAGTGCAAGGCACAGAAATCGAAGCCAGAATACAGCAATGCCATCTCACTATACGGAGCAGACGAAATCTCTGCGTGCTTAAAAGCAATGTGGAGTGTGGCGGGACGCGGTTGTGGGTTCAGATTATCTAAAGTAGTGAGGATTATCCCATCTATCAATTCAGGAGTTGTATTATTTCTTACTTACTTGTAATCCCATGTTTTCCCCCCTAAAGGGAAGAATTTGAACCATACTAATTCAGTTCACTTGTTTTCGTATAGATGTCATTTGAGTGGTCCGTGGTCAGCGTTACGACTCATACTGACATCTAGGAAACCAAAGTACTAGGACGGGAAATTCGGTAAATTTTGCTTAGAGGCCTTTTCATTCAGGCTTAAGGATCTTTCACGAGCGTGAAAATATTCAGACTTGGACCCACGGCTTAAAGTCCCTCCCGGAGGACTTGCTCCTTCGATTTTTCCATCCTAAAAAAAATCCATCGACCCCGGCCGGATTTGAACCTGCGATCCTCGGGATCAGAGGCAAGGAGCATAACCACTAGTCCACCGCGGCCATTTCTCTGCAGTTGAAATGAGAGATCATGAGCTGGAGTTTAATGCCTTGCAATTTAAAACGGTAATATTTTTTGGACACGTCCTTGATACTTCACAAAGCTTCTCTGGGAGAAATTTCAAAGTAGGTCTCGGCATATATTGGTTGTCAGATCCCTTGTGAGACCTGCAAACTCGATGGGTTCGAGAATGTGTTGCTTTATTCATTGCATAAAATCTGATGAAAATACTACTTCTCTGATTTGACAAACACGCAGGAAGAGTTTGTTGTATCTAATTGTATCAACGATTCCTATACCAGTTTAATGGGAAACTTTATGGACTATTATACTATAACTATAACTGTGTTATTGTATGGGACGTGACCTTAATTGAAGTTTCACCAAACTTTTTATCTTCTATAAAGCAAATTTGGAAACACTAATTCTGTACTGTGTTGCGTTCAGGGAGATGGCGTGAATTCTATACCGATGATCTCGAGTTCATATTGCAATTACGTGACTCCAGATATATCGATTTTTATAGAAAGATTGGCGGGGTACGTGTCTGAATACTCAGAAATACCACGATCATGAAAACCTTGATTTCTCATCTTTACTCTTTCGATTAGAAACTTTGTTCTCCAAACTTCATATCAGGCGGTATTTCAATTTAACAGCTTGTCTAAAAATAAAAATATTCCTTTTACTTCAATAAAATTAATAATTTACAATTTAAACTTAAGTCTTAATTAAAAACTTAAAATTAAACAGTTCTAATATTAATATTGGTTAATAAAAAATATTTTATTTATATACACATTTTTAATGTTTACACGTCTTTCTGTGCCTAAGTTTTATTTTCCTTCTCCACTCGTCCTATCCATCCACTCCATGTTCTCCAGTCCTCTTGTTCTCATTCCACTTCTTATTTCTTGCATGCACGAGTTTCGAGGTCTTCCTTTCCTTCTTCTTCCAGGTGGACACTATTCCAATGTTTTCTGGGTAAGCTATCTTCTTGCATTCGTCGTACGTGCCCATACCAATTTAATTGCTTGTATCTTATATAATATACTATTGAATGTCTAATATTAATTTTTTCTGGTATGACAGTATTTTTTATTTTTTATAATTTTGAACATCTTGCTGCTTTCCTCAAGAAATCCATTTCCATCCACATAAGTTTTTGTTGAATTTCCAAACTTCAGCCCCAAATGTGACTACTTCTCACTATTGAATTACATATTTGTAGCTTATTTTTTTCTGGTTATTTGCCTGTTCCATAAGACTCAATTTATCATTGCTGTTATTGCTCTACCTTCATTTTAATAATAATAATAATAATAATAATAATAATAATAATAATAATAATAATAATAATAATAATACTATTGGTTATGCTCCTTGCCTCTGGTCCCGAAGGTTGCGAGTTCAAAACCAGCCGGGGTCGATGGACATGTTTTAGGATGGAAAAATCCAAGGAGAAAGTCCTCAGGAAGGGACTTTAAGCCGTGGGTCCCCCCAGTTTGAAGATTTTCAGGTGCATAAAAGATCCTTAAGTCTGAATTAAAGGGACTCTAAGCAAAATTTACCAACCTCATCATCCTAGTAATACCTTATAGTCCGTTTGCTCAATTAAGATAATCTTCCCGCGTATATTTTCAAACGGTTGCTTGCACGGCCAGTCGGAGAGTGGGAGCAACTAGCCGAAGTTTCTAAAATATGTTAACACTCATCGTTGAAAAAAGTACTTCACGTAACACAATTTATACGTTAACTCACCACTAAATGCAATAGAAAAGTGTACAATACCTTCGAAATAAATAAATAAATAAATAAATAAAGAAAGAAAGAAAGAAAGAATTTCCGACTCTTCCTATACCTGATACTGGCCTTCAAGTAGACAGAGAATCCATCCCACGCCCCTAATCCCTTCAAATATTTGCGCGGGAAGATTCTCTTAACTGAGCAAACGGACTATAGTTGCCTGTTAGATATCTCATTGTGTTGGTATATTGACCTCATCTTATATAATGCCAATCGACGTTAAACTATCCCTGGACCGCATTAGAACTAAAACACAAGGTATAGACAATATAAGTATCGACTTTTTAAAGAAAATACTCCATGTCATACTCCCAACTGTAACCCATATATTCAATGCCTCAATTATGACCTCAACTTACCCCGAACTCTGGAAAAAAGCTATAGTCAGTCCAATCCCTAAAATTAAATTACCTGTAACACCAAACGACTTTAGACCAATCAGCATCCTCCCAGTCCTATATAAGGCCTTGGAGCGCATTGTTCATGAACAATTAACTGATTACCTTAACACTCATAACATACTCGACCCATACCAATCAGGTTTTAGGACAGGCCATAGTACGGCAACCGCACTTCTTAAAATTACCGAAGATACGCGTGAAGCAATGGACAGTGGCCACATGACAATATTTACACTCTTGGACTTCAGCAAAGCTTTCGACACTGTTGACACTGACATATTAATAGCAAAATTACGCGCTCTGAATCTTTCGGACAATGCTGTTAACTGGCTTGGATCCTATCTTCATGGTCGCCAGCAATGTGTATCCAATGCAGAACTTTCCTCATCCTGGCTATCACTGAAGGGTGGCGTCCAACAAGGTTCAGTGTTAGAACCACTTCTGTTCTCTATCTATGTTAACGATATATCCACTAGACTTACCTATTGTCGATATCACCTATACGCTGACGATTTGCAAATTTACATTCACTCCCATCCTGACGATGTACATGACACACTAAGCAAATTAAATAGTGACCTAGACTCAATTTCCCAATGGTCGAAGAAACATGGACTTAATCTAAATACTGACAAGACACAGTGCATAATTATAGGACATCGGCGAATCCAAAGCATTATAAATTACGAAAATATCCCTACCATTCTCCTAAATGACAAAAATATCCCCTACAGCTCAGTAGTAAAAAATCTGGGTATCTATATGGACCAACACCTAGACTGGAAAATCCAGGTGAATAATACCTGCAAGAAAGTGTTCTCAATTCTTCACTCCCTAAATAGTTTTAAAAACTTCCTTCCTACAAAATTAAAACAAATACTTGTACAGACTCTTATAATGCCACACTTCGACTACTGCGACATATTACTGACTAATCTTACAACTGATCTATCTGACAGACTACAGCGTGCTCATAATGCGTGCATTCGATTTATATTCAATCTCCGTCGTTATGACCACGTGTCTCCTTCATTTCAGGCCTTATCATGGGTACGCCTAAATGACAGAAGAACTTTACATTCACATACCTTACTATTCCAAATTCTGCACACATATTTACCAACTTATTTAACAACACGTTTTCAACATTTATCGGCTCATCACAATTTAGGAACAAGATCACAAGACTCTTCTTTACTTTTGATACCACAACACAGGACCTGTCTGTACTCTGAATCTTACACAATATCTATGGCTAGAGCATGGAACTCACTTCCCAGTCATGTCAGGGACTGTCAATCGCTATCATTATTTAAATCCAAATTAACTGATATCTTAAGTTCGACACAATGAAAACATTAACTACATAACAACTATATAGAGCATTCTATTAATAATCATGTAGGAAGCTACTTACTTTATTTTATATCATTTTAATTTTATTATATTCTATGTTTTTGTTAGCATTAGCTAGTATTAGATCCATCATCATTGTATTTTGTTTAGTCTGTATTTTAATATCTTAAAATTGTAATATGTACGTAATTTTTGTATAATTTTACTATTCGCTGGTTGAGTGGAAGAGAAGGCCTTATGGCCTTAACTCTGCCAGCTAAAATAAATCATTATTATTATTATTATTATTATTATTATTATTATTATTATTATTATTCTTAGCATTTATGGGCAGATAAACGTAACTAAATTAACTTGGTCTAGTAATTTGTAACAGAGGAGAGGCTAAGTTCATCATTGGGCTAGGTCATTGTAGTAGTGTAATAATATTATCACTATCTTAGAACCATACATACATCGTAAGTGAAATGTTTGTATAGTGTTAAAGCTATACTAAATTTAGTACTAGAACATGCAATCAAATATTTAAAGAATAAAGAGGACATACTGCTCAATGGTGTTCATGAGGTATCATAAGTTGATGATATATAATAGGTGATAATGAGGAAATATTAAATCCACTAAAACACTTGACAGAGAGTAGATATCAATAGAATGAAAAGCATTATTACATATGATTAGACACATAAAAAAATAAAATTTCGAATAAATCACGGGATTCCATTGCCTAGAAAATTATTAAACAGGAATGAAGTGTAGAAAGAAATATTAAACAGCTGAAATCAGGAAACGCCTGCTTATGCTGTACAGGGACACTTGTTATCCAATTTCTTAAAAAAAAACTCTTAAATTAAAACACAGGCTATAAAGCTGATATTATTCCAATTTATGGATGCGAAACATGGATCTCTATCTCTTTCTTGAAGTACGTATATATCCATATGTCCCGCGTAGGGACATGGGTGCTTCCTAGCCGAAGTTTAACCAATATAGATTAGTTACGCTTAGAAGAGAAAAATAAAAAATGTTAGAGAAAAAAGTTCTTTCAAACACTTTTGGACTAAGAAGAGGCGAACAGACAGGTAAATAGAAAAACATTAATACCAATAAGCTACATTATGGAAAAAGCACATATAATAATAAGAGTTACGCCTTATAGACTGCCTTGATGGGCACGTGGCACGAATGGGGAATCAAAGCGGGGATTGAAACTTCTTGCAGGGAATCTAGAGGGAAAGTACACAGCTGGTAGGTGAAGAACGGTAGTTAGTGAGCTAAATGTGAATAATATTCTGAACTTTTTGAAACGGGGGTATGTGACGAGGATGTTGTTTCACCTAAAAAAAAAAAAACTAGTATAACTTAGTAGAGATTTGCACGAGAAGCGGCCATTTTAAATTTAATATCTGATAATGCTGTAAGAATTTACAGATATCCCGCATTTTTTTACAGAAAATTGTATTTCCATTCTTGTAAAAGTTTTACTAAATTCAGCAACGTATTGCTGAAAACGAGAATGAATATTCGGCTTTATTTTCGGCATTATACCATTAATCAATTAATGTACTGTTTAAACGGTCTGATATAATCAAGGAAAATGACTAAAAAGTTGCTAACAGAATATTCAAGTCCAAGTGAATTGCATCAGCCATAAAAATAAATGAGGGAACCCTCTTCGAGCTAGGATTTGAAGTGAAGGTTATGACGCAACGCAATTCATTTAAATATGAAATTCATTCACATTTTTTTTTTCCATTTATATGAGAAATGTACTAGTTTTTTGATTAATTTAAAATTATAACAGAAAATAAAAAAGTATGCATTTTCAGCCAAATATTTTAAATTTGTATTTAAGTAAAATATTTATATTTATGTGGAAAAGAATTTCGTATATTGATTACAGTGTTCTGGTTCGGAATTTCTGTTTAGTTGCAGTTTTCTATTTATAAGCAAAACGAATATTTATATAAAAACCCGTTCCCTAGTTATGACGTTATGAGTTTTCAATTGCCAACGATGTAATCGCAACAGTAGATATTTATATGGAATTCAAACATGGAATATATTCTCAAATATATGATGAAAATTCCTTCTTGTTTTAATAAATTATGTGAAATGTAGATTCGTCTGCTCAAGTTTTAATGAATAATTCAATACTCCATATTTTCAAAGCAAATTGTTTGTTTCTTCTAAAATGTAAAAATGATCAAATTTCGCTAATGTGAAACGCTTGTAACTGAGAATATCTTTGTTTGTGTGAAACAGTTTGTCGTTTAAAGTACTAGGCTGTTTATTTATTATAAAATATTCACAACTTTGGTTTTATAGCGGTGAATAGTAGGTGACAATTCTATATTTTCTTAGTAAATTGCACGAAGTAATTTATTTGCAGAACTAACGCGTATTTTGACCTTTCCTGCACATGCCACTGAATAATCAACATTCAGTTAAAATAATATTGCCTTGATTCAAATCAAACAGAAACATAAAATGGAATAACATTCTGTTAAAAAAAAGGCTTAAAAATAAAAGCTGTAAGTTAAATCTCAGCAATGAAATAAGTATTTAATTTTCTCTCTTCTAGGAAAACTCCTGTTTTTTTAAGTTATATTTGTTTTCATGTTTTTAATCAAGGCTACCTATTTTTACACGCTTTATATTAGCTTGACCTGTATATATCTATCTATCTATCTATGTAACGGAATCTTTCAACGCGATTTTCACCCACTTAAAATCATTGGATCGACTTGAAACTTTGTATACTTGTAGAGGACCCGTGACAATACAATAATTTCATATTTATTTTCTAAAATCCTGGCCATAATCATCAGAAAATCAAAAGTGTTTTTGTATCAATGTAACGGAATCTTTCAACGCGATTTTCACCCACTTAGAAACATTGGATCGACTTGAAACTTTGTATACGTGTAGAGGACCCGTGACAATACAATAATTTCATATTTTGTTTCTAAAATCCTGGCCAGAATCATCCGAAAATCAAAAAAGTGAAAACTGGTATAATAGGTTGCGGACTTGTCGAGTTTTTAGTCAATCGTTGTAAGAGCTCAGTTGGTAGAGCAGTGAACTCTTAGTGGTATATAATTTCAGTAATCCATACGTCGCTGGTTCAAATCCGGCTGGGAGGGTTTTTTTTATAGAAGAGTATTACTTTTAGCTCATACTACAATAGTATCGAATTTAAAGATATTTACATTTTTATCTTATTCTGTAAAATATTAAAACTAAAAAATAAAAAATAAATAATAGTTTTAAAAAACTAAAAGAACACGCTTTATTAGAAAACTAAAAAATGAAAAATAATTTTAATTTTCAATACGCTTGGGATAAAATAAAGTGGTCAACAAAAAAATCATCTCCAACACATATAGAATAAAATTAGATTTATCAACAAAAAGAAAATAATTTTACCATCAAAAGCGTGGGGTGCTTTTTATGATTTTTACATTTTCTTCTTAGAGAGCTTACTTTTACCAATATCTGTTTATTATCAAATATATTAATTGATATAGAGCACCCCACGCTTTTGATGGTAAAATTATTTTCTTTTTGTTGATAACTGTAATTTTATTCTATATGTGTTGGAGATGATTTTTTTGTTGACGACTTTATTTTATCCCAAGCGTATTGGAAATTAAAATTATTTTTCATTTTTTAGTTTTCTAATAAAGCGTGTTCTTTTAGTTTTTTAAAACTATTATTTATTTAAGTTATATTTGTTTTCATGTTTTTAAACAAGGCTACCTATTTTTAATTGAATACCCCGAGAAAATTATATGTTATGTTTATTTAAATTTTACAAATGGCAAAATTTTTGTAATGTTGTACGATATTCTGTCATTATTCATTAGGTTTAGAAGGTTCTGTGATTTATGTTTTATTAGAATGATGAATATAAACATAAAAGTAATTTGGCATTTATTTTCGTACACTTTAGTATTTAATTGAAAAGTCGCGTTTGCATAAATATTTATCTTAAGATCAAGAATTATGTCACCCTATGTTTAGATTGTCCACCGCTGTGGTCTCGAAGTAGTGTGCTGCCTTTCGATTCGCGGTCGGGACAGGCTCCTGGGTGAGGTTTTTTTTCGGGGTTTTTCCTCACCTGTAAGACAAATGTCAGGAAGCTTAGAGCCCAACGGTCCCCGAAAATTATCCGGCCATCATCATCATCATCATCCTTTATCATTATCAACAACCTCCACCAGTGTGGAAAGCAACGGGAAGCTACCACACCTATAATTTTCCTAGTAAAACTGCAAAGCATAGCTTGATAATGCTGTGATTGCAGTAAAAGACCTGCCCTCGGCAGAATTACTATAGATGATGTATGTTTGGATTCTTATGGTAATTATTAATGGAATAATCACTGCCAATGATTTTTTCATTTACATTTTATCGATACCAAATTTCATTTCTAATGTGCGCAGCAGCTAGAATAGAAACATCTAATCATTGGCTATTCTCGGGGTAACATAGTTGCCTCGTACGCAGCGGAGTCGGATTCTATTCCCGGTCGGGACAAGTTTCCTGCTTGAGATTTTTTACGGCGTTTTTCCTCTCTAGTAAGACAAAATCGTTGGGAAATTTTAAGGGCTAAACAGTTCTAGAGCATAATTTGAGCATCATAATCATCCTTCATATTCGTTTTAAGAATGAATAATGTGAATGAAGTGTGTCTTGATTTAGATGTTTATGGTGTCTCGGAGGTTGCTCCGCATTGAGTTGATCCCTCAACTGGGGAGGCCTTCAATGTCCCGGTGTGGTCAGAAAGTATGTACGTATATGGTTAAAATTTTATAAACTGCCTCCCGACATATCGTGTCTGTTGGCATGGAAAACGTAAAAATAACTAAAGGGTGGAGGTAAAACTATGACTAAGGAAGAAAGAATGATTCAGTATTTCCCGCAAAAAAAAATTCTGTTAATTTTTCTCTTTCTTACCTTGCAATAGATTTTGTTTTAAGAATGTGTAAGAATCATACTGATTCTAATAAATCTTTTTTTTTGTATTTATCTTCTTCTTCCTTCCAAGTATTAGGCCAAGGCCTGTTACGATCCTATAGAAAATTTTCCCTCCAGCGTTTCATAGGACGGCCCAGTGATCTTCGTCCTCTTGGTGTATTTTTGTATTTATAACAGTTATTAATCTTCTTATCAATTAATGTTTATATTTCCACATTTTTTATTTTATATTATGTTTTTAATTCAAAATATAAAGCTTTCCTTCCTCTCCAATTAAGCAAATGATATATTTGTAATGTGCAACTCATTAGACTTGTCAAATTTTATTCCAATGAATGCTTTTACACGCTTTATATTATCTTGGCCTATATCCGTGTAACGGAATCATTCAACGCGATTTTCACCCACTTAAAATCATTGGATCGACTTGAAACTATGTATACTTGTAAAGGACCAATGACAATATAATAATTGCATAAATGTTTCTAAAATCCTGACCAGAATCAGCATAAAAAATCAAAATAATAAAAACCGGTATAATAGATTGCGGATTTATCAACTTCTTACTCAATCGTTCTAAGAGATCTGTTGGTAGAGCAATGGACTGTAGCGGTATATAATTTTAGTAATCCATTGGTTACTGGTTCAAATGCGGTCCGGAGAATTTTTTTTAGTAGAGTATTACTTTTTGCTCATACTACAATAGTATCGAATTAAAGATATTTACATTTTTACCTTATTTAGTAAAATATTAAAACTAAAAAATTAATAATAGTTCAAAAAAACTAAGACAACACGCTTTATTAGAAAACCAAACTAAAAAATGAAAAATAACTTTAATTTCCAAAACCCTTGGGATACAATTAAGGTGGTCAACAAAAAAAATCATCTCCAACACATCAAGAATAGAATTAGAGTTATCTAAAAAAAACACAATTTTACCATCAAAAGCGTGGGGTACTCTATATCAATTAGGCTTAATATATTTGATAATAAATAGATATTGGTAAAAGTAAAGTCTCTGAGAAGAAAACGTAAAAACTATAAAAAGAACCCCACGCTTTTGATGGTAAAACTATTTTTTTTGTAGATAACTCTAGTTTTATTCTAGATGTGTTGGATATGATTTTTTTATTGCCCACTTTAATTTTATCCCAAGCGTGTTGGAAATTAAAATTATTTTTCATTTTTTAGTTCGGTTTTCTAATAAAGCGTGTTGTTCTAGTTTTTTTGAACTATTATTTATTTTGTCTGTAATCTATATCGCCATGTCTTATTAATTTCTACCCAGATATTTTCATTTTCATCATCATCATCATCTGCTTTCATGGATTAGGTCTGTTGACTCGTTCCGACTTCAGCCCATCTCTTTCTAGGTCTGCCCACATCTCGGGTGCCTTTAGGTTTGTATTTTGTTATTTGTTTTGGATATCTATCTTCATTCATTGTGTCTATGTGTTGCTTCCATTTTTGTCTATATGTATCTATTTTATCAGTTATTGCAAATATTTCAAGTTCCTGTCTTATTTCTGTGTACTTGATTCTGTCTTCCTTAGTGCACCCTTTAACAGATCTCAAAAATTTCATTTCTGCCGCCGTTATCCTACTTAAATATTGTTTTTATGTATCCAGCAGTATTTTCATTTTGATAATTTAATTTGTTTTTACAATAAGATTTTTTTATTTACAGCAAGGGATATCAGCAGCACAAAATTTCACATCTAAAATTTTGGTAAGTTTTATCCATAGCTTTTATAATTTATATGCATAGTGTAATTGAAACATTTATTGAAGCTAATATATTCATAAAATAAGTATTATTGCTGAAGTAGAATATTTTATTTAAATACAGTCTTAACATCTTCGGTAATTAGCGTTGAAATTAACATTTGTGCGTGTAAGAGCCGACAAATTTGTTCAGGGGCATCTTATTTCAGGCTTCAGTTTCTTTTTACGTGATAATCTACGACACGGGACCAAAGATTATTTAGAACGGTTTATATTTTTAAATAATTTTTTTTTAAATTAGGAATATTCCATAATACAGTTTTTCTCCTTCAACCCAAAGTAATTTGTAGCCAGAGTTTCCTGTCTAGAGCATCTTCTTCCCTCAGATCTCTAGCTTCCATACTTCTCCTCACTCCATCCATCCAACGTTCTCTAGGTCTACCTCTTCCACTTCTTCCATTAGCTTTCCAATTAAGGATATTGTTTGGTATTCTCTCTTCTTCCATTCTTATGAGGTGTCCATACCATTTCAAACGTTTTTCTTCTATTTTTTCCCAATATGTTTTTTTGAACTTGTATAATTTCCCTTATTATGCTGTTTGTGACCCTATCCCTTCTTGAAATTCTTGTCGAAATTATGATTTTGAGTTAAAATAGCCTATATATCTCCCTTGCATGAAAACAATGACAGAACTACAAAAATGGCCCTTATTGAATGAAATGCAATACTGGATTCAGAAATGTGTTATGCTTCCACTTAAAAAAATATACTCCTATGTGCAGTATCATTATTTCCTTCCAGTTGGAAGTTGAGTTACTATGGTAATAATAGAAGAACATATTTTGTTCGCTTCTATACTAACAATGGCCTAATTATCATTTTGTTTGTAGAGAAGTATATTGAATTTACCAGAGAGGCTTTGGTATCCATTTTGAACGGCATGTGTAATTACTCAACTTACTTCCCTAGGGAAGAAAAATAATTGACATTAATTAATAAATAATGTAAAAATGTTACCTACTTACAATTTTATAGAGTAATACAATATTTACTTTTCTGGTAATAGAAAATGAACCGCAGCATTTATCGCTTCCCCTACATCACAATCATATCTGTAATTAATATGCAGTCTGAAACTGTCATTTAAAATGTCTGTCACTAATTCAGACGAGAATAAACAATTGCAGTTGTTTTATCAACAATCCCTTGCTATCAAACAATTGAACTCTTCAAACCAAGATATAAATTAACACGAAATATAAAAATTAAACATAATTACCTTAGAGACTGTCCCTATCTCTATGGCCTAACTATATAACCACACATTTTCTCACCAACCATGGACTATTTAAATCCTACCTACACAAAATGAACAAAACTGCTTCACCTTATTGCAACTGCCCAGGAAAATCACTGCAGACGGCCCACCATCTGATGACTGAATGCAACATGTTCTCCAGAGATCGACCAGCTATACTACAAATTGCTACTCCGCCAAATGTTCTGAAGTTCCACTTTAACACAGTCAACGTTGCAGAATTTCTTACGAGGATCTTCCGTCTACTACAAAAACAACTAGAACAATAATTGAACAATTGTAAAACTGTAAATATCCCGTTATATACCATTGGTGAAACACGGGTTGTAACATATATGTAAATAAAAAAAAACAATTATTAGTATAAGGAGTGAACAAAATTATATACGCAATACGGAAAGTAAGTACATTACTAGTCGGTAAAGCTCTGGTTCAAACACGTCCTCGATTGGTAATGTAATACTTACTAGCCTTGATGCGTTCATAACTATTATATTTTCAAAATAACACAACAGTAGTGTTAATTGTATTGTAGAAGTCATGGTTAAATTTATCGGTGCTAAAATACATAGAGCTAACTATTGTTTAATACCTTTTTCGTGATATTTGATTCGACTAAAATAACGACTTAAGTGTAACTTGTGTCACTATTTACTCTTCAGTTTTAGGGAAACATTTACATTAATATTTGAAGAGAAAAATTATACGCTCAGACCGGGACTTGAACCCGGGACCCTTGGTTCTCTAGACCAAGTGCTCTACCAACTGAGCTACCTGAGCAAGTACCGATCTAAACGCAAATCCTTCTCTATATACATGTATAGAGTGTATAAGTCCCGGTCTGAGCGTATAATTTTTCTCTTCAAATATGATTTATCCATCATTGAGATGTACGAAATCAATAATAAAAACTTGGAAAAAGCCGTACTGGCTGTAATGTATAATTCCCAAATATGTCTTCTTAATAAAGGAGCCGCCATTTGCAAGATAGAAGCATGGCTTCACAGCATTTGGTGGATGGGAATTACAATGTATATAGAGAAGGATTTGCGTTTAGATCGGTACTTGCTCAGGTAGCTCAGTTGGTAGAGCACTTGGTCTAGAGAACCAAGGGTCCCGGGTTCAAGTCTCGGTCTGAGCGTATATTTTTCTCTTCAAATATGATTTATCCATCATTGAGATGTACGAATCAATAATAAAAACTTGGAAAAAGCCGTACTGGCTGTAATGTATAATTCCCAAATATGTCTTCTTAATAAAGGAGCCGCCATTTGCAAGATAGAAGCATGGCTTCACAGCATTTGGTGGATGGGAATTACAATGTATATAGAGAAGGATTTGCGTTTAGATCGGTACTTGCTCAGGTAGCTCAGTTGGTAGAGCACTTGGTCTAGAGAACCAAGGGTCCCGGGTTCAAGTCCCGGTCTGAGCGTATAATTTTTCTCTTCAAATATGATTTATCCATAATTGAGATGTACGAAATCAATAATAAAAAAAAATTACATTAATATAAAATTAAGAGTAAAATTTCATAATACCCCCTTGTGACCAACACTGTTTAAAAGCTCCCAATTACACTGGTCAACATGATTTTTGTCTCATGAGTACCAATAGTTGTACTTAATGCAGTTTTTTTATCGTGTTTTCAAATATGTATTCGGAATTTCTCCATCACCCACAGTTTTTTATTTCAATTTCAATTAATGGATTTAAATAATATTTATTTAATAAACTTTTTTTCGTCCATTTGTCCATTGTAAAATAAAACGGGGATGAGCTAACATCAAATGGTTTCAGCTATGGAAAACAGATATCAAGGCAAATGGAATCCTAATATGCTGGCCGATTATTGTTGTACCATCAAGAGGGATGCTCCACAGGCGAAATATAGCAGAAAATCGTCATTTCTTACTTTCTATGTGAGTCCGAATGTTCGAATATTGTGTAGTTACGAATGTAGAAAATATTAAAGTGTTTGAAATTATAAATGCCTGTCTCTCGGAAACCTTGCGTGATGGAGAAAACCCGGTATCATATTTGAATTCACGAGAATAAATACTATCTGAATCATATTTTTTTTTTTTTCTGAGACAAAGAAAAGTTTATTTTTTGTAGCTCGGTGTTATTTAGTAACATTTCACTTTGTTTCGATTGTTACGCAATATTCAATCACAAATATGAATCTATCCCACATGTTCCTCATAGAGACATGGGTGCTCCCCTAGTGGGACGTTTCTTCAACCAACTTAATTTGGTTACGTTATTTCCCTATAGATGTCAGTGAATGACACATTGTCAGAACATCGCCTTAGTGAGACATCTAGTAGGCAACCAACTTATTACTTGGATGTAGAATCTCTGGTTAATTTTGCTCAGAGGCACTAATATAGATGTCACTCGTTGACATCTGTAGGTAAATAAGCATAATTGAATTAGCCTGGTTAAGAAACTTCCACTAGAGAATTGCCGTTTTCCCACACGGGATGGAGTATAAACATACACACACAACTTTAGGCTTGAAGTTATTTTACGAGACCGAAAATCTTCAGGCTCGGCTTAAAGTTCCTCTCGGAGGACTTGTGCCTCGGAACTAAAAGTAATGTACATAATCATCACACCACCGCGACCGACCTAAATAAACTGACCACACTATAGGCCTCAGGAGACCCTAAGGGATATAGTAGGATAAGGCTCCTTATTTTCAGACAATCGAAAAATGTCAGCCATGCGTGGCGGCGGCCTTTACCCCAAAACAGAGTAAGACACTCATTTCAGTTAGAGGCTGAGTCGACGGCAGGGCCGTGGTACTGCAGAAGGTTTAGGACAGTTTAAAAATCCTGACCACTGGGATTCGAACCTCCGACTTTTCGGCTTGTAGCGTATTTCTTTAATTTAGTACGCTATACATGCCCTCAATCACAAATATAGAGCAATATGTATATATTCCTTCTGAAAAATCTTAAATTTTTGCGCTATAGTGCGTTTTTTTCGTACTTACCAGCAATGGCGACCATGATTGAAAGTTAAGCTTCCTACATTTCGGGATTGCCAACCCAAATAACTATACTGTAATATTACATTTACAGCCACGTGCGGGAAGTAAAACCACTGCCCTCTGTGTATACTACGTACAATGTATATACAAAAAATATCCAAAAGGTATTGTTAATATACATTATACGAAACAAATCACTGCATCTTAAATTAACTTTATTTTAAACAATATAAAACAATAAATACGTACTTGCGGCTATTTTATCAATAATGGTCTCACGGCCTCCTGTACTTTCAACTAATAAACATTGTCCACACTGTTACAGATTCTCTGAAATTAAAAACCTTGCTATCGCTCGGTTTTTAAACATTTTCCTCGATTCTGTAAAAACCACTTCCCAACCTCGTATCGTAATATAGTATTGAGATTGTGTAACTGTTCTTCCCGAACGACAGTGTTGCGAGTACCGAGATATTTTCTTTTGTGATTTATGTGTGTGTTAGCTACTTTATAATACTATTTCCAGAGATAATCAACCATCTGTATTACAATGAAAATCCATTTAATTTTCATTATATACCCATTAAATATCTAAAATTACAGAACATATTAGCTCAAGAGGTAGCGTTTAAATCCTCGTATTCTGGAGGACCCGTGTTCAAACACCGGTGCCACCTAACCTGATCAAGGATTTTTTTATGGTTTATTTTACTCGTCACTGCGTATGCTGGGTTTGAATTTCATAACGAGGGCGAATTTCATATAGTATTTACCATTTTATACAGTTATTACACATTACAAATAATGGGCCTATATAGATAGATCCTATATGACCTTAGGGGTTAATGTGTCTATAAAAAATCCAGGAAAATGTTTATAAAACAACGATTTACACTCAGACTTTTTTCTGCAATTAGCGGCCGTGTATTCCCATTTCCTGTAGTTGTAGTGGAAATGATAAAACATATAAAACCATGGACATGATTTAGATATTGTTTTGAAATTGACTAAAAGCGTTTCTACGTTCAGAGAAGGACGTTCATTACAAATTATTCTTCAATATTACCGTATGAAGATTTGTATGTCGATTTAAATGACATTTAAAAATATATATTATTTTTTCCTTTCTAAATCGTCAAATATAATTTATTTGCTAAGATTTATGCCTAAATAACTTTATACTTATAAAATTAGTCATAATATAACCACTATGAATTAACACATTAAGTAGGTGCTACATTGTAAAAAAATATACAACGAGCAAATTATAAATAAACTCATACAACACCAAAAATGAAATACGAGCTACTCAGCATAACTAAACTCAAAAAGAATCTAACAATAAAAATAATTGGATAATACTCAGATATAGACTACAAGAAAATACAGGACCTAGTCTACTACAAAATTACTAAGGCTCATTTCACTTTGGATAATTTTTGGATATACGACAAAATATCGTATTCCTTCAGCGAAGTGAGAATAGTATGGGACCTTTCCCTCCTTTCACGGTTGGCTGAACTTTACAACCTGTGACGCGATTTTTTAAAATTCTGACTTATAATAATGAGCAAAGAGCTTACCTTCCTATTCAATACTGTAATCTAATATATAAAAATGAATATTTGTTTGTTTTCTTTCTTCGTACTTCATGTACGGCCATACCGTTGATCCGATTGTGATGGGGCTTTTCTGCAAAATGTTCAGGAGATTCCCGGGACGAACATAGGTTATAAGAGAGTTGTGATACTCAACTCACATACAACCCTTAAAAATCGCCCTTTGTAGTGGGAAACGTGAAAAAAGTAGCTCTTTGGACGCTTAAATGGCTTACGCTGCCTAAGCCATAACAAATACACAAAATTAATGTAGGCCCCTACACAGAATTGAATATCTCAAAACGCTCAACAAAAAAGTCCACGATAGCATATGTTTATCTTTTACGGATAACTCACAATAAAAATAATTTTTGTCTTTCATTGATGCCAAGAAGATCCAGATCAACTACGTATATTCCTGTGCAAGCATAGCAGCACATAGCAGGTAATTCTTTTACGGATAACTCACAATAACGAAATTTGTCTTTTAGCTCATTTATGCCAAGAAGATCGAGATAAGTAGATTCCCGGGCAACAGCGGGTAATCAGCACGGGGGATCTTAAAATAATTACGATATACATTTATAATTATTTTTCATTTTACTTATTCAACTAATCATAAGAAGTACGTTAATTTTTGTCTTTCAACTCATTTATGACAAGCAGATCGGGTGAGTAGATTCCCGGTCGACGCCGGGTAAACAGCACGGGGTATCTAAAAATAATTAAGTTACAATATAAATTTTCCTCTAACTTATTTAACTGAACATAAAGTACATTAATTTTCGTATTTCAGCTCATTTATGTCAAGAAGGTCCAGTTTAAGTAGATTACCGGGTAACGCCGGGCAAACAGCATGGGGTATCTAAAATATAAATCTATATATTTTTTTTCCTTTTACTTATTCAAACTAAACATAAAAACACATTAATTTTCATTTATTTAGGTGTAGCAGCGCACGCCGGGTATATATTTTAGTATATTACTAATGCGGAAGTTTCTGATATAAATATTTTTCCCTCTCCATGGAACCTATTAATCTGATCATTGATTGTTATTATAATTTGATATATTTGATGTTTATTTAGTCTATTATCAACGCATGTTTTTTTTTTAAAACACGCATGTTAATAATGTTAAATACAGCTATGCCCACTATGGGGATACAAATGTACGCGTTTATATATTATAAAAAGGGATCGTGTAATGGACACATTTAATGTAATTACATATAAAGCTATAGAAATAACTTTCATAATCCTGATTTCACTTTTGAAGCTTAACATTTTAAAACAAATCTGAATTCACAGCGGGAAGGAGAGGGTTATAAATTAAGAGCTTTGCTTTTATCGTTTTAATAACGGTCAGAACATAACTACAATACTATACGTGTACAAGTCCGATATCACTTTATGCGTCCCTAGGGCGGCTTAGTGTGGCCGCACTATGAATGCTTCCAAATTCGAAATTGCAGTTTGCCATCCGCTACAACATGCTACAAGCTAATATACACTATCGTCCCCCTAAGTGCGACATAGATGCGCATTATAGATAAATCTAATGTTCGTCCAGTTCAATACCAAACGTTTCCTATTATAGTAAAATATTCACACAACTGTCTAGTTAACAGCAATTGTTCTACTGAAGTTTTCGACACGTGCGACATAGCGTACTGCAGAACAGTTTTGTATTTTGAGAGGAAAGGGTCGAACATTTGGTAAACTACTGTATAAAGTTTTAACGAGTACTGGATTTTTAACTTTTTTTCTGTACATGAAGGCGTTCTAATTCTATCAATTTTATATCAATTTATCAATCTGGAATTTATATACTGCACAGATTAATAATAATAATAATAATAATAATAATAATAATAATTTGTCTCTAATTTTTTTATATTCTTGCCGATCTTCTTAAAAAGTAAATTTCTATGACTAATAATTTATTTCTGTGTTTTTGCTTCAACGTCCATGTTTCCGCACCATATAAAAATAACACAATAAGAGAAATTATGAATGTAGAAAAGGATATTGTACAAGAGATTGAAGAAATCTAACTAAGATGGTATGGACATATAATGAGAAGAAGGGACACAGAAACAAACAAAGATGTACTGAAATGGATACCTCCTGGAAAAGGGAAACGTAGTAGACTAAAGCCAACGTGTTAATAAAGGGAATTCAAGACGACTTGAAGAAGAGAAATATGACAGAAGCAGAAACGCAAGACCGGGAATTGTGGAAGGAAAAACATTGTATATTTTGGTTTAGGATACCCAGGGTAACAGAGTGGAACCCTTGAAAGAGGTAGTCCACTCCAGGGAGTAGGCGCCCCTGCCCTTTTGTGAGCTCCAGGTCCCACTCGCCCAGTGGGTAGTTCCTGGGTAGGGCCCCGTCCACAGGGTTACGTGGGGAAAAGAGAAGTCCCCAAAGCCGTAGTGAAGGCAACTTCTCTAGGAGACGAACACTCCGAAATTGCAGTTCCCTGCCCTCCAGGAAGAGGGGTTTGGCTAGAGGCTGGTAACCTCTACTAGTAAAAAATAACTTACGCATAAACTTCAGCAGAAGAAAAGCCGAATTGACTGGGCAGGCCTAGAAAGAGATGGGCTGAAGTCGGAACGGGTCAACAGACCTAATCCATGAATGCAGATGATGATGATGGTTTTGGATATATATATATATATATATTGGATATGTATATATAACAGAAAGAATCCTGAAATACAATTTAAAAAATAATAATAATAATAATAATAATAATAATAATGTTTATCTATTACTTACTTACTTACTTACTCACTGGCACTATCGAACCCGTAGGTTCATGGCCGCACGGACATAAGCTCTCCATACATCCCTATCCTGAGCCAATGCTTTCCAATCATTCCCTGTATAATCTACTTCCCTCAAATCATAGTTCATGTTGTTCTCCCACCTCATTCTTGGTCTACCAACTGGGCGTTTTCCTTCTGGCTTTCCTACAAGAAGTTTCCATGCACGTCTTTCATTCCCCATACGCGCAACATGTCCTGCCCATCGCAGTCTACGGGACTTAACTGTTCTTATTATATCTGGCTTCCTATAAAGACCATGTAGTTCATTGTTACGTAGTCTTCTCCATTCACCTGTCTGTTCATCTCTCTTTGGTCCAAAAATTTTCCTAAGAACTTTATTCTCAAATACTCGTAATCTCCTTTCCTCCCTTAAAGTAAGAGTCCATGTTTCGCACCCATATAATATAACTGGTAGAATAATAGTTTTATATATTTTCAGCTTAACGTTTTTTGAAAGGAGTTGGGACATCAAAAGTCTCTGCAATGCATAATAGCATGCATTTCCAGAATTGAGCCTATGTTTAATTTCTTTGTGCATCTCATTCCTATTTGTGATTATTGTTCCTAGGTATTTGAATTCAGCCAATTCCTCAAAATTTCCCTCATTTGTCATTAGCTGTCCATTTCCATTATATAATGTATTTCTACGTGTGACCATATATTTAGTTTTACTGATATTTACTTCCAGTCCTAATTTCTTAGTGTTACTCAATATACATAAAGTAATAAATAGATTAGAATTCAACAATACCGCGTCGGCTGGGAACAGCATGTTAAGATAACGAAAGAAACAAAATTGCCCAAGGTAGCATATCGTTATAAACTAAAGGGATTAAGAGATGTAGAAAGACCTAGGAACAAATGGAATAAATCATTGTGAATTCGGAATAGGTGAATCGCCTAAACCTTGAAGTGAAGATGCTGATGATGTTATATTAAAATAATAAAACAGTTGAAGTTTCATTTTTATTTTAATGAACATTCGTTACAGTAGTTTTGATACACTGTACCATCTTCAGACGAACGGGTATCCAAACAGCTGTAACGAATGTTTATTATTAAAATCATATAAAACTTTGACAGTTTTATTTAATAGATAAAAATCATGAATTTTCATCACTTAAACGCCAAATCAATTGATTACTTAATAATAATAATAATAATAATAATAATAATAATAATAATAATAATAATATTAAATAATAGTCTCTTCTTCTTCACTTCCTGGTTTAGGCAAGAGTTGCCTGTTCCGTAATAATAATAGTAATAATAATATTAATATTAATAAAAATAATAATAATAATAATAATAATAATAATTTATTTATACAGATTTTTAATGACTGCACATCTTTCTGTGCCTAATGTTTTATTTTCCTTCTCCACTCGTCTCTATCCATCTACTCCATGTCCTCCATTCCTCTGGTTCTCATTTCAGTTCTTATTTCTTGCATCAACGAGTTTCGAGGTCTTCCTTTCCTTCTTCTTCCAAGTGAACACCATTCCAATGTTTTTCTGGATAACGTTTCTTCTTGCATTCGTCGTATGTGCCCATACCAATTTAATTGCTTGTATCTTATATAATCTACTAAAGAATATCTAATATTCAATAATAATAATAATAATAATAATAATAATAATAATAATAATAATAATAATAATAATACATTTAAACAGGAAGAGTTAAGATCATAAGGTCTTCGGCTATTCTGTACGAGATGCCTGTCTTTGAATCTTGCAGCGAACTACAGCGACAATTATTCAATAACAGTGTTTCACGTTAACGTTGCCAACATGTTTATGGAGGGCTGGAGGTTCTCTGTTGGGGTCCCTTTCCCTTGGATAGAACATCTGCAAAGAATGGCAGAAGATAGGATACCAAAGATGGCACTGATGTATAATCCTGGAGGACGAAGATAGGTAGGAATACCATGAAAGCGCTGGGGTGAACAGTTGTAAGATCGGAATAGGCAAATACTTAATCCGTGAAGGATGATGATAAAAAAATCTGAAGTCATCTGTACATTTTTTCGGCCCTTTCATGCTGATATTTTAATCCTAATGCTAATGATCTAAGTTTTGAAGATTGTCGTTAAATTATATAACCTTTATGTAACTTCAATAAATAACTATAAGAGCTGAATTTGATTATAACTAAATCAATTATTTTATGTTTAGAAATATAAATTATCTATGTTAGCGTCATTGTGTTTGTTATATATCTGCTAGTTCGTATTACAGAGGGATTCAGAAATATGGCTATACGTTTGATCGCATTTTGTGACGAAAATATTATTAGTAAAGGAAATATGATGTTATAATTGGAAAGGGAATCCTTCAAATTACAACAATAGAACAAAACAAAACAAATCACTGCTCACGTGCAGCCTGGCGGGTTGATTTTTGTGGTCTAGCGTCGAACGCCTCCACAATTCTCTTCGTTGTTTCTGCATCCGTGCTAATACGAGGCCTTCCAGGAGGTTTGATTTTCTGCATCGTTCCCGTTTCCAGCAGTCATTTTCTCCACTTCCCCACAGTCGACGGCTGCAATGCTACGTTAAACTCATGTCTTACCCGTCTTGCGGCTTCACGATCATTAAATGCGTTATTGCCTATGCAGTAATTTGCTGTTGCATATTCAACGCTATTTTGACTAATGACCTAACTTCTACACTGTTTTGTTTTATTCCATTGTTGTAATTTAAATAATTGCCTTTTCAACGGTAATTTCATATTTCCTGTAATGGTAATATTTTCATCACACAACGCGATCAAACGTATAGCCATATTTATGATTCACCCCGTATATTAGTTTTTTTTCTGTTGACCTCAAGGAAATTCAAGATCAATAACTTAATTATTTCTTTCGAACTGTTTTTCTCTTATTCTAAAATGTTTTATGTAAAATTATTTTAAAACAAGAGAGTGGATTTATATGTATACACATTCACTTACAAAGTATATTACATTTTTATTCAACAATAGGAGGTCCCTTGACGCAAATGGTTACACACTCGCCCTACATCTCTAAATCCTGCATTTTTTTCAGTCACTCCATGTGATCTTAGTGTTATAAAAATCGGTGCTAGCAGTTTTTCTCAGTGTTTCTCTTGTTTTTCTACATTTTTTCATACCCATTCCATTTATTTCGTTACATTCCATTACATCTACTCCTTATATTTCACAAAACTTCAACAATATGGACTTCATCTCATCCTACGACCTGGCATTACATCGGATACGAGTAGAGTTTTTATATTTATTGTACATTAAAATTTTATTACTGGAAGAACAACAAATTACGATGGTAAGATTCATGCTATAAAAACTTCACTTGAAAACCTCTTAACAAGATCAGGTAACTTCTCCAGATTAGTTCTCCTACCAGACTCAAAAGCAGCTCTTCAATCAATATGTCAACCAAATATACAATGTTATGACATGATATTACAACTCCATAATTACGGCAAAAGAAGTCATCCTACAGTACATTCCATCACATTGTGGAATCTTGGGAAATTAATCAGCTGATCTCCTAATGAATAAAGGTTCCCTGATAACACAATCACCAACACCCAAACCGTATCTAATATTTCGGCGAAAAGGCAGATAAAATAAAAAACCAAGGATATAAATGATAATACTTCAATCGTTCACAATAGACAAGAAATAGAAAAACTTCCTTCAAAACACGAACATCATACCAGAACTTCCACGAAAGACAGTAGTTGCACAATTCAGATTAACTACAGGACACGATTGCCTTGCTAAACACTTACACAAGATCAACATGTTGTCTACACCAAGATGCGTTCTATGCAACCACCCAGAAGAAGAAATGGATGACGAACATCTCAGCAACTGTGCAGCCGTCAAAGAGGAAACCTCCAAAACTTCGAAGTACTGGAGAACAAGACTGCTAATGACTTCAGTGCTAGATGTAGCACACTAGACACCAACCAATTTATTAGCTTAAAAACAAGAAAATAACCTTAAACAATGGCGATGACATGCGGAAGGTAGTAAGTAATAAAAATAAAGTTTTACAGGGAAAGCAAAAAAAACAAATTTGACACTTTTAATTTTATATATATTTTGTAAAGCTATTATGGAATATATTGTAACTATTTTGCAAATAAAATTTCTTGTTTATAATAATAATAATAATAATAATAATAATAATAATAATAATAATAATAATAATAATAATAACAATGCTTTATTTATTCTGGCATAGTTAAGGCCATAAGGCCTTCTCTTCCACTCAACCAGCACAAATACAAATAAATATTTGACAAATATAGATGTACACTATACTAATTATAAGTAAATCCAGAAAATTGGATAAACCTCGGTAAATTTCTGGACAAAACGCGGAAAATAAGGACAACACTCATTAATGAATAAATATATGTTATCAAAATGCAATACCATTAATTCTTAACATTATATATAAATTAATTAGTGTATAATGCTATTGTGTTATTATTTCATTGTAATATTCTAGTGTTTTCTTTATGTAATTGTAATGTTATTGATTTTTTTGTTGTTTATTTTCTTTACACTAGTACCAATTATTACTTTATTGTAACGGACGGTCAACAGCACGTACGGCTTACTGCCCGTGCGGACCCATATTTGTAAATAATATTGTAAATATCTTACTTTTTGTCTAATAAAGTTCATACTACTACGACTACGAAGTAGAAACAGGGTAAAAGACAGGAAAGAGAGCAACAGAAAGGGCAGGGACATAAACAACAGGGGAGACGAAAGAACAAGGAAGAAGACGGACGAAAGAAGGCAGAGAAGAGAATGATGAAGAAGAAGAGAAGAGAAGAGAAGAGAAGAGAAAGAAGAGAAGAGAGAGAAGAGAAGAGAAGAGAACGAAAGAGGAGAGAAGAGAAGAGAAGAAGATATAGGAGAAGAGAAGAGAAGAGAAGAGAAGAGAAGAGAGAGGATAGAGAAGAGAAGAGAATAGAAGAGAAGAGAAGAGAAGAGAAGAGAAGAGAGAAGAGAAGAGAGAAGAGAAGAGAGAAGAGAAGCAGAGAAGAGAACGAGAGAAGCGAAGAGAGAGAGAAGAGAGAAGAGAGAGAGAGAGAGAGAGAGAGAAGAGAGAAGAGAAAGGAGAAAGAAGAGAGAAGCCGAAGAGAGAAGAGAAGAGATGAAGAGAAGAGAGCAAGAGAAGAGAGAAGGATGAAGAGAGAAGAGAAGAGAGAGAGAAGAGAGAAGAGAAGAGAGAAGAGAAGAGAGAAGAGAAGAGATGAAGAGAGAAGAGAAGAGAGAAGAGAAGAGAGAAGAGAAGAGAACGAAGAGGAAGAGAGAGAGAAGGACAGAGAGAAGAGAAGATGAGAAGAGAAGAGAGAAGAGAAGAGAGAAGATGAGAGATAGAGATGAAGAGAGAAGAGATCTGATAGAGAAGAGTAATATAATGAGAATATGAAGAGAAGAGAAGAGAATGAGAAGATAAGAGAAAGAATAAAGAGAATATTAATGAGAATAGCATTAAGGTAATTATAAATATTAATATAATATAATATAATATAATATAATATAATATAATTAATATAATAGTAGAGTAAGATAATGATCTAAATGAGGGAATATAATATAATAGAAGAAATATAATATAAATATTAATATAATATAATATAATATTATAAATAGAATTATAATATAATATAATATAATATAATATAATATAATATAATATAATATAATATAATATAAATATAATATAATATAATATAATATAATATAATATATTATAATAATAATAATATATATATAAATATGATAAATTATACGAGAAACACCAATTAATATATATACCTTACACTGTTTAATAATGAAGTCGAGGTTAGATCAAATATAAATTTAGATTTCTTTTAAAAGATGCCAATGTCCGGCAGCCCCTTATTTCTTGTGGTAGGGAATTCCAGTTGCGAGAAGTGTAGATAGTATATGACATGGAGTGATGTGATGTCCTATGTTGCGGTATATTAAGCAAGAGACTATGTTGTGATCTTGTGTATAAGTTATGGTTTGAGGATAGATACTGGAAACGGGATGATAAATAATTGGGAATCGAGGTATGTAGGATCAGTAGAGTCAAAATTATATTAACATTAATATTGAGAAAATTGTTTTTTTTTTTTGCTTCCCCTGTTTAATTTGCTTTTATGACTTGCACAACCTTTTCCATGTCAACGCCTCATTTTATTTATTCAAATAGCACCATATACATTTGATCATATCTGATAAATATTTAATACGAATTTAAAATTAGCTCAAGGTCAATTTTTATAAATACATTTAAAACTTCCAATTATATAAAATTGTAAATACACGTGTTGCATTTTTAATCGTTTTATGAAAAATACTATATCTATCCTGGATGTTATTACGTATCATATATTTATGAACAATTTATATTTTCTGAAAATAAACTGTTTTATCATCATTAAAATTGATCAAAGGATATCATAAAACCTTTGATCTTTTCCCTGGAAATAAAATATTATAAGATTTAAACCAATGTAACTGTATGTATAATTGATTGGGATTACTACGTACTGGCCCTCAAATTATCACAAGTTTTTCAACCCTGGCCAGTTGACTGATGTGTACACTTCAAGTGTAGGATGGACAACTTGAAGTTTACAATTTAAAATATTAATTAGTCTATTTAGGGCATTAAAGTTCTCAGTATTAATATAACTTTCCTGCAGTCATTACATGATCAATATTCTCGTCTGTTCGTCAGGAAAAGTAGGAAGATCGTTGTGTATTTATATCTCGATAACAATTTCATCTGGTTTCTATTGAATTCACATACAATAATTGAAGCGCAGCGCACAGGACTGAATCGATCGTTTGGAACGAAATGTTAGTCTAATAAATTTCATCATTATAGTGAACAGATTAGATTAATTATTATCTGTTTAGATGTTCTTAAAATCCATACATTCGCACCATGTAGCTTATTAAATTTATTATTTTTGCCGGTTCATATAAAATTCCCCTATACTTTTTTGTAACCTTGTGCTCTTTTATTTTTTATGTATTAAGTGCTGATAAGACGGGTCCCGATTTTATGTATTATCAAATTAAGAAATATGTACACTTAGTAAAAAAAAGAATGAGCCGCTTCAAAAAGCAAATTCCCTGTTATGGCCCACTGCGCATGCTCGAAGAGCTAAAGTTGTGGTTCGCGAGGTAATGCATTGTTAAAAATGTTAAAATACGCTGTATTTGGTTTTCTTCTTCTTCTTCTCCTTCCTTCCAAGTATTAGGCCAAGGCCTGTTACGATCCTATACAAAATTTTCCCTCCAGCGTTTCATAGGACGGCCCAGAGATCTTCGTCCTCTTGGTATATAATTATAAAAGCTTTGGGGATCCAATTTGAACTCATTCTTTCAAGATGGTGTTTCCAATTTAGTACTTTATTTGGTTTTAATCGTCTTAAGAACAGTGAAGGAGACATGTTTCTAGATATTTACGAGTCTTCGACCAATGCAATATTATTCAAATTGCGACATTTCAAATAAAGTTTAACTCTCGTTCATAGTGTAAAAGTAAACAAGACAACCAGGATTTAGATAACTAGTATCCGACATTCGAGTAGCGTAGGTCGTTAAACCAGGGTTCGAATCCCTCGACAATGTGTTTTTTATTCATTTGTATTTTCGCAAAATACATCCTACAACATTTAATTCCTGCCACGTAATCTACGTACACTGTACACTATATTAAGTAATATTCCTGCCTCAGTAAACTCTATAACGCTATTTAGCTACCGGTATAAATATGTTTTTGCAGTACCACATTTTAACAATAATGATATATATTTATGTAATAAAAGATAATACTTAATTTATTAATTACGTATTAGCGAGGAAAACGTTTCACCCTTCAATTAAAATATTTTGCTTATATATGTCAAGTCTAGCATAATAATAGCCCATAGATGACGGATAATAATAATAATAATAATAATAATAATAATAATAATAATAATAATAATAATAATAATGGAATGTATCAAAGGATGTGAAGAAGTTAATTACCTGGGGATCAAAATTAACTGAAAATGTACCCAAGAAAATGACATAAAATATAGAATTCAAAAAGGTAGATAGGCAATAACAATGTTAAACGGAGTTTTGTGAGATAAGAACATAAGAATAGTTACCAAAATACAAATTTATAAATCCATATTTCGAAGCAAGCTAACATACGGTGCAGAAACCTGACGGTTGAATAAAAATTTGAGTTTAAATAAAGCTTATGTCTACTGAAATGGATTGTTTTAGACGCTCAACTAGACATTCTAAATTGAAAAAAAATCAGAAATACAATCAAACAGACAGAATAAATAGAAAGCATTTTTAACAATTAAAAAAAAATTATCCTCATCGGGATCGAACCTGTGACCTCTTGCATGCGAATCAAACCACTAAACACTGAGCTAAGCGTTCGCTGGTTTTCTGTGCTTCAAACAATGCTCTTTAAAGGAAGAAGGGAAACTTATTGTACTGTGCAATTGATTTACTCGTGTGAATCGCGCGTTAGAACTTATTATATGAGACGAAGGGTCGGCTCATTCTATTTTTTATATGTAACCTAAATTAATTATTCTTCTTTTTCTTCTTCCTCTACACATGAAAGCTGGCAGCTTGTTGTGTGTTGATTCGCTTCAGGTCCGGTGTATGGTGACTTCCTTCCATCGTAGTTGTGATCTTCATAAAGGTCTTTTCTGCTGAAGAGTCCACTCACGTACTGTCTTCACTAATCTACTTTTCTCCATTCTATCTGTATGTTCTTTCCAATTTAGTGTTCTATCATTTATCCAGACGTTTATAAATTCTATTTCACATTCGTCTCTAATAACAGAACTGCGGAGTGTCTCTCTCAGCGATTTTCCTACAATTTTGCTTAAAACTTTCATTTCGGTTATTTCATTAATTTATTTTGTTTTTTAGTTTCTGTTGGGCATTCGCAACCAAATATTAGAACTGGTATTATGACAGATTTGTAATTTCTTACTTTTGTATCTATTCTTAAATGTTTATTTTTCCAAACAGTATTATTTGAACATCCCAATATTTTTTAATGAAATATATAAATGAACATGCAATGAAGTAATTGTATGAAAAAATCCAAACTTTATTTCTTTACTACAAAATATAACATAACAGATAGGCTAGTCAAATCTCTGTTAATTCTGAATCAGTTCATTTCTGCTACGAAGTACTGAAGAATAAGTGTTTCCCATTCAAGCATTTAGGTCACATTCGAACGGTAGGCTCAGTTAATTATAGTATACTTTTCCAAATGTTCTGCTGTCATGCACAGTCTTCATTCTGGCAATATGCTTTTATAGATAGACTTCGCAAGAAGTCAACAGTACATATTTATACAGAGGGATTGTATTAGGTATAATATTTTCAAGTAATTCTACAATTTCTCCATTATTTTTATAGGTTTCAATATTTATCTTATCCTTGTTAATTTTATTATGAGACTAAAATTTTGAATGTCAAAGAATTAAAAGATTGTTTAAGAATTTTCCCATAATCCTATTACTTCTGGAACTGTGGTGTACGGCGAAAGCAAAGATTATTTAAAGGGAATCAAATAGATTGTTGATAAAATTCCTGTCTTTGATCAAACAAAGTATTGTTTTCAATATATACTAGCATTAAAAAATCAAATTATTAATATTATCAATATTATGTAATTAACCGCAGATTTAATATTAGAAGATCAAAAGGGGTTTATTAGAGGATGTGAAGAATTTGAGTATCTGGCAGTAAAAGTAGATAAAGAGGACAAACAAGAAAGTGATATTAAGAACAGAATAAATAAAGGTAGAGCAATAACAGTAATGATGAATGGAATGTTATGGAGCATACAAATAACCAGAAAAAATAAATTACAAATATATAATTAAATAGTGAGGGGTATTGTCACACATAGAGCTGAAGTTTGGAAATTCAACAAAAACTTAGAACAAAAACTTATGTCGATGGAAATGGATTTCATAAGGAGAGCAGCAAGATGTTCAAAATTAGAATAAATAAGGAATATTGCCATACGAGAAAAAATTAATATTAGATATTCAATAGTAGATTATATAAGATGTATGCAATTAAATTGGTATGGGCACATACGACGAATACAAGAATAAAGAGAGAAAAAAAAAATAAATGTGTTCACCAGAAAGAAGAAGGAAAGATAGACCTCGAAATTCGCGGATGCAAAAAATAAGAACTGGAATGAGAACAAGAGGACAGGAGGGAATGGAGTGGATGGATAGAGATGAGTGGAGAAGAAAGTAAAACTTCAGGTACAGAAACATATGTAAACGTTAGAAGCCTGTAAATCTAATAATTATATAAAATAAATGTTTGTTTGTTTGTTCGTACGTACTTTATGCTCGGCCATACCGTTGATCCGATTGTGATGGGGCTTTTTGCAAAATGTTCAGGAGATTCACGGGATGAACATAGGCTATATGAGAGTTGTGATACTCAACTCCTACACCCTTAAAAATCGCCTTTTTAGTGGAAAACGTGCAAAAAAGTAGCTCTTTGTACGCTTAAATGGCTTACTCTCTGCATAAACCATAACAAATACACACAATTAATATAGACCTTCACCGAAATGAATATCTCAAAAAGCTCTCCCAAAAACGTCCGCGAAGCAAACATTTAACTACTTACGGATAACTCACAATAACCATTTTTGTCTTTCAATGATGCCAATAAGAATGAGACAAGTGCGTTACATTCCTGTGCAAGCATAGCACATGGCGGGTATTCTTTTACGGATAACTCAGAATAACGAATTTCGTCTTTCAGCTCATTTATGCCAAGAAGATCGGGATGAGTAGATTCCCGGACAACGCTGGGTAAACAGCATGGGGTATCTAAAAATAATTACGATATAAATGTTGGCTTTCGCTTATTTAATGACCACAGACTATAAGATGGCAGCCCCATCACTGATATCGCCTTCCTTTGGCCAGCAACCAATTGAAGGGACTATTATTATGCTTTCAAGTCTTATACGAGAATTTCCCGGAAGGGAAAATTTTCTATAGGATCGTAACAGGCCTTGGCCTAATACTTGGAAGGAAGAAGAAGAAGAAGAACTCAGCATAAACACATTAATTTTCGTCTTTCAGCTCATTTATGCCAAGAAGATCGGGATGAGTAGATTCCCGGACAACGCTGGGTAAACGGCATGGGGTATCTAAAAATTAATTACGATATAAATGTTGGTTTTCGCTTAATTAACTCAGCATAAAACACATTAGTTTTCGTATTTCAGCTCATTTATGTCAAGAAGATCGGGATAAGTAGATTCCTGGGTAACGCCGGGAAATCAGCACGAGGTATCTAAAAAATATAAATTAATAATAATTTTTCCTTCCACTTATTCAACTAAACATAAAAACACATTAATTTTCATTTTATAGGCGTAAGCGCACGCCGGGTATTAGCTAGTAAATACATAAAATATAATTATTATGTAACTTATTATTAAGGGTATTATAATTCTTCTTCATTTTCTCGTATATTGTAGTTTAATTTCAGCTTATAAGTAATTTTACATGCCTTACAGCACTCGGCCCACAATAACACGACTTATCGGAGTGAGATTCGAATATTAGGATCACATATATACTTTCTTGACCACTCAGTCGCATGGATGGACTCCCTGAAAGAGTTATTAGGCTCAATATTGGGCCTCCCTGATAACGATGATTATGAACGTTTGGGTCTTAGAGATTTATGACGTTTGTCTTACAGGTGAGGAAACCTCCCCCCCCCCCGAAGAAAAAACTTGTCCGGACCGGGTATCGCACCCGAGCGTCTGCTTACGAGGTAGCGACACTACCTCGAGACCACAGCGGTGTACCGGGTATTATAATTATGGTATATAATTATTATTTAACTCTGTTCCTATGATTTTTTTAGAATACATGGTGTTTTGGTAATTTATACATATCTTATGAACAAAGGACGAAATCGTGTACAATGAGGGACACGTAGATAGAAGCATGCATGAGATATAATGATTTATACATATTCTTTTTATGTGTGAATATAGATGTACGGATGTGTGTAAATATTATAGACATGTATGTATTTATTTATTCGTAACTACATTGTTCTTTAATCGTGGAACTGGAATATGCACATACGGCCAAACAGGCCTATGCGCTTTGTGATTGTAAATGTACGTTTTCGAAAAAGACATTAAATTTCCGCTAGTATCACTATATAGGCTATAATTTTTTAATCAGTTTATTTGTAGTTACTTTAAGAGGGGCGATGGATGAAAAATTGACAATTTGAGATCAAAATTGGCATTTTTTGTTTTTTTGTACTAAAAAATAGCCTGTACTCTAATGTATATGTTGGCAAAGTTTCAGAGGCCTGATGGC
Organism: Diploptera punctata; assembly: GCA_030220185.1. Lineage (NCBI taxonomy): Eukaryota > Metazoa > Arthropoda > Insecta > Blattodea > Blaberidae > Diploptera > Diploptera punctata. The sequence continues at coordinate 520,396 of JASPKZ010009813.1, read as the reverse complement.
GCTTCTAAGTGCCCTAAATTACGTCAGAGTTGAAAGGCTGGTCCATTTAAATACTACCTGCATGCAAACCTTTAAATTTGTTTTTTTTCCACACTTTTATTTCCACTGCTTTTTATACATTAAAAATTTAATGGAATTCAGACATTTTGTTCTAGAAGGATCAAATTTTTACTGCATGTCCCAAAAAACAATGGGTATCAAAGTAGTGCATGGGTTTCATGATCGAAATAGTATTTTAAGAAATACAAAATAAAATGTATGCAATTATTATATTTTTTTGTAATTCCACGCATGAGGTACAAGATTATTTGTTTTCTCCCTTTGTATTCACGTTATAAGAATTCTAATGTATGATGATTTTATAAATATTTTTGGGGTCTTGTAGAAAAAAAATCAGACATTTTGCTAAAAAATTGTGGAACCCATTTAATTATAATATATGCATTTTTTAAATATACTATTTAATAACTCATAAAATAAATGTCTCACAAGAATGAAACTTAAACACATGATTATCTATCATGCTGTTAATATTTGTACAAAACATCAAGTCTCTAGCTCAATAAATGTAGAAAATAGAAATTTCACCCATCGTCCCCCTTAAAGTATAGGGTGTAATTTTGTGACCATTAGGATTAATAATACACATTTAGATATACGATTTAAGGTCCACCTAAACAACGAAAATTGCAGTAGTATTTAGTTGTGTATATTAAACAGTAAACTTTTAAAACTAAAAAATATATTTTATTCAAGGACAAAATATTTAATACAGCCTGCATTGATATAAAACTCTGTATTTTCATTATTTCACGGAATTTACAATTGTAATGTTTAATGGCGAGTGTATTACTATGGGTTTCGTATTCTAGTTGAAAGTTTTAGGAGAACATATATAAATTTTAATTTTAGCCTGACGAATTCTTTATTTATTGTTATTATTGTTATTATTATTATTATTATTATTATTATTATTATTATTATTATTATTATTATTATTATTATTATTATCATCATCATCCAATGTTCAAAATTGGAACAAATAAGAAATAAAGTCATCCGAGAAAAAAATAATTTTAAATATTCAACAATATAAGCAATTAAATTGGTATGAACTTATACGACAAAAAAGCAAGAAGAAAAACATTGGAATGGTGTCCACTGGAAGAAGAAAGTAAGGAATACCTCGAAACTCGTGGATGCAAGAAATGAGAACTGGAATGAAAACAAGATGACTGGAGGACATGGAATGGTTGGGTAGAGGCGAATGGAGATGGAAAATAAACTCCAGGCACAGAAAGATGTGTAAACATTGAAAATCTGTATAAAAATTATTATTATTATTGTTATTATTATACGATTATTTATAGATCCAAGGTTGTTACATAACAGTGAGAACGTAGGAAAATCCCATCATCGGAATGGAAAAGCACATATTCTAAATGCGGTACAGAAGCACTTGAAAACACATGAATTGTGCGGATTTATATCAAACCGCATTCTGTTAATATGCACTAAAAGCGTATACCGCAGAAAATAATTATGAAACGGTCTAGTGTACTTTTAAAACTCAGAGTTGTGTGTCACAAGATATTTCAATGAATATTTCAGGCCCTGCATGTATGGATTATAATATAATCCGGTGAAACAGATGATTTTGGATATATTAAAACAGAATGTTCCATTTCTAACATAACATTTTGTGCAACTCGTAAAAGGGATATACTCGCAATTGAACAGGAAAAAAATAAATAAATCGACCTTGAATATTTCTATATGTCTAGGCCTACACTTTTAAAATTATAAGTAAACTAATATTTTCTTACCCTAATTGGGCATAAAACACATATAGATTCTATTAAATCTCATTAACTTAATTTTACATCTCAGTTTATATGCGCTTTTTATATGCAACGCGCCACATGGGCTTTACAGTGGCACGACCTGTCGGGAGAAGGGATTTAAACTACGATTTCATATATACTTTGTTGACCACATAAGAACATGGAGGATCTCTTTAATAAGTGATAATCTAATATATAAAAATGTTTGTTTGTTCGTACCATTTGCGTGGCCATGCCGTTGATCCGATTGTGATGGGACGTTTTGCAAAATGTTCAGGAGATTCTCGGGATGAACATAAGCTATAAGAGAGTTGTGATACTCAATTCCTATACCCTTAAAAATAGCCCTTTCTGTGGGAAACGTGAAAAAAATAGCTGTTTGGACGCTTAAATGGCTTACGCTGCCTAAACCACAACAAATACACAAAATTAATGTACACAGAATTGAATATCTCAAAAAGCTCTACAAAAACGTCCACTACAGCATGTGTTTATCATAAGTAATGCCACGAGTGATTTCCAAATTATCGATAAATTCACGACTCACGAAGTGAGGAGTGAATTTATCTAGAGAATTTGGAAATCAAGAGTGGCATTTGTTAGGACTATTTAACGAATAAAATAAAGCTGTTTACTCACAAATCATTATTTAACTACAGTTATTTAAAAATATTTTTATATTTAAAGTAAACGGTGATGTTTGAAAACTAATGAGAAACGATAGGTAGCCTACGCTTCTACTGCTTCTTTTGTTTATCACTGCAACCAGATCATACTATTTATTGCCAAAGGAACGCAATATTGTAAGAATGCTCTCTAGTGGAGAAAAAATGAAACACATCAATCTGTATATTAATTCATTTTTGATGTCGTATACATTTAAGAAAGTGCAAACAGTGGTTTCTTTTTTTGGTGGTATAATCAATTGCTACAAATGTTGACATGTAAGCACTATTATATACAATCTGGTAGCCGTATTTGTTATAGGCTCAGTCACTGCAAAATAACGGTCAGACCTGTTCAGAATATTAAAAAGGAGGAGCTTTGCTTAATATATGATAATCCTAACGTTGATAATTATTTCGTGAAACACGTCTCTGATTGGTTGTAATACAGAAATCATTGAAAGTGATTGGTCATGACTCCCATTTGGGGCATGAGTTAAATAGTCTTTTTAAGGATAACACAACAATATCCATTTTTGTCTTTCATTGGTGCCAAGAAGATCGAGACAAGTACGTAGATTCCTGTACAAGCATAGCAGCATATGGCGGATAATTCTTTTATGGATAACTCACAATAACGAATTTTGTCTTTTAGTTCATTTGTGCCAAGAAGATCGAGATAAGTAAATTCCCGGGCAACACAAGGTAATCAGCACGAGGAATCTTAAAATAATTACGATATAAATTTATAATTATTTTCCATTTGACTTATTCAACTAATCATAAGAAGTACATTAATTTTTGTCTTTCAGCTCATTTATGACAAGACGATCGGGATGAGTAGATTCCCGGACAACGCCGGGTAAACAGCACGGGGTATCTAAAAATAATTACGATATAAATTTATTATACAACTTATTTAACTAAACATAAAACACATTAATTTTCGTATTTCAGATCATTTATGTCAAGAACGGGATAAGTATATTCCCGGGGAACGCCGGATAATCAGCACGGGGTTTCTAAAAATATACATTTATAATTATTTTTCCATCTACTTATTCAACTAAACATAAAATCACATTCATTTTCATTTATTTGCCCGTAGCAGCACACGCCGGGTATTAGCTAGTTAGTATATAAGTTTTAATAATTAAAATAAAATCCTCTTTTTCTGAGCATTAATTGTATTTATTGGACTTCTCGATACAGTATTCAATATGCTTTTGTAAAAATTATCTACACTAATATAGAGTTTTCCAAGGAAATATCTAAAAAGTTCATGTACTAACTTTACTGTTTAGTAACAAATTAACTGAAATATTTCCAATATTATTATTTTAGCATTAAACATTTTATTTTATTTTCATTAAAGGAGTTAAGATAGATGATATTTTAATATTTTGTATGTACGAAGGATGGCAGTTTCAAAAGATCAGAATCAAATTATGCTAATTTTTCAACATTTAACTTTTAAGGGAGTAAATCTGTAATGTAATCTTACAAGAACGGTACAAATTAATAGTTCACAATGAAAAAAAAAATATTACAGATAAAATGAAGACATATAGGAAAATGACGCTACATAATTTTCCCTATATGTAGCTATACAATTTAAATATATACTATGATCGCTTTATTCGTCATCCTTATATATATATATATATATATATATATATATTGTAAGACAAATGTCAGGACGCTTAGGGCCCAACGGTCCCCGAAAATCATCCGGCCATCATCATCATCCTTCACCGGTGTGGAAAGCAACGGGAAGGTACCACACCTACAATTCCCTAGTAAAGTTACGAAGCATAGCATGAAAATGCTATGATTGCAGTCAAAGAAGACCTGTCCTCGGGCAGAATTGCTATGGATGGATATATATATATATATATATATATATATATGTGTGTGTGTGTGTGTGTCGTAAATGTGTGCGTGTTCTTTTTTCCTAGATTTGTATGCCAATAAAATAGGGAATGTCTATTGTTTCACTTCTCTTGTTGCTTCTTCTTCTTCTTCTTCTTCTACATTTCACGGGCTAGGCAAATTGCCTGTCCCGCCTCACAGTTGTTCTGTCCATCTTTTCACTGGCCTTCCACCATTCCTTGAATCTCTTGGCTTGTAGTTAAATGCTGCTTTTGGTAATCTTGTTATATACTTCTTTCTACATGTCCAACCATTTTTCTCTATATTCTTTGATTTTACCATTCAATGGATATATATATAACTCTGTTCTTACATCTTCATTCTTTATCCGATTCATTCTTGTGCAGCCTTTTGTTCTTCTAAGGAAGTTCATTTCTACGCTTTGCATTCTAATTTGTAATTATTTGGAAGTTTCACTTCCATAAAGTAATGCAGGAACTGCCAATGTTATATAAAACTTCAATCTAGTATCTCTTCTTGTTTTGTTTTTTAATGTTCTATGTATGGTATTTCTCTGCTTTGTTTATTAATTCTTAAGTATTAATTGTAATTATCTTAACATTATTTAATTAGTGTTGTTATTATCAGTTTTCCCAAATGTTTTTGTTATACAATATTTTAATTATTGGTCTTTAATGAAACATGTTTTAGTTATTAAACAGAAGAAAATACCAATGGCCTTAGCTCCACAAGGACAAATAATTGAATAATATAAAAACTAAGTAGTGGAGAGACCAATGTATATGTACACAAACACACACGCATATATATATATATATATATATTATTCTAACTAACTCGCTGACTTCATCGAACTCTGAGTTTAATGGTCGCGCGAATATAGATCCAAGTTCTCCATACAACCCTACTTTGAACCGATATTTTCCAATCGCCCTCGATAATATACCCTCCTTCAAATCATATTTCACACCCCATTCTTGGTCTTCTTACTGGACATTCTCTTTCTGTTTTTCTTATAAAAAGTTTCCATGCCCTCTTTCATTCCTCATCCGTGCCATATGTCCTGCCTGACGAGTCCTGGTGAGGGTAAGGATTATTTTCTGGCCTAAACCATGACACTGGGGTTCACACAACCTCTAACGAAAATTAGTACCAGACTTTTTTCTGTGGTAAAAGTGGACGTCACGTAGGGTCGATAACCCGGCTGATATCTCTTATCGATTCTCTATCCTCCTATTATTCCAAGGGCTCCCCGAATCTTGTAATAGGACAACTTGATTTTTTTTTAGAAATACCTTAACCCTTAAATTCGTAATGTATCCTTTTAGATACATCAGTTTGTTTAGTTAATTTAATATTTTAAATAAATCAGAAGAAAACGAACAAAAATAAATCACTTAAACGTGTGTCTAATTATACAACACACATAATAATAACGGTTATACAAGATTCCGTTTTCACTGCGGTCCGCCACATTCAAATATCTAACTGAAGAAATTTGTGTTTTGCCAATTTAAGGGTTAATTTGATCTTACACATTTCTCGATTTCATTGTGAAATATATGTATCTGGACACAGTTCGATTCTTGCAGATATTGTTCCATAAAGTGCACTTGTTTCTACGAAATTACGTTGAATTTAACATGTTCGATTGCGGGTACTTCTCTTGAGCATGTATTGCTGACCCGTACATGTATGTGTGCTCTGCACGTAAGCTTCATTTAGAATTGTTGGGGGTAGAGAGAGGGAGGTTGAGTGGAAGGGAGGAGAAAATAATCCCTCTGCTCACTATATATGAATTTGGAAATCTCGTTGTTCATTTAAATTATTATGGTATAGTACTAGAAGGCTTAATTTAGTCATATGGTTTAGGACGATGAACAGTATGTTATACAGCAATACGTATTGTATATTCAAACAGTAGTACCCAGTACAATGCAAATACACATTCATAGGGGAACGCGGGGCATTGTGAGACTAATTATTTAATAATTCTGAAATTCTCGTAATTTTGTACTAGACGTTTAGGAAAATAGACTTTGTATGATAGGAATAATAATACTCTTCTTGCGGACCTTTGGCAAAATAATTAAAGAAGAGGCTAGTGAAGTGCTTTGTGTGGGGTGTAGCATTGTATGGTGCAGAAACTTGGGCATTATGACGGAATGAGGAAAAAGCGACTGGAAGATTTTGAGATGTGGATATGGAGAAGAATGGAACGTATAAAATGGACAGACAAAGTAAGAAATAAAGATGCGCTTCCTATAAACACCATGTAGTTCATAGTCTTCTCCATTCACCTGTCTGTTCATCTCTCTTTGGTCCAAAAATTTTCCTAAGAACTTTATTCTCAAATACTCGTAATCTCATTTCCTCCCTTAAAGTAAGAGTCCATGTTTCGCACCCATATAAATATAACTGGTAGAATAATAGTTTTATATATTTTCAGCTTAACGTTTTTTGAAAGGAGTTGGGACATCAAAAGTCTCTGCAATGCATAATAGCACGCATTTCCAGAATTGAGCCTATGTTTAATTTCTTTGATGCACTAACTGTTTTATTTATTCATAATTTAATGGACACATTTTTTTTGCTTTTAAATAAAATGTGATGAATCGTTCTGATTTTATATAATTGTTGGCTTTCATGGCCGGCGTCTTGATCCCTAATTGGTTCGTCTTCCGGGCTGATAGACCGTGGCGTGGTCCGGTTATCTTCTCACTCGACGTTTCGTTTACCTCTGCGGTGCACCTCATCAGGAGATACTGTGTGCTCTCTGTGAACTCCTCAACAGTATGCAGCCGACTGTTGAGGAGTTCACAGAGAGTACGCAGTAGGCCTATCTCCTGATGACGTGTATCGCAGAGGTAGACGAAACGTCGAATAAGAAGATAACCGGACCATGGCCTATCAGTCCGGAAGACGAACCAAATAGGGATTGTTCTGATTTGATTTGATAAGTTTAAAACAAATTAAGTTAATTATTCATTTCAGAATCGAAAATTTAATAACATCTCACTTTTTCATTATAGAATATTTTAAATGTTAAAATATCCTCAAATCGTGTCCAATTCAGGGTTGGGTCGAAGAATGAGATGAGATGAAGCCCCAATATTTATAGAGGTCTATGACGAGAAGGGTGCCGGCCGACCATTCCTGACGCACCGTCACAGGGCCGGATGAATGTAGTGAAACGAAATGGATGAGATAAGTCTAAAGAAATGGTGAAATTATATTTGTGGCAGTGGAAAACGGGAGAAACTCTGAGAAAACCAGCCCAAGCTCCGTTTCGTCCACCACGAAACCCAATTGGAGTGACCGAAATTCGATATCGGGACACCAGCGGTGAAATGCGTGCGTCTAACCGCTTGCGCCATATTTTTAATATATTATAATTAATTATAGATGTATGTAAATTGCTTCAATAAATTAAATATGCTATTTATACATCAAATAATTTACAAATAATACCGGTATAAATATTTATTACTTTTATTCCCTGAAAAAGTAGACACACGTGTCTGTGTCATTTAATAAAACAATAAAATTACCGGTGTCTATGTGGATTAGTAATAATTAATTATAAACAAAAACCAAACAGAGGTACATAACAGTAGTAATAATTTAATCAAAATGGTACGAAATTTAAGGATATAGAAATAAGAACAACGATAAATGATAATAAAATAATTTCTTTGCGCGAAATACCTAAATGGCTCTACCAGCCAGATACTAACCTCATCTCCACACATGTTCATCATTGCAGTAGGTTATTATCGAATCAGCATGTCGAGTCCACCACCCCTTACAGCTGGTTTTCTCAACCACGAGCCGCTACTTATTGTAGCTACCCAAATCCTTGAGATTCTGGGTGATACCGTTCCTGTCCATCAATCCAAAGTAATTCTGCCCAAAGGCAGCTCTTTCACTGAAATCATAGCATTTTCATGCTATGCTTTGCAGCTTTACTAGGGAAGAATGGGTGTGATAGCTTCCCGTTGCTTTCCACACCGATGAAGGATGATACTTATGGTGATGATGATGGCTGGATGATTTTCGGGGACCTTTGGGCCCTACGCTTCCTGACATTTGTCTTACAGGTGAGAAAAGAATCAGAAAAAAACCTCACTGCCTGTCCCGACCGGGAATCGAACTCGGGCCCGCTGCATGACAAGGCAGCATGCTACCTCGAGACCACAGCGGTAGACACAAATTCCTAAACTGGTTGAAATTCCATGGAAAAATTTCTTCCCCCATGTGAACTCGAACCAGCGCAAGATTCATAGGCATGATCAAAGATACAAACATTCTACAATAGAGTATTTTTTTCTTTTATCAAAAGGAAATTAATTGACAGTTATAAATTGAACATGGTTTCTTTACGGTATACAGAGCGCTCTAAAATTCCCCTTACAAACTTCTGGGACTTGTAGAGGGGACTGAGTTGATAATATTCAGAATTGAAAATCATTTCCGGAAACTTACCGTTTCCGTGCTACAGCCGTTTGAAAACAAGCATTGCCAGAACGTACGCCACGTAACTCAAAAACTAATAGCTTTGCGATTCGTCTAAATCGAAAATGTTCCTATCGAGTGTTCCAATAATTGGTGTTTTTATCAAAAAATGTCGAAATTTTTCGAAATTTTGAAAACTGCAAAAATTGTTTGGAAACCATTTCCGGAAACTTACCGTTTCCGTACTACAGCCGTTTGAAAACAAGCATTGCCTGAACGTACGTCACGTGCCTCAACAAGTAATAGCTTCGCGATTCGTCTAAATCGAAAATTTCCCTATCGAGTGTTCCAATAATTGGTGTTTTTATCAAAAAATGTCGAAATTTTTCGAAATTTTGAAAACTGCAAAAATTGATTGGAAACCATTTCCGGAAACTTACCGTTTCCGTACTACAGCCGTTTGAAAACAAGCATTGCCTGAACGTACGTCACGTGCTTCAACAAGTAATAGCTTCGCGATTCGTCTAAATCGAAAATTTCCCTATCGAGTGTTCCAATAATTGGTGTTTTTATCAAAAAATGTCGAAATTTTTCGAAATTTTGAAAACTGCAAAAATTGATTGGAAACCATTTCCGGAAACTTACCGTTTCCGTACTACAGCCGTTTGAAAACAAGCATTGCCTGAACGTACGTCACGTGCCTCAACAAGTAATAGCTTCGCGATTCGTCTAAAACGAAAATTTCCCTATCGAGTATTCCAAGACTTGATTTTTTTCTCAAAATGTCAAATATTTTAAAATTTTGAAAACTGCAGGAATTGATTGTGGAGGATTATTAATGCAAGTCATGGTTCAGTTTCCATTTTGTTTCTTTGGTTGTTAATGAGTTGAATTGTACAATTGATGTACTGTGTCACGTCTCATAATAAATTATTTATAAAAGTGGTCGCGTTAAAAACATGTTTTCAAACCGCTATAGCACGGAAACGGTAAGTTTCCGGACATATTATCAACCCATTCCCCTTTACAAAACCTAGAAGTTTGTAAGGGGAATTTTGTGCACTCTGTAGGTAGGGTAGTGTTTGAATGTGACCAGGTTTGTTTGGAATTAGGAATTTAACTAGAATCGACAAGGTGAAGGACATCACAGTCTAAATTTGGTTTTTAAATTATTTGACTATTTAACTCATGCCCCAAATGGGAGTCAATGACCAATCACGTTTCAATGATTTCTGTATTACAACCAATCAGAGACGTGTTTCACGAAATAATTATCACGTTAGGATTATCATATATTAAGCAAAGCTCCTCCTTTTTAATATTCTGAACAGGTCTGACCGTTATTTTGCAGTGACTGAGCCTATAACAAATACGGCTACCAGATTGTATATAATAGTGCTTACATGTCAACATTTGTAGCAATTGATTATACCACCAAAAAAAGAAACCACTGTTTGCACTTTCTTAAATGTATACGACATCAAAAATGAATTAATATACAGATTGATGTGTTTCATTTTTTCTCCACTAGAGAGCATTCTTACAATATTGCGTTCCTTTGGCAATAAATAGTATGATCTGGTTGCAGTGATAAACAAAAGAAGCAGTAGAAGCGTAGGCTACCTATCGTTTCTCATTAGTTTTCAAACATCACCGTTTACTTTAAATATAAAAATATTTTTAAATAACTGTAGTTAAATAATGATTTGTGAGTAAACAGCTTTATTTTATTCGTTAAATAGTCCTAACAAATGCCACTCTTGATTTCCAAATTCTCTAGATAAATTCACTCCTCACTTCGTGAGTCGTGAATTTATCGATAATTTGGAAATCACTCGTGGCATTACTTATGATAGTTTGATATGTCGTTTCATGAACAATGATTTTATGATTTGTTCATATGAAATAAAGCTAGAATTTCTTAAATTATTTGTAATCAATTATCTGAAATTATTTCCTTCAATATATCAGAATTAATGGGTTGTACATGACCTTTATATCTGACATCTATTCAATTGCAATATTATTTAAAGCATGTAACCGTGATCATAGCATACCAGAAACTTTTTATTTTTAAATAACAACCGTCCTCGATTTCTAGGATATATTTGTTCAACAGAAAATTTATCTGTTTATTTTGTTTTGTTTGTTCGTTTGTGTTAAAGTTTTATATGTATACATATGTACTCTAGAAAGGCATGATGGTTATTCTATAACATAACAAATTCAAATTAAGTGAATGGAACAAACACAAATGTTGTAAATTAATTTTATAACAGTGGAACTAAAACAATTAAATTTACATTTTAAAATGGAAACGTTTTTTCGAAAGTAATGAAATATGTAATTATAATTTTCATAGAGGAATTGTCAAATGAACATAGAATTTACATAGAGACACATTTACATTCGATGAAATCACTATGACATGCAGTGAAATACTGTGTACAGTTTGAATTTATATTTTTCAATTGAACGCAGATAGTTTGAATACTTAAGGCCCACCATTTAAAATTGTGTTAGAATTAAATTGGATTTATGTATTTTAAGCAATTTCTTCTTTCTTCTTCGATTTTCCCCCTCTTACATGCCGTCTTCAGTTTCCATTTATTTCTATCATTCCAATCTCCTTCTTCCAAATTCCTATCATCCATTATAGTTCTGATATACATTTTCCATTTCCATCTTGGTCTGCCACGCTCATTTCTTTCAGGGGGTGACCATTGGTATATATTTTTAGGCCATTTATAGTTGGAAAAACATTTTATATTTATCGCATCCCTTAAGTTGTCATTTTTAAAGTCGTGAGAAAATGTAATTTTGCGACTTGGGAAATAAATTTAAACCTGAGATAGCAGTACCCTCAGAAAAAAATGTCGGTCCTTTCATATTTGGTTTGAGATATGACATTAAAAATCTTGGAGGTTAAATAAAGTTCGTTGAATAAATTACTCCTTGCCTTTCTACTAGTCTTTTAGAGTTTCCTATCGCTTGCAAATGTATCATTAGTAGAGCTCGGACTCCATTGCATTTTCATTGCCCTGTCGCTTTCAAACAGTTGACTACACAGGCAGATAGTCCTGTCCCGTGCGCAGTGCCACAGTCAGTGGCGTCGTTTGCCGTGCTGCTACAAGTATAGTATGCAGTCATATCATAATACCGATCACCAAGATCTGATGAATGATTACAACTTGCCGAAAATAAACACACACAAGATGAATTTACTTGTACGTGAGTATGGCCACGGGTATTTTTGCCTAAAATAATATAAAATATTTTGTAAATTGTGTAATGTAGAGTTGAAGGGGGGGAGAAGAATTTTTATCAAGAGTCATTGCACATCTAAAACACACATCGGGAATGTACACCATAAGTTGTGACGATGAAATACAGTCATCTGCACCAGGAGTTTCAGACACTCGTAATCAGCGTGAGTTTTACAAGGATTTATGCGAAACGATGGTTTCCGCGAATATTCCTTTCAATCAAGTGCAAAATCCAGGTTATAATTCTTTTTAAGAAATATACGGGAAGAAAAATTCCTTGTGAAACAACTTTACGCAGGTATTATTTATCTCCTTGTTATGAAGACGTTCTGAACTACATTAGAAATACTGTGGCAGATCATAAAATATGGGTGTCAATCGATGAAACCCAGGATGCGTCCAGAAGGTCTGTAGGAAATGTGATAGTGGGGATATTATCACCTGAAAACCGCGGGAATAATTTTTTGTTAACTACCAATGTCTTAAATAAATTCAACCATTCTGAAATCGACAACCGTTTTGAAAATGCTATGTCTCTTCTATGGCCCAATGAAATAAAAATAGACAATATTTTTTCTATTTGTAACAGATGCAGCTCTTTATGTGTTGTAAGCAGCTTCCAGAATTAAAGAACGATATCCTAAAATTATACATCTAACTTGCTTGGCCCACCGAGTAGCCGACAGAATTAGGTTGCATTTTTCTGATGTGGACATTTTGTATCAAACATGAGAAAATGTTTTTAAAGGCCCCTTCTAGGAAACAGAAATTTAAGGAAATTGCATCACAAATCCCTTTACCACCTCCACCTGTTTTAACTCGATGGGGACTTGGTTGCAGACCACTGCACACTACTTACAGCATAATGAAGTGATTGTTAAAGTAGTTAATACATTTGATGCTGAGGAAAGTTCGGCGATAAAAATTGTGAAATCTCTGATGTGAGGTCGACTGTATCAAAATTTGCTGGTAATCAACAACGTGTACAAAGATATACCTTTAATAATAATAAAAACTGGAATCTTCACATATAACATGATTGATTCCATAAACTGGTAGAAAATTTATCGCGACATTTTGATGAGACGGGAGGTAGTTTTGGCATCTGAAATTGCAAAACAGAAATTGCAAAGTGTATTGCTGAGGAACCTTGGATACTCAGCTATTTGCAATATAAAGTATTTTCTAATGGAAAACAAGAACGCATGTACTGTGTCCATGTTAGATACTTGTGATATACCCTACTTTTGTTTTGCGCCAGTTACCTCATGTGAAGTAGAAATGAGTTTTTCTAAATATAAACTTTGCTTGAACAGTCACTGAAGACATTTTTTCTTTTCAAATTTATGGAAATACATTGTTATTCATTGTAACAGCTCTACAGAAGCGAAACAAGTTTTAACTAACAGGGTTTCAAAATATTATGTACAGTGCACATACTTTTTTTTTGTGTTACCTCTTTAATTAAAACTGTAGGAAGAAAATAATTGTACAGAAATAATGAACTTGTTATTTTTTGTAATACTGTTTGCAGCGTGGTATTTATAGATGCAAAAATATAATTAATGTACGGAAATTATAAATTTGTTTAAATTTTTGTTGTACTGTAGCGTTTAATTAAAAAAGTTAAAAAATATTTTACGCAACAAAATAAACTTGTAATCCACAATTAGCTACTTATTTCATTACCCGCCTATACCTTCTGTAAACAGTACAGCACAAATGCCATACTAGTCAGATTGGTGCTACTACACCCCCTACCACTCTCTCATCAAGCAATATTATGTATAGTAACAGTGCACTTAATCTAACTTCATGTCCGAGCTCTACTTATTACGGTTACATGAGAAGAATTATATCCTAACATAGGCCTACGCTTTATAAGGATTTTTTCCTTAGTGTTTTTTGTTGATTAACGGATATGGTAATATAAGAAAGTATGCTTTTTAATTGGCTGAAAAAATAGTTTTTGCACCTGTTAGCTTGATTGATCTGGATGCATTGCTTCGTGACCTCGTCATTTCTACTCGTATCTTATAAGGGAATTGTCAGCCATTCCATGCCGAAATCTAACTTTAAATTTCTTCCAGAGAAGCGTTTTGATGTAAAAGTGCCGTGTCAAAAATATATACCGTTTTTAACTGCAAGGCACTAAAATTCTGCTCATAATCTCATTTAAACTATAGGGAAGTAATACAACACCTGAATTAGTAGACTGAATAACCCCCACTACCTGTACGCGCCTCGTTCCGCCTCAATTCACTCCGTTCTTACTCATGCAGAGGGTCCATATGCTTCATACAGTGGGTTCACATTGTGAATTCTGGTTTCTATTTCTGCCCCTTGCAGTTAAAAACGGCAGAAAGTTTAGGTCACGGCCATGGAATATCGCAACGCTTGTCTAGGAGAGATTTCAATGTAGGTTTCGATATGCAGTGGTTGACAGTTCCCTTGTTAGCCAAGGAAGACAATTTTTAACTAAAAAATTCGAGCATGCTGCTTTATTCAGATTTGAAGTTAAAATAAATATGTCTAATATCAAGCAATATATGATAACAGGAAGTCATATCGGGGAGGTGTTTAAGAAGTCATAAGTAAACAAACATGAGGCCAAATAAGTTAAAATTCAGTGTACACACGTTTCAGATAATGGAAATGTAATTTTGAGAAAATATCAGATCTAAAAATTGCCACCAGAGAAGGAAATGACGCTCTATGAGGGTGGAGCAGGTCTCATCTGCAGTGTCACGGTAACGTAACCTCTATGGATACAGTGCTTAGAATAAATTTGTGTACGCAATGCTCTGCTTACGAGATCGTGCTTTGCTCGTCAAGCTTTATTGCAAAAGTAATAACAATGTTTCCATTGCATTTGTTATTCGGAACAGCTGATAACATATGGGGAGGTCAAATGGCCATTACTAATTTGCGAAAAATGATCTAACGCTTCGAACGTACTGACTCTTTATAAGTGCAACCAGGACGAGGACGCAAATATATTTGCAAAGAAGACTTAAAACTGTTACAACTCCTGTAATGGAGGTCAGTGCCGAGCAGGGATCCACTAGTGCACGAGCATTATTCTGGAAACGATATGTACTATTCAACTGTTTGGAAATGTTTACGAAAAGTGCAGAAACCATGTCATTACAAGATTAGTCAGTCCAAAAACTGAGTGCTGAGGAAGCAGACACATGCTTGCAATTTTCACTGTTCTTCTAAGCTCGGGTAGAGATGGAAAAGGCATGGTCTTGGAACATTCTTTGAAGTGACGAAACCTATTTTTACTTGAATGGAATTGTCAACACACACACAATTCTCGTGTTCGGGCTTCTGATGATGATGATCATCATCATCCAGGGATTAAGTCTGTTGGCTCGTTCCGGTTTCATGAAAGCTAAAATTGTTAAAATTGTTCGTACCATCTTCTGTGTGGGCGACCAACATTTCTCATTCCGTGCGGTTTATAATTTAGCAATAATTTTGGAAATCTTCCTTCTGGCATTCTATCAATATGTTCTTTCCAGTCGTTCCTATATTTAATTATTCGATCTGTAAGTTTGAAATTCCCTTGTATTCATCAAAAGTGACAGAGCAGTTGACTTTACTGTCTCGTTCATAATTAGGCTGTACTTTTTAAATAACGATACCAGCTGTATTAAATACCTGAGCTGTCAATGAACTGATACAACAAGAAATTCTGTCCAATTGTGTTATTCCAGACCTCCAACAATGTAGAAGTCTCTACTCTACTGTGTTTATTTAGAATGGACCGTCCATTCATATTGGATTGGAGGTGTATCGAGTCTTCTCCGATATTTCCCCAAAGGTCGCATAAATCAGTACTGCCTTAAAATGGCAACCTCGTTCGCCAATTATCATCCCATGGGATTTTTTTGTGGAGTTATTTAAGGGGAGAAGATACCTGACATCTCCGCCATGTTAAATGTTCTAATTTAATGTTCCTTTTACGAAGAACTTTTAACAATAGAAAATTATTATTTATCACATATACATACATTATTTGACAATAAAATGACATGTTTCCAGAACACAACATTAAAAATGAAACAGTAAGAATTTTTAAAAATCAATGCTATGTTTTTGGTGCATTTGAAAAGGTAATTAATAACATTACATTGTTGAAAAATTGCCAGTTTATGCCAAAGTACCAGAGTAATAGAAAATTTCATTTTTCTGGTATGGATATTTTCTGAGAAAAGGAGCATAAGGCTCGCAAAAACAAAGTAGTGGGAAATTGAGTTTAAAGTTTTACACTGCACACAGTCTCTTAAAACATTCCTCCTTTAAACCCACACCTAGAACCTTTAAATAAGTTTGTGGTGCAAAAGCAATTTATATTCATATAGAACACACTTCAAGGTATGAATATGAGCAAACAGAAAAAAAAAAACCTATTTATAAGGTACATTCTCCCCTTAAAGAGCAAGGTGTTGCAAGAACACTACCTTGTATAGTTTGTCAACTTAAAACGAGCGCATAGCATTTCACGTGAGACAGTTAAATAGGGATGTGATACATACAGCAGTCGGGACAGTGCAATTCTGAGACAGCAGTTTGTGGAACATGTTCAAGAGCACTGTATTGAACAGTGTTGTAAACTGTAAATTGTATTGGATTAAAGTTACCGGTAACATGTTTCCTTACTCTCCGCATGCAGTGTCATTTTATCATCTGATGACAATTTTTAGAACTGCTTTTTCTTTTCAGAATTAAATTCTAATTGTTTGAAACGTATGTAGACGACATTTAAATTAACTTGATCCTACCATTAACTCTTCCTCTTTAATTATGGACACCTGGTACATTATATAACTCTGGGAAAAATATTCCTGGCAGAATTCTAGGTATATGATTTAAAATCCTGAACTTTTAGCCTCATAGCAGATTTATGCTGTGTCAAGTGCACTAAATATATAAATATCTTGAATTTTCCCTCTAGCGTTATTAACTTTACAAATGTTAGAAGTAATTATTTCATTATAACGATAACATCATCTATCTTATATTACTCTGGTCAACATGATTTTTTGTCTCATGAGTAGGCCTACCAATAATTGTACTTAATGCAGTTTTATATCGTGTTTTCAAATATGTAATCGGAATTTCTCCATCACCCACAGTTTTTTTATTTTCAATTTCATTTAATGGATTTAAATAATTATTTTTTAATAAATATATTTCGTCTATTTGTCCATTGTAAAATAAAACCAAATGAGCTAACTCAAATGGTTTCAGCTATAGAAAAGAGGTATCAAGGCAAATGAAATCCTAATATTCTGGCCAATTATTGTTGGACCATCAAGAGGGATACTTCATTGGCGAAATATAGCAGAAAGTCGTCTTAATTTCTAGGTGAGTCCGAATATTCTAATTTGTGTAGTTACGAATGTAGAAAATATTGAAGTGTTTGAAATTATAAATTCCTGTCTCTCGGAAATCTTGCGTGATGGAGAAAACTCGATATCATATTGAATTCAGAAGAAAAATACTATCAGAATCACATATTTTTCTTTCTGAGACAAAAAAAGTTTTTTTGTTCTTCTTCCGAATGCAGTATTGGGTGCTGATGCCCGTTCTGCGACTACAAAACTGATCTTTCCATCGGTTGAAGGGTCTTCCGAGGTCTCTTTTGCCGTTAGGGTTGAGGTGGTAAATCATCTTTGGTAAACGGGAATTTGACATTCTCTGGACGTGTTGGAACCATTTAATCTGATAATTTTGTATATGTACAACCATTTCCCTACTATTCCACTGCATCCTTATCTCATCACTTTTCATTCTATCCCTTAATGTTACTCCAGTTAGTGATCGGAGGAATCTCATTTGTGAACTATTAATGCGGGATTAATAGTTCTCAAATGAGATTCCTCCGATCACTAACTGGAGTAACATTAAGGGATAGAATGAAAAGTGATGAGATAAGGATGTTTTGTTACTCAGTGTTATTAATCTCTTTTGCTGTTAGTGTGTAGCGTTCTAATGTAACTTATTTTATGCATGAGAATAATACATTCAAAAGACATTACCTTAAATTATTTACACAATGGCAATATGGACTTCCTAATATTCGTATCCCTTGTAGGTATTTGTTCCTTAACTACATTTTTTTTCTCATTGTGGGATATCTTATTACATATGAGTATCCAATATGTTTAAGCACTTTTAATTTATTTTTATTTTTTGATATATTTTATTTTCACATCTGGTATTTTCCTAAATATCTATACACGATTTTACGGAATTTTACTACCAAACATTTAGGACTGATAGGTCATATAGATAGAATTTTTTTATTGCTTAGGGGTATAATATATCCAGACACGTTTTTAAATTAATTCTGTGTATTGAACAAAGTTCACGCTTCGCCACATTTTTTTGCGGCAATTTCAATGTATGGTGTATGAAACTGAAATTGCTACCAGAGTTCAGCTGATTGCCTGAATCAATTATGCGTTTCTACACACAAAACTGAATTCTGCAATGCTCGACAGAGCTGATAGGTCGTTGCTGCAAAGATATCAAAGATCTAATAAGTAGGGCCCGCATGTTATTGACCTAAAATTTATTTCATAATAATAAATTAAGAATTCTGTTAGACAAATAATGAATGTGTGGTTTCAATAACTGTATTTCAAGACAAACTTTCTTAGTAGAATATATAAGTATTATTAATAAACAATTAATAAATTAACAATTATAACCAGTTATTTTAAATTTTATAAAGTAATATGAAAAATGTATTACTGTACTCACATACTTTTGCATTGAAACATCAGTCATCTTCCAGTTATCAAACATGAAGGGGCAGCGGTTGTCAGCTAACACTGTTTTATATTCGAGAAACCTCTCTCTATTTCCACTGATGTAATAGGAGCATATTTAAAAAGCACGTCACTCCCTGTTAAATGCTCGTCACAGATATCAGTTCTTAAGGTTTCTCTTGACAAGATATCGACTATTTGACAAACAGTCTTGTGCCCAATATTTTTGTCCAACAATTATTTTAATTATCCTATCTTTGGTACCATTCTCACCCTTTTATATTTTGTTTACTATCTCCAGCAATCCTGATTAACTTAATTGACTTATCCAGTGTCATACAACTTTCTTCTACCCGGGTGACAGCTTCTATCAAAAATACAATTTTTTACGTATTGCAAACCAATTTACTTTGGATCTGAATAACAGAAAACATATATTTTGTACTCAAATTTCCATAGTATCTACCCTATCAATGCTATTCACTGCTTTTCTCCCTATATGAAACTTGCCACAATGGTATATACAGGCATTTAACCAGTATCCTAGCGTGTTAAACTGGCGCGGCGGTCAAAACTGTATCAGGGCCTTGTCTTTGAAATATTAGTCAGGAAGGTGTTTTCAAAAATATACTCTTTTCTGTGAAAATTTGCTGATGAAAACGCTCACCGTGCTCATCAGATACAACTCTTAAATACAGCTTGAATAACATCGCTACATATAAGGTAAAGGTTCCTATGACAGGTCAAAGAGATTGCTAAAATCAATTTTAAAAACGTAGCTGTCACAAAATAACTGTGTCTGATGAAAAAAGTTTGACTATATATCTGAATTGATGAAAAAATGCACTGTATTCACTGATCAGATTTCTTGTGAAGAAAACCTTATCGACCAATGTAATCTAGGGATATAAGAGGTTAAAAAATATCCTCTCTGCATGAACAATATTTTATAAAAGTTGTCGGTGAGGCAATGTAAAACTCTATGTGTATAATTTTATTTTTTACCTGTTTGTACCTCTTCACAATATATTATTTTATAAATTACAATTTTCAGACTGTATTTATGAGTTTGATGTGAACATAAAACTTTAATCATACGTAAATGTTTATTATAATTGCTATGAAAAGTCTGTTATAGATCGTAACTAGACTATATTACACATAGAGTTAAATAAATTGCAGTCGCAGTATTAAGTTACATAACGTGTTGTACCGTACTTTAATGAACGACATCCTATGACTGAACTCCGCAATTTAGCTTGCAGATATTCCAGTTGGAATTAAACTACTAAATTAAACTAAATTTAAATCATAATCTCAAACATGCATATGATTTAACTCAAAAACACGACAGCTTTCATCCAGCCATATTTTCCACCCAGTAATTAGTTATTACGCGGGATTTATATTTCGGTTGAATTTCGCGGTCTCAAATAACTATATCCTGGGGACTTATCCTACATAAATCATTCTTTTATATTACTAATATATTTATTTATTTATATACACGTATTTTTATGCCTAAAGTTATATTTTCCATCTTCACTCGTCTCTATCCATCCACTCCATATTCTCTAGTTCTCATTCTATTTCTTGTTTATTTCATCCACGAGTTTCGAGGTCTTCCTTTCTTTATTCTTCCAGATGGACCAGATTCCAGTGCTTTCTGGGTAACCTTTCTTCTTGTATTTGTCTTACATGCTCATACCAATTAATCGCTTGTAAATATCGACCGCGGTGGGCTAGTGGTTATGATCCTTGCCTCTGGTTCCAAGGGACGCGGGTTCAAACCCGGCTGTGGTCGATGGATTTTTCTTCTTCTTCTTCATCTTCTTCGCGGTTTAAGCTTATTTACTAGCCTGTTCCGGCTTCAAATTGCTGCTCTTTCAATAGTTTCCTTGGTCTTCCGAAACTTCTTCTTCCTCATGGTGAATAGTTGTATGCTGCTTTTGGTATTCCATTCTCAGTCATCCTTGCTAAGTGTTATTTCCAGTTTGTTCTGTATTTCTCTATTGTTGTGCTTAATTCCTCTACCTTTAGTTGTTGTCTTATTTCTGTGTTATGATTTTTGTCTGTTCTTTGTTATCCTGCTATTGGTCTGAGGTACCTCATTTCAGCAGCTTGTATTCTGACAGATTGTTGTGTTGTCACTTTCCATGTTTCGGTTCCATAAGTAATACTAGGCACTGCCATTGTCTTGTATAATTTCATTATAGAGTCTTTCCTGGCTTTATTTTTCAAATTTCTTTTTAGTGTTCCTGTTATATAATTAAACTTATTTAGTTTGTTATTTATATTTGTTTCCGCTGTGTACATTTCGCAGGAAGTTATATCTTACTACTTGTTCTATTGGTTTATTTTCTAATATTTTCTTTGTCCGAACTGTATGAGCGCCCTTGAAGGCCATTGTTCTTTATTTTTGTGAGAATATTTCCATGTTGCATTATTTTGATATTTCATTTAGTTTATATAGCATTCTGTGTAGTTCGTCCTCTGTTTTTGATATTAAAATCTGGTCATCTGCAAAGCATAAGATAAATAAGAAGATTAATTTTAACCTAGTCATAACTAAATTTAAGTGAAGTGCCTGAAACAAAAGGGCTATTGTGATAGAATAGATAATGCAAAATTCCTTTGCCATCACTAACCCTCCCCCCTCCACACTCCACTAAAATAAATTTACATTTAATAGATTTAAACTATCCCTAAGAATATAAAAACATTCCTGTGCATCATACACTAAAACGTAATTATAGAGGAAAAGTAAGCTAAGTCACTACCGTGTAAGCAACGACCACACTGGAAGCTGCAAACACGGAAGACCACAACGGCAGACAAGACGGAGATAGAAATATCGGAACGGCGAAAATGGCGGAAGTGACAACCCAATCTCTGGGGATGAAATAAGAGACCCAGCTTGGGGAAATAAGAGTGAAGTCCTCGACGGCAGAAGGCGGAAGAGGCAACCCTCCTTGTGGGGATAAAACACAAGGAAGCAAGTCCAAAGGCTTTAAGGAGGCAGCCCCTCCAAAGGACTAACCCTGCAGAACGTTAGTAGCGTACTCGGGGGACACTTTAAAGCACTTACAAGCTCCAAAGAGATAACCGGACTGTCCAATCGATAACGACAAACGCTAAGCATAAGGATAAACTTTTTGGAATTCGATGGATTTTTAGGATGGGAAAATCCAAGTCCTCCGAGAGAGACTTTAAGCCGTGGGTCCCGAGTCTGAAGATTTTCAGGTTCGTTAAATAATCGTAAGCCTGAATAAAAAGGCCTCTGTGCAAAATTTAACCGACCTTCACCCATCCAAGTAATATATATTAGATGTCTCATTGAGGCGATGAGTTAACCACGTCACTCGTTGACATCTGTAGGCAAATAAGCCTAAACAAATTAAACTTGGTCAAACTCCCACAAGGGAGTACCCATATTCCCATCTAATATAACACTGGTCAACATGATTTTTTGTCTCATGAGTACCAATAGTTGTACTTCATGCAATTTTTTATCGTGTTTTCAAATATGTATTCGGAATTTCTCCATCACCACAGTTTTTTTTTACTTCGATTTCAATTAATGGATTTATATAATCATCTTTTAATAAACGTTTTTTCATCCATTGTAAAATAAAAACCAAATGAGATAACTCTGGATATTTCAGCTATGGAAAATAGATATCAAGGCAAATGGAATCCCTAATATTCTGGCCGATTATTATTGGACCATCAAGAAGGATGCTCCACAGGCAAATATAGCAGAAAATCGTCATTTCTCACTTTCTATCTGAGTTCGAATGTTCGAATATTGTGTAGTTACGAATGTAGAAAATATTAAAGTGTTTGAAATTATAAATGTCTGTCTCTCTCGGAAACCTTGCGTGATGGAAAAAACACCGATGTCATATTTGAATTCAGGAGAAAAATACTATCATAACCACATAATTTTCTTTCGGAGACAAAACAAAAGTTAATTTTTTGTTGCTAAGTGTAATATACTATTGAATATTTTATATTATTGTTTTTCTCGTATGACTAATAAACAGTAGTTACTGTATAATACACTTATTGATTATATTGATTTTTTAAATTTCATATATATATACATATATATATATATATATACATATTTTTAATTTTCCACAATTAATGTTGTTTTTATTCAGCTATTTCACACTACATCACATCCTCTTCTGTGCTCATTTAATTTACCGTCATTCTTCTCCATACTTTTCTGTCATTCCAATTGTCATCGTTCAATCTTTTTCCCTCATGATGCTGAAAACACCGTCAACTAACATAATTTTTGCCGACCTTTCTTTTTACCAGGTAGCACTAATTTTAGTATTATTATTGGAAAATTGTTTTATTATTTTAAATGACCGTACCATTTTTTGTTTTTCCTTTTATGAAATCATTAATTTTTTTAAAAATACCCCAGGTTTGTCTTTCGACATTCCTGGTCTCTCTCCTGGCATGGCGTACTTGTAACCCACTTCTGAGGTTGGGGCGCCTGGAAGGCTGGGTTACGTTGCCCCGATGATATGATGGGTGATGATGATGATAATGGTGCGCCAGGAGAGAGATCCTAAACTTAACCTAAGATGAATATGAATGATGGTGATTGCGATGGCCATATGATTTAAAAGTTTTCCTGACATTTGTCTTACAGGTGAGGAAAAACCCCGATAAAAACCTCACCCAGAAAAACTGTCCCGACCGGGGATCGAACCCGGGCCTGCTGCGTGACAAGGCAGCACGCTACCCCGAGACCACAGCGGGGTGGACATTAATTAAAATTTAAACTTTCACTTTTTGTTTAATTTCACTGCTTCTTTTGGGTAATCTCTAATTAAATCCCCAAAAAAAACCCTTTTATGCAGAATTTTATTTTCTTATTCTTGATTATAATTTCCACTCTTCTGCAGCATTTTATAATTGTAATCATTATTGCATTAAAATATATTTTCTTTAGAACTTGGGAGTTATTCTCAGTTCACAATACTCCATTTAATTTTGATGTCGCACATTTATTATTATTTATCCTCTTATAGTTAATTCTGTTAGTAATATATTAGGATTTTATTTAACATTATATCTTATCTTGGCAATTTAGTTTTTATATAAACATTAGACAAATAAAAAAAATATAAATTTGTTTTTGTTACGCTAAGGTAGGTTAAACTCAGCCAATATAGCGAAGTCAAATTGTTTCACTCTTCTCTTGTTTTTTAAAGAGAACAAAAATTCCCAATATCTTCTCTTCTCTCTTGATTTTATATCTGATATTGTACTGTGACTACATGAAATTCTGCACCCTCATCAATATGTAATTTTATGCATTGATTCCTATATGTGATTTAAACAATGTGCTTATTCTTGCTGTTTTACGTGTAATTTGTAGCAATTCCCGTATCTTCTACATTTTATACTCTGCTCATTTTTATTTGTAGTGAATATATCCAATTTCATCTGATTACCTGATATTCTTACGGGTATTACTGCTCAATGAATCAGTTTAATGACCGCGCTATTTTGACCTTGCAAGGGTAGCACAGTCAAATATCATTAATCCCAGCACACTCAAATTTATTTCATTATTATTGAGAAAAAATTAATATTGGTTATTCAATAGTAGATTATATACGGTATAAGCAATTAAATTGGTATCGGCACGTACGACGAAAGAAAGATTATCCAGGAAACATTGGAATGGTGTCCACCTGGAAGAAGGAGGAGAGGAAGACCTCGAAACTCGTGGATGCAGGAAATAAGAACTGGAATGAGAGCAAGAGGACTGGAGGATATGGATTGGATGGAGAGAGACGAGTGAAGAAGAAAAATAAAACTTTAGGCACACAAATATGTGTAAACATAAAAATAAATAATTATTTTTATTTAGCCTGGTGGATAGCTATAAGGCCATGTGGTCTTCTCTACCACTCACCAGGACAAACATATGTTGCATACTAAATGAAAATTAGGCAATATGCATAATATCTAATGCATAATAATGTTAATGCTAATTAAAATTAAAACTAAATATAACATGTATTCAAGCAAGATAAATAATTCGGTAGACAGTACATGAAAAAATTACAAAGAAAAATGAGATGTAATAAACTAATCCATCTGTTATACAATAAATCATCGACTTGAAGTGGTATTCAATATTAATAATAACTAACCCATAGGTTAATGGCCGCCCGGACATAAGCTCTACATATATCCCTATCCTGAGCCAATGTTCACCAATCATCCCCTGTATAATCTACTTCCCTCAAATCATAGTTAATATTATTCTCCCACTTCATTCTTGGTCTACCAACTGGGCGTGTTCCCTCTGGTTTCCCTTAAGTGACACGAACAGTCGGGAGGAGGAATTTAAACTATGAATCAGACTATGTTTTTTGACCGCACTGAGACCTAGAGGATCGCCCTGAATGAGTGACCAGCTCAATGTCAGGGCCTCCTCCGAGATAAGTGTTCTTACCTTACTTAGATCACGATATGCGAATATGTCCAATGTGCGGGAACTTTGAAGATGAGATACATATATTAGGAAAATGTAATGATTTAGAATATTGGAGACGTCAGTTATTACCGGAAAGATTTCTAAATTCAAATCGGGAAAGATTGGCATGCTACGAGTTATTGGTAAATCCAGAAAATTGGATAAACCTCGGTAAATTTCTGGACAAAACGCGAAAAATAAGGACAACACTCATTCATGAATAAATATATGTTATCAAAATGCAATACCATTAATTATTAACAATTATATATAAATTAATTAGTGTATAATGCTATTGTGTTATTATTTAATTGTAATATTAATGTTTTCTTATGTAATTGTAATGTTAATGTTTTTCTTGTGTATAATGCTATTGTGTTATTACTTAATTGTAATATTATTGTGTTTTCTTTATGTAATTGTAATGTTATTGCTGTTTGTGTTGTTTATTTTCTTTACACTAGTACCAATTATTACTTTTGTAACGGACTGTCAACAGCACGTACGGCTTACTGCCCGTGCGACCCATATTTGTAAATAATATTGTAATATCTTACTTTTGTCTAATAAAGTCCTACTACTACTACTACTACTACTACTACTACCTTACTTAATTTAGAAGTACTTTCTCATAGCAGTAATCGTATAGTAACTATCGCCCCAATGACATAACATAAATTACAATGTAATACTAGTAGTGTTTATAAAATACTAATACCCGGCGTGCGCTGCTACACCTAAATAAATGGTAATGTGTTTTTGCATATAGTTGAATAAGTAAAAGGAAAAATAAATATAAGTTTATATCGTTATTATTTTAGATACCCCGTGCTAATTATCCGGTTTGCCCGGGAATCTACGCATCCCGATGTACTTGGCATAAATGAGCTGAAAGACAAAATTCGTTATTTTGAGTTATCCATAAGTAGTAGGACTTTATTAGACACAATAGTAAGATATTTACAATATTATTTACAAATATGGGTCGCACGGGCAGTAAGCCGTACGTGCTGTTGACAGTCCGTTACAATAATGTAATAATTGGTACTAGTGTAAAGAAAAATAAACAAAAACAGCAATAACATTACAATTACATAAAGAAAACACAATAAAAATATTACAATTAAATAATAACACAATAGTATTATACACTAAAAACATTAACATTACAATTACATAAAGAAAACACAATAATATTACAATAAGTAATAACACAATAGCAACAAACATTACAATTACATAAAGAAAACACAATAATAATATTACAATTAAATAATAACACAATAGCATTATACACTAAAAACATTAACATTACAATTACATAAAGAAAACACATTAATATTACAATTAAATAATAACACAACAGCATTATACACTAATTTATATATAATTGTTAATAATTAATGGTATTGCATTTTGATAACATATATTTATTCATGAATGAGTGTTGTTCTTATTTTTCGCGTTTTGTCCAGAAAGGAATACCCGCCGTGCGCTGCTGTACTTGTCCGGGAATCTACTTAGCCCGATCTTCTTGGCATGAATAAAAGACAAAAATGGTTATTGTGAGTTATCCTTAAAAGATAAACATATGCTGCCGTGGACTTTTCTATAGAGTTTTTTGAGATATTCAATTCTGTGTACAATAATGTTGTGTATTTGTTATGGTTTAGGCTGCGTAAGCCATTTAAGCATACAGAAAAGCGATCTTTTTTCATGTTTTTTTTTTCACTACAGAAGGTGATTTTTAAGGGTGAAAGGCTTGAGCATTAAAACTCTCTTATAACTTATATCCTTTCCGGGAAAATCCTAACATTTTGCAAAAAGCTCCAAGACAATCGGTTGAATGGTATGGCAGCACATGCATGCCCGGGAATCGACTTATCCCGATCTCCTTGGCATCAATGAAAGATGCTATTGTGTGTTTTTTGTAAAAGATAAACATATGCTGTTGCGGACTTTTTTTTGTAGAGTTTTTTGAAATATTCAGTTCTGTGTATTTGTTATGGTTTTGGCAGCGTAAGCCATTTAAGGGTAAAAAAGGGACTTTTTCAGGTTTTTCACTACAAAGGGTGTTTTTAAGGGTGTTGTAGGAGTCGAGTATCTCAACTCTCTTACAGCCTATGTTCATCTGGGGAATCTCCTGAACATTTTCAAAAACACCATCACAATCGGATCAACAGTATGGCCGCGCATAAAGTACGAATATACAAACAAACAACCAATAAACAAACGAACATTCATTTTTATATATTAGATTTGCTCTTCTCTTTGACCAGATTTAAAAGTTCACCCATAATAAACTCTAATATTATCTATCAATATTTAGAACAAAATCTTAAGTTTTAAGTTTAGAAAAAAGTATCTTCAGTCAGTCTTGGGACGAGTCTAAACCATTTCAATATTTTTTTTTACAAAATCCAGTAATACATTTTGATCGTTCATAATTTCTTCGATTATCTTTCCTTTTTTTT